>CM040243.1:34939549-35487132 GCA_022545495.1 Chrysanthemum lavandulifolium | reverse complement strand
GATAAGATCCCCAATGGGGATTAGGGCGGGTTTGGGATGATTTTGTTATCGGGTTTGGGATGGGGATTGTTAAACCGCTTCAAACCCGCCCATTGCCATTCCTACATGTGGCTAGTGATTTGGTATCATGTGGTGTATCATATTGTTGGGTTTTTGCATTTTAGGTCATGTTTCATGTTTTTGATTAGGATTAGTTGATGGGTTTGATGTTTGGATGATGATTGGAGGTTGATTGATTGTATTTGGTTGTAGTAGAAGCAATTTAGGGAGTGTTTGGATGTGTAGATGGGGCGTACAAACACCAAGACCCACGATAGGTCATGGGTTGGTGTCGTACGTGACCCATATGGACCACGGGTCCGGGTCGAGTTGTTGTGGTAGCTTGTTGGTTGATATTGTTGGTGTTTGGATGAGATCGTGGAGCCAAAAGCTTCTAGAGCTTGTTTGGTTCACGCTGTTCAATGATCGTGTCATGACCATTAGGGTCATAACATTGGTTTCGGGTATATTTGGTTGGTTGATTGGTTGGCGAGATTGATTTGGGTTGATTTGAGATTGAATTGCGTTATTATGACTTTTATTTGGACTATATATATAAATTGTCAACTTTGAGCAACGTCGGTGTTACTTTGACTTTTTAGTCAATTTGACCCCGACAACGCCGTAACATGGACTTTAGTATAGTTTGGACTATTGATTGATTAAAAGCCGTGAGATCATGACTAGTGCTTGTGGACTCGAAACGAATGACGATATGAAATTGAAATTGTCGAAATATATATATGAAAATGCTAATAAACTATGAAACATAAATAATAAAAAGGATTTTATACGAAAATATCGATAACAAGACTTGTCTTGTTATTTATTTTAAATGGAAATTAACGACTAAAATGGAAAGGTTTTCTAATTAATAAGTATTTAATGTTTCGAGTACGCTTATCGAAATATGCCAATTATGGGTATTTAATACTAGTTTCAAGTATTTAAATTGTTTACGTTGTGTGCATGGGTTACGGATAACCTAACATTAATAGTGTCGATCTGACGCTGGTAGCGGACTTATTAGGTTGATTGAATCTAATAAGAGCCCGCTAATACGTTGGGTAACATTATTAATGGGTGAATTATCCTTATGACTCGTTAGGATGCGACGGTTTATGGGATAATAGCGACACGAATAAATAATTGAGTTTATCGAGTTGACAAATTCGATAAGGTTTACTATTTATTCCAAACTTATTGGACTATGGAGCTTATCGCTAGATGTCTCATTGTGTTGCATTGAGTCACATATTGGTTGTTTGAGTGCATTCATGGCATCATATTGAGTCGATACACCCACATGAAGATACCAAACGCTAGGACTAAACGGTGAAACAAGACATTTTTGGAGATAAAGAAAAGGAATACATTGGGGTAGATAACGTTGATTTTGAGAAATATATATTAAAATTGGTTTACATTAATAGGTTGTGCCGAGTCGATAGTTGTTGTTCCGTGATTAGCTGTTATCTTCTGCTAGTGTTTATTTGTGCGTTGCTAGCATGAGGTGAGTTTCATAGCCCCACTTTTATCTATGTTTTTAACTAAATTGGGGTGAGAATCATGCTACTATTTTTGGACCTTCTAAACGATTTTGATTTGCTTATGTGCTTGACTGATTAGATAGATATGTGGTAGTTGTTGTGTTACTCTAGGGTAGCAATCCTAATTGCTATAACACTTGCCTAGCTAAGTATAGACTTCTACTTCGACCTAGTCCAGGGTTAGCAATCGTTCTAGACTTTGCTACGACTGTGATGGCTAGTGTCGCTAGGGGCCCAATATGATATCGGATATGATATTTGTTTGCGATTGATGTGTATCTATCTTAGGTCTCGCATAGCAAATTAACTCCTACAGGTCCACTACTTTTTACTTGAATTTAAACCTATGAACTCACCAAATTAGGTCGACCTTTAGCATGTTTTCTCGTGTAATTAAGTGATGTTTGGAGTGCGTGTTTGGTGGAAGCTTGGCAAGGAGGCATGGTCAAGGATCAAAATCAAACTCGATTACTTATGGGACCTATTTTTATTAAATCATGTTTGGGCCTAATATTTATATTTTTGGATTAATGTTTTGAATATTTAAATTTGGGATTGGTTTTGAATGTTAAATGACTATCTTGTTTGCTATATTGGTGAGATACCAATCCAATTGTAACGCCTACGAAAACTTGATTAAGTCTTCCACTGCATCGAGATTTGGGGTGTTACTGATTGGTATCGAGCTCAAGGTTATAGAGAACTAGGTATTTAATAAAACCTAAACTATAACCACTTTTAAGAAAATTGATCCTCGACCGACGCATGCCTGCCCCGCTGTCAAGCTTCTTATTTGATTATGGTATGAATTATAATTGTTTATTGAGATGTTATGCTTTGAGATATGATTATTGATGTTGGGTAAATGTGATTCGATTGTCGAGATATTATGGATTTGATTGGGATTATCGATATGTTATGATTTTAGGATTTTGAGCTTAATTATATGATTGATTTGATCCGGGATTATGTGATAGAACCGAACTTATTTATTTTATTTAAAGGCATATTTTGATTAATGCGGTACTCTATTTTAAAGCTTTCATTATGTGATATATTTTTGGTTGAGTTGATGCGCTTATTAGAACTAGTTGTTTTCAAACACTTATACCTACCCTATGCCATTGTCACGCACTATGCCTTCACTAGCTTATGATGTGTCGAGGATGTCCTTGCCGCTAGTTCCCCAAAGATTGACTCTCATCTGCTGCGCAGGTGATCCCTATGTGATTTCGTCACTCTAGTTCATCATCATCATCGATCGCCATAGCTCATCTAGATGCCTCACTTTTTATCGTGTCTTAGCACGATCCCGCACTCCTAGACTTGCTCGTAGTACGCCTGCATGTCCGTGCGATCACCATCATCACCTATTCTCCTAATGTACCCACCTCTTCTATCATCACCACCAAAGATCACCATGTCTTAGAAGACCTAGATCCCCACTGCACCATCTCGTGATTCACCCGCTCAGAGACTCCGACTCATGGACTCTCCTTCTAAGGATGAGGGTGAGGAGGAGCATGAGATTGAGCAGGAGTATGTAGATGAGGATGAGGATCCTCAGGAAGTGGATGATGAGGATATCCTAGAATGGGGTACTCCTCCATTTCAGAGTCCTGCGCATTCTGCGCATTCTACAGGACCAGGCTCTCCTTTACCTTTGCCTGAGCCGGATTCACCTGGACAGCTTTTTGATTTTGGTTCACCTCCACATTCACCTGAGATAGGTATCCCATTAGGTTCGTAGATACCATCGAGATTGCTTGAGCCCGAGGAGTATGGAGGTACGGGTTTGATTTGGGAGAGGATTATATCCCGAGAATATTAGTCTTAGTCGGTTGTCGGATCGACAGATAGGTGTCGAGGACCCGAGTAGTCTCTAGTTCGAGATGTAGATCGATCCTAGTTATCTTATTAGTTCCCTTGTTAGGATCGCTTTTGATTTCTCCGTATCCTTTCATGTATTCCACTTTGGAACCTATGAGTTATGGTTATTGAAAAGTGCATCCTTTAGTTATGATTCGGTCTCGTTGTTTTGTTATGGTATAACGTTATCCTTGTTAACCTTGATTATGTATTCGAGAGTTATTTGGTGATCCTTGGAACCCAACTCGGTCTTTTAGAGCGTGAATTATGAACTTATGAACTGTTATTCTTGCCTTCGAATGATGGCGCCAAGATGAAACCCGCTTAGACTAACCGAGCAGCCCTGCCGTTATGGTTGCCCTCGTCGTCGAGGTCGTCGTCCACCCCGGCTAACTCCACTGTTGAGAACTCGAACACCGATAACCCATTTGTAGAGAACCCGAATGTGAACGACCGTCGAGAATGGTCCTGCTCCACAAAACCTCCACCTTTGGACCCAACCATATCGACCAAATTTTGCGACGCAACGCAGAAATGAACTACTAGCCGAGTCTAATCTCTAACACTCCGTGGAACCCCACCGCTTAATCGAGCTCGAGGTTGTACCTATAAAGAGTTCGATTCGTGGTCCCATCGAGTTCGAGAGGAACCGAAGGGTGGTTTACCTAACTAGGTGGATGGAGAAAACCGAGTCAGGTTTACCATTAGCAAGCTGTGAAGAGGATTGTAAGGTAAAGTATGCAACATTTACCTTGAAAGACGGCGTTGACTTGGTGGAACAACTATCACTGCATCCGTAGGGAGTGATGTAGCTTATAGCATGACTTGGACCCGCTTTAAGGCTCTTGATCAAGACTTCTTGTCCTAGGAATGAAGTTAAGACTAAAGATTGAGTTCGAACCATAAGGTTATGGTACCGACATGACGACTTACAATCGTCGCTTCCAAGAGTTGTCGCCGCTTTGCCCCGATATGGTTCGCATGAAGCCCTTAAGATTGAGAGGTATCTTGATGGATTGCCTTTAGCTACTCGGAATGATGTCATCGCTATGCGAGCCGCTTAACTTGCATGAGGCACCATCGCTGGCTCGTTTGATGGACTCTTATGTATTGGAAGTAGGATACAAGGGTAAGAACAATAAGAGTGATAAGAGAATGAGGAATGAAGTTGTTAAAGGAATGGCAACAAACGGCAAGAGAGTGCCTGTGGTGTTCGCCATAGAAATGGAGAGAATAAGGGTTATCAAGGTAGCAAGCCCTTGTGTGGTCGTTGCAATCGACACCACCATGGACCGTGCTCAATTGTGTATAGGACTTGCTCTAAGGTAGGACACATGGCCAAAGAGGCTAGGACCCGCCCACTTGCTACGGCTCAAACCGCACAAGGAGCGAACCGAAGGCCATGCACTGCTTTGGATGTGGAAAAAGTGGCACTACAAGAATGAGTTCCAGAGCCGTGGATGAAAGGAAACCCCGATAATGGAGGAGGATTTGTTAACCGGGTGTGGAAGTAATGGCTTGAACCGTGAAGAGTGAGGTTGTGGAGAATCGGGAAATCGGTGCTAGGAATCGTGAGAGACATGGGAACATCGGCGTGTGTATGCTATTTGGAAGGAAGCTAGTGAGGACCCTAACGTGGTTACCGGTTCGTTCCTTCTCAATGATCGCTATGCTTCCATACTGTTTGATACTGGTGCCGGTATGAGTTTCGTATCCACCACCTTATGCCATTACTAGGAATTTCCCAAACACCTCTAGGGTTCAGTTATGATGTGGAATTAGCTAATGGGAATATGGAGAAGATAGACACTGTAGTCCGAGGTTGTACCTTAAGTTTCCTAGACCACCCGTTTAGCATAGACCTATTGCCGCCACCTTGGGAAGTTTTGACGCCATCATCGAATGGATTGGTTGTCGAAGAACGGTGCACACATCATCTGCGATGAGAAAATCGTGCGTGTACCGTATGGCGAAAAGTTCGAGCATACAAGGAGATCGGAGCGATCGTGGAAGTCCTTCCGGTTGAGCATCATCTCACGTGATCAAGGCCGTATATACATCAATAGAAGGTTGTCTTTTCTTGGCTCGAATTTCGAAAAGAAAAGCGAGGAAGAGTAAAGACACCTTAATGATGTATTGTCGTTAAAGAGTTTCAAGATGTGCCCCGACGATCTTCCGTGGATTCCACACGTCCGACAAGTGGAATTCCAAATCGAGTTGATACCTAGTCGCACCCGTAGCCCGGCACCCCATCGACTTGCTCCAAGAGAATGGAGGAACCGTCTAAACAGCTAAGCGAGTTGTCGAGAAGCGGATTCATTCGACCAAGTTCGTCACCATGGGGAGCACCGTGTTGTTTGTGAAGAAGAAGGATGGATCGTTTTGGATGTGTATTGATTATAGGGAGTTGAATAAGTTGACGGTGAAGAACCGATATCCGTTACCTAGAATAGATGACCTATTTGATCAACTCCAAGAAGCTAGTGTCTTTTCCAAGATCGACTTACGGTCTGGTTATCACCATCTTAGAGTTCGAGAGGAGGATATCCCCAAGACGGTGTTTAGGACTCGTTATGGGCACTATGAATTCCAAGTAATATCGTTTGGTTTGACCAACGCGCTATCGGTTTTCATGGATCTCATGAACCGAGTGTGTAAACCATATCTGGATAAGTTTGTGATAGTATTCATAGACGACATCTTGATATACTCCAAGAGTATAGAGGAGCACGAAGAGCATTTGAGGCTCATTTTAGAATTGTTGCGAGAAGAGAAGTTGTACGCCAAGTTCTCTAGGTGTGAGTTTTGGATTCCGTCCAGTGCAATTCTTAGGTCACGTGATAGATAGTCGAGGATTTCATGTTGACCCACCAAGACCGATGCCATTAAGGAATGGGCAGCCCCTAAGAACCCATCAAGTCCGCCAGCTTAGGTTTAGCGAGGCTATTACGGAGGTTCATTGAGGATTCTCCAAAATAGCTAAGTCGACCAAACCGACGCGGAAGGACGCAGTATGAATGGGAGAAAAGGAAGAAGAAGCATTCCAACTTCGAAGGAGAAGTTGTGTAGTTGATATGCGTACAACGCGCGTCGGGGTCAAAGGAACTTCCTTTCGTCGAGCAAGTTTTTCAACACCCTAGGCAAGGAACCTAATCGTTGTAGTGTAGTATTAGGGTAAGCCTCGTGAATTGATATCGTTCTCTAAGGAATAGGAATGCTAGTGAGAAGTTACTACGCTAAGGTTGGGGTTGAGGAAGATTTTTTTTTTTTTTTTTTATCTTTTTATATTTTTTAGGAAATTGAAAGGTACGAATCTCAGGGTATTGGATTTGGGGGGTTGGTATTTGTACCGATTACTCTACTATTATCTAGTCTAATTAACTAAGCTAGGGGTAGTCTATGTCTATTGTTGTGTGCTCTTATGATGATTAAAAATGTGTTTACTTAGATGCTATTACTCCCTAGTTATCTCCTATTGATGGTTGAATTGTCACGTCCTTATTCTTAACGCGTTGTGTTTTCTAAGGTCATAGTAGGGTGTGCTTTTATCCCTAACTCTTTGAAGCTACCTAAGGTTAATGACTACGAAATCTCTAGGATTCATAAACTTAACACTAAGGTTATCTTTGGATATCTAGCCTACAATTCCACTAGTAACTATAAGCTAAGGTTCGAGAAAGGTTAATCAAGCATTAAAAACACAAAGATGACTTTAAGCACTCCTAAGCCAATTACAATTAAGATAAGAGACAACCAATCAATATTCAATACCTAGGTTTCATAGATCTAAGCAAACACAAAAGTAAATTAGCCGGACATGAAAAACATGCAAGCATACACACAAACAATTGAAGACATAATTAAATTAATGAAGTAAATCACTTATGTTGTTGTAAAATAGGGTATGGAACCCTAAGATACTGCCTAAGACAACCTATGTTCGGTTTAGGTTTTACTCCACAAAACTACCTCCTTAAAATAATCGAAAATTCAAATTTATATATAGAGTTACAATATGCGACAACGTCAATATTTAATTGTGACGCCGCCGGTCGCCGCCATTAGGGTTTCGTCTTGGCCACGCTTAACTCGTGTGGCGCCACCTTATGCTTGTGACACCGTCGGCCAACCTCTCGACGTCGCTTGGAACAAATCTAGGTCGTCTCGAGTTGTGATGCCCTACTCTTTTAAAACCCGATGCCGTCACTTGTAAAATAGCAATTTGCTCTCTGATTCGTCACAAGGTGTGTCGCGAAGGCGTCACAATTAAGCCGTGACGTCGTCCCCTTCAATTTAAGCAGCTTTAGTGTCTAGATTCTTGACTTTGGCCATTTTCTTTGTATATTCGCGCCTTTTCGTCCGAATAAGTGTCATTCCAGCAATTTGCCTTCAAGAGACCTAAAAAGTGAAAAGGAACGAAATTCAAGAGTAACGGATACAAAAGTGATCAATTAAG
Organism: Chrysanthemum lavandulifolium; assembly: GCA_022545495.1. NCBI lineage: Eukaryota > Viridiplantae > Streptophyta > Magnoliopsida > Asterales > Asteraceae > Chrysanthemum > Chrysanthemum lavandulifolium. Next base: position 35,479,218 of record CM040243.1, on the reverse strand, counting down.
GGCTTAAATGACCCCTCAAAGTGTACCTTTTAAATCCTTATCAAATATCCCTACACTTGGTATTTGCTTGTCCTCAAGAAAATGGGCTTTAGCCAATTAATTTATAAGTTGGGGTCATGAAGCATTAGTTTAGAACAATTCATAACACATATAAGCCCATAAAAGTCATAACAAGCACGAAATTACATACTAGCACCTCACAAGTGGTGTTTAGATACTCTCATCTCTCGGTGTATATGAAATATATCAAGTTGGAAATGGAAGATAAGCACTCATTAACCGGTCCTAGTACATAGATTACCATAGGCTTGAGACTAGATCAAACCTCCATCGCTTTGGCGTAAGCACATAGAAAAAACTATCTAAGAGGTCTTTTAAAGGGTTGTAACGTTAGGCTTACGGTAGGGAAACAAAGGGTTTGGTGGGATAGGCGATTTAGTGGTGGCAAGTCAAAAATCTTTATGTTACAAGCATGAGAAGAATGACGTTGCTAAGCCAAGACTCGACACTCTAAACTCTAGATAAATTGAAACAAACGAACATAAATTTAAAGATAGATGTAGGATGGTAGCCCGTATGTTTTTTCATTTTTTTTCATACACTTTTACTCTACCATCCTCTACGATAACATCAAAATAATAGGGATTTATAGGCACATCCCTACACTTGAGTTTTTATTACTCTAACACTAATTTGACCCGAATTGAAAAGATCACAACACTTGGAGTACATTATTACACAAATAAAGGGAATTTGAATTTAACTTTCCTTCCCATCATTTCATAAAATTTAACTTTTCCCATGAATCCCAATCATCCCAAAACTGTGTACAAAGGATATGACTCGACTTAGCAACTTATACAAGCAACTAGATAATTGAACTAAGGGTTTAGTATGATAACAATAATGCACTAAAAGTGAGTGCATACAAGGTAGGCTAAGGCGATTTGGGTGTACATTAGGGGGTGGATTGTAAACAATGTTCTTCATTGATATTCGGAAAATCGAAACATCACGAGAACCGCGAAAAGGATAGGCTCGAGGGGTTAACTAGGGGTATCGTGTACTAAAGATGAGTACAACGCAAGGGTGCGGGGAATTACTCAACTGATGTGGAAGAAGTAATTATAATCTGGGTATCAAACAAGGGTTATCTTAATGCCTCTTATCATTTAGTTATTCCTAACTACACAAGTGTAGTCTTACTAGCGATCTCGGAATGCATCACAAAACAAGTTCTAGAATCTATTATACTACCGGTTCACACTCTAAGCATCAAAGATGAATGCATTAATTCCTACAAATCTAAGAGCGATCCTCACATTTTGGGTGGAATTTAAGTGGTAAAGGGTTTTTGTGCTAGTCATATAACTTCCTATCCATGAGACGCTTTATTAAGACTAATGGCCCACTCCTACATGTCATGAAAATTTTTAAATTTGGTGCAAAATTACCCTAACCGATATTTCTCATGGTTTATTACACAAATGAAATTGGACAAGGCAAATAGTCAAGGATAAGTATAGTTTCAAAGTTCCGCTTTATTTTCCTCCTACACTTAAACTGAACATTGTCCCCAATGTTCTCCGAAAGTATCAAAGTTATGATAATGGAAGGTAATTAAAAACGAAAGAAACTAATACTCCCCTGATTAGCTCGGTAGGATCCGTTTGAAGTAGTGGTTAAATCTTTCTTCAAGAAGAGTGTTTGCGTGAAAAGCTCCTTCCAATCTTATGTATCTTCTTCTTGATAAACAAAACCTGCACACTTAAAGAAAACAAACGAAACCTTCACGTAAAATCGGCGGTAACAATATATATATGACTCTACTAAACTAGGATATAATGCATGTGGAATGGATGTTTCTGATTTTCGGAAAATTAAGACCGAAAATTCCAAAATTTATAAGTAGCACAAAAACGAGAAAAGTAGTAAGCGCTTTACTCCTCCCGACGCCGTCGGTTGCGACTTCTCACGTCAGTTATCCCGACAGAAACTGGTCTGCGATTTTCGAAAAAAATTCGAAAATTTATATCTTTAGAATCGGAAAATTTCCGAAAACATCCATTATGACTCGATACAAGCATTTGACTCGAACAAACACACATGTATATCTTTTAAATAATCGAATTCTCATGTTCACGTTCTTTGAAAACGTGTGTAATCCTCCTACACTTATCCCTTTTGTAAAATACCTTTATATGTAATTAAGACGAGGTTAAAGACAAAATAAAGCATTTTTACAAATTTAAACATGAGAATAGACAATCAATAAAAAATATACGACACATAAACAAGCAAACAATTAAGCATGGGTTGCCTCCCACGAAGCGCTTTTCTTCATTTATGAGTCTTGTAGCTAGACTCGAAGTCGTGCCCCTATGTAACTTCGTTACCGTCACTTGTTACCTCATGACGGTCTCTATTGGGGTTTTCCATGTTATAGCAACGCCCTATTATACATATTTCTAAGAAGTCATCTTCCTAAACTGTTCTATATTCCGGTCCTAGTTTCAAGCAATCCTTATAGAACCCAAAATCTTATTCATCACATAATCAACTCCTTCTCCTTATCTTCCTCATTCCTATAGTAGACCGATAGCTTAAGTTCTTTTCATCATTGGATAGTGATGAAAATTTTCAATCTTAAAGGAATTTGGTAGGCTACATCATCGGTCTCATCCTTGAATCTCACTATTCCTAACGACGGATCATAAGTCATCCCAGTGTTTTCTATGAAAGGCTTTCCTACAATAACGCGAGACAAGCTAGATCTATGGCGTACTAATATCATTCACAACTATGAAATCCGAGGAAAAGTGAAACTTCCTACATAGACGGGCAATCCCTTAACTCTACCAAGAAAATTGCAACTAACCCTAGGATTATCGGGTCTTGCCTAGTTGGGATAGCTTCTTCATTACCCAATTATAGTAGGTGCTAGTCATGATATTTATCGGGGACTTGCGATCAATGTAGGCCTTTTCCACAAAAAGTTGTCCTATGCAACATGGTATGTTAAGATTCCAAGGGTTCCCAAACTTGATCCTAGGGCTTCTCCTAACATACATGTAACGGAGGTCTCGTACTAAGTGTGGGTGGCGACAGAGTTCTTCTTCCATAGGAAAATTATTGAAATAGTCATTGCCTACTTCATCTAATTCCTCGGTTGTGTCATTCCTAGGAGTTTCACTAACCTCAAGTACCGTCTCATGGTTCGCTTCGTCATTTGTTCAATTAGGTTTCACAAAGGTGATGGTATTGACGAATTGAACGTGCTTAGCTAACTTACTTGGGTCCTTAATCTCTACACCGGAAGATTCAGGAGTTGAGATAGCGTTAACCTTCCTATCACTATTGGTCATGGCTTTCAGGAGGTTATCTATAGTCCTATCCATCTCGGCTTGTTGTTGGTTAAAACGGTCCAAGAACTTAGCTATTTGAGCTTCTTGGGATGTGACTAGGTGTTGCAACATCCCTTCTTTGTTTTGTTGGTTAGGGTCGTGAGATGGGGGCCATGAGAAATCATTAGATGTTGTAGAAAACTAGAAGAGGGGTTGAATAGTTTACCAATTAAAAACTTTGTTTTTGAAACTTATTGAAAGATCAATTGATATTGATCTTGAGTATGTTAATGAAATATGCAAGCAATATGTAATAAGTAAATAAGGAAAGAAATGATCAAACCACAACAAGTTGTTTATAGTGGTTCGGTCTACAAGGACCTTTCTCCTTGCCCTACTCCACTCCCCGAGTCTCACACTCGAGAGTTTAACTTCACTAGTCAACAAGCTCCTTTCACCGGCGGAGAAAACCTTTACACCTCGCTTACACTATTTCCGACACTAAGCTAGATGTCGAGTTCTTTCCAAGGGTACAACTACTCCCACACACAATGTATTTTGAGGACTAAAATACTAACCACTCACACTCACAAGATTATGATGGTTTAATACAACAATGAAGTATGAATCAACACTAGATCATACAACACTAAACAAACAAGACTTCCAACTTCTCGTTGAAGCTTGAATGTGACTTGATCTTCTTTGCTACAAAAGAGATCACTAATATGATATGAAACCGAGTTAGAAAGGTTAGAGAAGATATGTATGAGAGTATAGTGGAAAGGGATGAAAACTACTTGGCTTGGCATTGCTATTTATAGCCAAAATGGATGGAGGCGTCGACGGACCGCTGAACCCTTAAAGGGTTCCGCCTGTACCAATTTGGTACCATTGGTCCGACAACCAAGATATCAAATCTTGCCAAAGTCAACTCTATCTATGTGAGATTGTGCAAGATATGAAGAGTACAACCACACAAAATATCTAATGAAATCTTCCAATGATTTCCATGATGCATCACATGATGTCATATGTTGTATTTCTATTTTAGAAATATGCAAGTACTTAAGTAGTGTTTGGTTTTAAGAACCTAACACATTCTAAAAACTACTATCATACATAATGATTAGAGTCATATCAAGATGTTACTAATCATAAATGTAAATGCTTGAATGATGAATATATTGTTTGAAAAAGCTTGTTTTAATATCTATTAAATTTGACAATCTTTAAGCTTTTATACAAATTAAATTTACTTTTGTCGTTAACAAAACTTAGGTAAAGATCAAAAATATAAATAACGTTTAATGACGATATTTGTATTAACAGATGTGAATTCTTTGGTTTGTCCTCAATAAAGCCTGCTTGCCCTTCCATGCTTCTCAAGGCCATTAAAAGTCCTAGGTCCGGGTGTTGTAGGAATCTTCCTCCTGCTCCATTAGTACGCGAGGATGCGAGTCAACGGAAGCTTGTTCGGGAGTCTTGTGCAAGTGCGAGTGTTATGAGGACCACTACATGGCTCACACAAGGAAGAAACTTTGTTCACTGGCGTGAAGACTTAGGATTTTCGTAGGAGCTCATTAGGAATTTAACTTGATCTTCAAGCTCGAGCATCCCACGCTCGTAAGATTGTGAGTCAACGGGAGGCAAGGAGATTGCCTTTACGGTTTTGGGCAACTCACGGGGTCATTCCAACTTTTGTTGTCATAGAGAGCAAGGTCCTCTATTATACCCCACGATTCTTCCGCGGTGAGATCACTAAGTTTTCCACCGCCGCTTGGTCAATGGATCGCTTAGTAGGAAGTTGACATGATCATAGAAGAGTTGGACTCAAGCCAAAGATCAATGTTGTGATGAGGGACTCTATGGAGTAAGTCCTTGAATCGAGTCCATGCTTCAGAGAGATTCACCTTGACGTTGTTGGAACATCAAGATTTCATTCCTAAGCTTAGTAGTTCTCCCGGTGGGAAAAATTGAGCAAGGAAACGCGAGGAAAAATTTTATTTTATAAAAGATACAAAGTTTGTGCAAGAGTTATAAAATATTAGTTTTAGAACTTGAAAAGGAAATGTTAATGCAATTATATGATGTTTGACTTTTCGTAAAGTCAAAGTATTCACTAGTTGATGCATGATGTTGACTTTTCGTAAAGTCAGTATGTAGTTGACTTTTTAAGAAAAGTCAAGTATTACCAATGAAGTATTATGTTTGACTTTTTCGTAAAGTCAATCTATGCAGCTTGACTTTTCGTAAAAGTCATATATAACCAAGTTCTATATTTTCTCCCTTTTGTCTCAACAAAAGAAGAGGCGATGCGGAATGTAATGAGCCCTAGCCATTATCTCCCCCTTGATCAAAGCTCCCCCTAAATTGGGTACTTAATGGGAAGATACATGGATTGTGAAAATAAAGTTACAAAAAAAAAATGTTAGTAATAATGATCATTCACAAGCATTTCCAAACACTATGTAAAAGCACCAACACTATAATAAAAACACCATTCATTAGTTAAAATTTTCATGAATAAAGATCATGAAATGGGAACACAATGATGTGTTTTAGTACAAGAAAAGAAAATAATCCTAAGAAAAGAAGAACTAGAAATGCTAATCTATGACCATCCTAGTTAGATGGTGGATGAGAAAGAGCGCTGAGGCGCTAAGGATATGATTGAGGATGAACCTCATTTCCTCTCGAAGTCATGGACCATAACCCGGGTCCTTTCTACGGTTTGGGCCGTTTGCTCACAAGTTGAGCAACCATGCCTAGGGGGTAGTATGTTTGGGAAGGTTGTGGTGGTGGTATGGTAGATGTGTTGGTGGTGTTGGGAATGTTTGGGGTGGTCATGATGGAGGCAAGCAAAGCATTTTGCATTTGCATAGTCTCATTTAAGTGAGAATTCACCATGCCTTTGAGTTGGTGGAGGTTGTGGAGTTTCGCTTGAATCTCCTCTCTAGTGGGATTGGCATCCCACATGCACTCCTCAATGTCCTCAAGATGAGGGACATTGGTGTTGAGTGGATGATCCCATACAAAGGACCATGAATATCTTTGTAAACGGAATGGAAGAGAAGAGGTTTTGGCCCTAATGGGCGTTTGGGTCAAAAGATGACCTTGGTGATTCATGAGCTATTTGCTCAATTGTGCCAAAGGATGGCAATGGTGGTGGATGATTTCGCCTAGAGGCAAGTCATCCAAGTCCTCCAAGAAAGGATTTCGTGAAGTTGGTGGAGTAATAACCCATAGGCATGAGAGTAGGAGACCTTGGTGGTGAAGGTGGTGAGGTGTTTGGATGTTTGGATGGGTGCCGGTGGAGGTGAAGTTGGTGTGTTTTGTAGGTGGTGGAGTGGTGATCACAATGTGTGATTGAGTAGGTGTAGCCAAGGTAAGGTTTGTGTCATCTCGGATTGGAGATGAGATAGTGAGTGGAGAAGACCTGATGAGGAGCTATATTAACGGCAACAAGGCCTTACGCTAATTCTAGCGGTCTTCTTGCAAGGTTTTGGAGATGATTTTGTCATTTTTGACTTGGGTTTTTTTTGCTAGATGATAGTAAGAATGAAGAAGGTGTGAGGATGATCATGGTAAAACCTCTCAATTTATAGAAGTGAAAAATTATAGAGAAATGTGTTTGATTTGATGTTAAACCATTGAAGAGATGAGGTTCCTAATGATTTGGAAGTGGGTTGAATGCTAGTCATATCACCCAAGTCAATCCATACAAGAGAGATGGAGTGAAGAAGAAAATATTTGCAATAAATGTGTTCTAATGAGTGGAATTTCCTAACAATCGATCACCCACGGACTAAGGTACCAAAATTTGGTTCATTCCTTTATGCAAAAGGGCTCCTTGGGTGGATTTTAAAATTTTGAATTTTGTGGGAAATGGATTTTTTATATACCTAAGTGAATTATACTAGTTCTAATAAGAGTATACACTAGTTAAGATTGATTTATAAGTGATGGATGGTAATTTGGAATCACGAAGAGTCGAAATTCGTAAAATTACCCGGAGGATCCACGGCACCAAAATCATATACGGCCGTAACCCTAAAAGGGTGTCATCCGTCCGCTTTATACAGTAACGGCGGTACCAATTTATATAACGGACGGTACTAAATTTATGGTGCCGTCGATCCGTGAAGTGCGTAAAATGGATGAGTACGCGTTTTAGGTGTCTGGGACATTTCCGAAACCTGAAATTTTTCTCAAAAGTTGTTATACTAAACATTTCTAGTTAGAAAAAGCAAATAACACATGTATAAACATAGAGGAGCATGTATTTTGAGCAAGGCCTAGTGATTTTCACAATGTAGTGAAAATGGGTAAAATTTGATAGCATACTTGTGCTATCCCCCTGCATAAGATTGTTAGCATACGACATTGTTTCAAGTTATATTATCATCCTACATAATAAAAGCAACTAAATTGTGTCAAACATTAACGATAATGCATTGTTCCAAACACTCCTTAAAGTACCCTCATTTGTCCAACTTTGCAAATCTTGTTCATCATCCTACCAAGGCACTTGAACATTCCCTTAGTTTGCTTGAATTCACCGATTCATTTTCAATCTCGGAAGAGACGATAATACTCATGAGGTGGGAGACGAGAGCTAGGAAGACCATCCCTGAGCTATTGATGATGATAATGATGGATTTGAGGTTTTGCTCTCTTACCTTTTGTCTTAGCAACTCGCTCATCACTCAAAGGTACAAAGATGTGAGGATGAGTTCATAGTGAAGGTGCATCCCTTTGGGGTTGGTGGAATTGGTGCGAAGTTTCTATAGAGACGGGTGAGAAGCATCCCGTATGGAAGAGCAACCGATCCTCGAGTAGGAATATCAATCATTCTCCTAGCTATGTAGTAGGCTAAGTTGAATGGTTGTCGGGTGAACAAGTTGTAGAGCATGTGACAAAGGCAGCGCTTATGTGATCCCTATTTCCTATGGTGCTAATGACGTTGGCTCTAAGTAGCTCCTCCTATTTCTTAAATTCGGGCTTAAGTTCATTTAGCTCCATTCCATATGGATCTCGGTTTACCTCCTTTCCCTTTCGGGTAACTCAGGTTGTATCACTTTTTGGGTTAAAAAGGTGTTCACGTATGGCATCCTTATCGGCCAAACGGGTTTGGTAGGGAAGAGAGCGATCATTGATTGCATCAAGAGCCGTGAGTGACCACTTATCCGTGTAGACACAAGTTCCTCGGTTGGGAATTCCTAGCACTTGAGCAAAGTTGCTTAAGGTGATGGTGTAGTCGTTTTGATTGATTCTAAACCTAAGACAAAATTCATCATCGTCTTCATCACTAAAGCCGATCACACTAGCATAGAATTCTAACACAAACCTAGGACAAATTGGTTCATCGATGTAAAGAAGACAATCGAATTAAATGGCGGCTAGTTCTTCACGAAGATTGGTATTTTCAAGGAAGGATGAGTGAATAGTTCTACCCTCATGGAAATACCTTGATTCTAGACCCCTAAATATTTCTACTTGTTCCTTGGTAAGTCCTTTGGTTTTGTGGTGTTTGGGAATGTAGTTAAGGGTGTCTTTGTGATCATAGAATCTTGCGGCTACCATGGTTATTCCTAAGGACAAGAATTAATATGTTAAAATGAGAATAAATTTTAACGTTTTTGGTTCTAGTGTGCCTATATGAAAACAATTTAGAGTTGCGGTTATCTCGACTCATTTTATGCAACAAAATGGTTTTAGTGGGGTGTTTGGCAAATACCATGCGATAACCCAAATGCTCGATAACGCTCAAATTGTGCATGTTTTAGTAGCGTTATCCGTGCTTTTATGTGTGTTATTTGGTTATAATCATATGCTTTTGATGCTTAATCGCATAAAAGTCGTTTGCTAGTTCATTTGTAGCCAAGCACAGGAAAGTGGAGAAAAGACTAAAAGAAGTAAAATACTAAGATTTCTCCATATACTAAGAATTCTCGACCAAAGAAAGACTTATGAGTATATTCGAGAAGATAAAGTCATCAAGTTAGTGGTCCAAAGACTCAAGAATAAAGTTCAAGATGGAAAACGAGAAAGTAATGAAGAAAAGAAGCTTAAACGAAAAGATATTGGAAGCCTCGTTGTTCCCGACACCTTCACCATTTTGGCCATAACTTTTGCATACGGACTCCGTTTGACCTCCCGCTCACGGCCACGGAAAGCTAAGAGAAAGATCTACAACTTTGCGCTTATGAATTTTTGTGATTTTGCTCCAACCGATCGGTCGATCCCAGAACCGATCCGGTTGGAGAGTCGTTCGAAGACCAACCGATTCGGTTGGAGCCCACCGGATTCGGTTGGAGGGCTGTTTCACCATTTCTTCATTGTTAAGACTCCAAACGTGTTCCAAATGATTCTAGTCCCTTCCTACATGGTTTCTAGTCCTTCCAAGCTCCTTGGCCTCCAAGAAATGCATTGAATACCCTAAGCCTTGGTAGTAGTATAAATAGAACCCATTTGGCACCTCATTTCATCATCCTTCTCCATCTTTCTCATCCCTTTCATCCACCACTCCATCTCTAGGTGTGAAATTCAAGCCTCCACCCTTAAGGACTAATTTCCACCTAGAGAGAACACAACCACTCTCAATATCTTCACCCCAAAGGTGTGAAACTCAAGCCTCCACCCCAAGGACCAGTTTCCACCAACTATCCTATCCCAACTTGTGTGAAATTCAAGCCTCCACCCTTAAGGACTAATTTCCACCAATTACACCAACTTATCTTCCCTAAAAGACCACAAACCTCTCGCCAAATTCGTGTAGTGTGCTCAAGGGTTGTCAAGGTGTTTGGACATCATTTTCCGCTTGGTAGAACTATTGTAGTTGATTGGAGGCTCAAGGAGTGCTATAATCCTTCATCTTTGCCTATTGTAATTCATACTTTGGGTAAACCTTGTTACTTTTCTATTTAAAGATGTTTGTTATTGATATGATTATTGAGATTTTGTGTTTGATTGGAATAATGATGAATGTCTTGATACTTGCTTGTTCTTATATTGCTTTTCTTGTTGGTTTGATATGTGACAATCATAACCATCAACTTGTTACTTGTTCTTATAATGCTTTTCTTGTTGGTTTGATATGTGACAATCATAACCATCAACTTGTTACTTGTTACTTGCTTAAACAAACAAACGACACTTGTAGTGCAACCAAGTCTCTTGGGACGACCTTGATTTACCATATACTATACTACAACTTGACTAGGGTATACTTGCCCGAATGTGTTCCTAGTTAACCGGTAACTCTTGTTTACAAATTTAAAACCCCGATGAAGCACATCATGCTCCTAATTCAATGTGGCTTCATTTGAATATACCCGGGAATGCATATTAGTTATGCAATACCTTTAGTATTCAAGAGCATGCAAGTGATGAAAATTTAACGTTTCTATTTGTATTAGCAATGAAAAATTGTTTTCCTACAAGTGAGAAGCTTTTCAAAACTTTTGACATGGGGTGTTTGGTTGTTTGAATAAGGCCTTATATTCATTATCTATCAATTAGTGGGAAGCATGATTTGTTTATGCAATATGATAATGTAGTACCTAATTTCAATGACTAATTATGCATTTTGCCAATTGAATTCATATTTGGTATAAAAGCATACATAAAACCCCATGTAATGATTTGTGATAGTTTTGTGCATAAATAAGAATCCTAGACTCGTAATTAAGAGATAAAATGTAGTTAGGATACTTACAATGATGTTATCTTCAAGTGATTAGTGAGTGGGAAGGTGTCAATAATGAGCTTGGTTTAAGTTTTACACGTTTTGGTAAAGTGGGTTGAGGAAGAGGATGTTTTGTATATAGCGGTTTTGTACAGAGACACCACGGACGACGGCACCAAATATTTGGTTCCGTCCGTGTTGTCGTTTGTGCCGTGGCTACGATGGTGTACAAGACAAAATTGTTTTGTTTTGACTATTCTAATGTTTTGGGCTATGTTTATCCTACATGTTTGGTTCCATTAACCCTAAACCAAGTCTAAGAAGATTAAAGGTTCTCGTTTAAGAGGCTTAGTTAAGATGTCGGCAATGTTGTCTTCGAGGATACTTTCTCGATTGAAATGTTTCCTTTTGAACATTGTCGCGAAGAAAGTGATGGCGGATTTCAATATGCTTTGTACGAGCATGTTGAACGGGATTCTTGTCGAGATCGATGGCTCCTTTGTTGTCGTAAAGTATCACAATGTCGTTGAGATGAATTTCGTAATCTCGAGAGCTTGCTTCATCCAAAGATCTTGTTGACATGCTTTTCCTACCGAGACGCACTCGGCTTCAAGAGTTGAGATGGCTAAAGCCGTTTGCTTTTTGCAAACCATGAGGTGAGACAATGTCCAACAAAAGTGCAAATACCACTTGTACTTTTTCTATCGACATAATCACCAAGATGATCCGAGTCGGCATACACTATGGTTTCTATACCCGTTCCTTTGGGATACCATAATCCTAAACATGTTGTTCCCTTAATGTATCTAAAATCCTTTTAAGGCTTCTAAGTGTGATTCCTTTGGGTTTTCTTGAAAGCGAGACATAGACAAACACTAAACATAATGTCGGGTCTACTAGCCGTAAGATAGAGTAGGCTACCAATCATTCCTCTATATTTAGTGTTATCTACGGATTCACCTTCTTCGTCCTTGGTGAGTTTAGTGTCCGAGGACATGGGTGTTTTAGTTGGTTTGGAATCTTCAAGACCAAATTTCTTAAGCATGTCTTTTATATATATTTAGATTGGTTAAAGAAAATGCCATCTTCTAGTTGTTTAATTTGAAGTCCTAGAAAGAAGTTTAATTCACCCATCATACTCATTTCAAACTCGTCGTGCATGATTTTAGAGAAATCATCACACAATTCTTGACAAGTTGATCCGAATATAATGTCATCAACATATATTTGAACAATGATAATTTGTGATTCCTTTTTCTTGGTAAAAAGAGTATTATCTACTAATCCCATAGTGTAATTATTATCAATAAGAAAAGTCTTAAGTCGGTCGTACCAAGCTTTAGGTGCTTGTTTAAGGCCGTATAATGCTTTCTTGAGTTTGAAGACATGATGTGGTTTCTCAAAGTCGGTAAAACCGGGAGGTTGAGCAACATACACTTCTTCGTTAATAAACCCATTAAGGAAAGCACTTTTAACATCCATTTGAAATAATTTAAAGTCATAAGCACATGCATAGGCAAGTAATATTCTAATAGATTCAAGTCTAGCTACCGTGCATAAGTTTCATCATAGTCAATTCCTCTTGTTGATTATAACCTTGTGCAACAAGCCTAGCTTTGTTTCTAGATACTACACCATTTTCGTCCATTTTATTTGAAAGACCCATTTTGTTCCAATTATAGTTTGGTCTTTAGGTTTTGGAACTAATTTCCAAACATCATTTCTAACTAATTGGTTTAATTCTTCTTGCATGGCAATTACCCATGATTCATCTTTTATTGCTTCATTTATGGTTTCGGTTCAATGGTGGATACAAAACAAAATAATTACTTTGATTTTGGGCTTGTGACCTTAAGGTTCTTTGATTAAGTTGTCCTATGACCTTTTCTAAATGATGACTTTTGGATTCTTTGATGTTTATAATTTCCTTATTTAATGGTTCATCTTCCTTGTTATTATTAATTTGACTTTCTATTATTTGACTTTCAACTAAGTCATCATCTACCAAAGGTGATGTCTTAGAGGAGGTGGACTTCGTCGAATGTTATGTTCAACGATTCCTCGACTATCATTGTTTCTTTGTTTAGGACAATATAAGCTTTACTAGTTTGAGAATAACCAAGAAATACACCTTCATAAGACTTTGGGTCAAACTTGGTGAGATAATCCTTAGTATTAAGAATAAAGCATTTACAACCAAAGACCTTAAAATATCCTAACGTTGGCTTTTTACCTTTATAAAGCTCATATGGTGTTTTGTTTAGAAAGGACGATTAAGACTCTATTCAAAATATATGTAGAAGTGTCAACAGCGTTACACCAAAACTTTTGAGGAATGTTTTGTTCATTAAGCATTGTTCTACTCATTTCTTGAATTGTTCTATTTTTACGTTCTACTACTCTATTTGATTGAGGTGTTCGTGGGCGGAAAAGTTATGTGTTATACCATTTGTATCACAAAAGTTTCCAAATTGAGTTTCGTTGTCAAATTCACGACCATGATCCGTTCGGATCGACACAATTTTGACACCTAGAAGATTTTGAATTTTCTTGCTAAGAATTTCAAATTTATCAAAAGCTTCATTTTTGGTTTTCAAAAACAACGTCCAAGTAAACCTTGAGTAATCATCTACTATGACCAAAGTGTATAAGTTGCCTCCATAGCTTCTTATAGCGGATGGTCCAAACAAGTCCATATGTAATAATTCTAGACACTTAGATGTGGACACCATATTTTTAGATTTGTGACTACTATGGGTTTGTTTACCAATTTTGCAAGCGTCGCAAAAGTGTTGGTCATATTTTAGTTTTGGTAAATTCCTAACTAGCTCTTTTGAAGATAGGTTTTGTATAAGTCTCATATTAGCGTGACCTAAGCGTCTATGCCAAAGAGATGAGCTATCGTCTAACGTTGTTAGCAAAGCTTGTCATTAGATTTTTATCTATTTTCATGACGATATGTTATTTTTCCTAACTCCTTTAGCTATGGTGATACCATCTTTTAGTATTTTACTACCATTTTCATCAAATAGTACTTTATACTTTTTATCACATAGTTGGCTAATACTAAGTAGATTAAATCCTAACCTATCCACATGAGCAACATTTTCAATAGTTAGGGAGTTATGAGCGATCGCACCTTTGCCAATGATTTTGCTTTTGAGATTACTACCAAAGTGACATTACCTCCGCATACTCTTGGTATGATGAGAAGAGACTTTGTTGCCCGTCATATGCCGTGAGCATCCACTATCTTTTATCCATTCATCAGGTTCCAATCCAACTTTCAAGCAAACCTAAAGTAAATAACTCAAGCATTTGGTCCCCAATATCTCATGGGTCCGTTTGGGTTAAACATACCATTTATTTGATTCATGTATGGAAATGATGGGAATGAGTTCCATGACATGTAATCTGAGTTTGATATGGTCTAGGGAAGTTTTGGTTCCAACCATTGTGTTGGTAGTTGGGTTGAACGTTGTGGTTGCTCTTAGGAAAAGGGCGTTTGGCAAAAGGTGTTTTATATTGTTGTTGAGTAGTTTTTGATCTAAATTCATTTTTAGCAAGTCCTACTCGATGTAACGGTGGTTTTAGTTTAACACTATCCTTGGTTTTCTTTGTTACTTTGACAAATTCAATGCGGTCCAGACATTCGAACATTACGTCTCTTTGAAGTACCCACGACACCATTTTGTTCAACTGACGGAACCCTTATTTTGGTTCCGTCTCGGTCCGTCTGCATCGCAGCGGCTTTTGATGATTGTTCGTCTTTTCGGCCGCTTTGTTTTGACTCTTTGGAATTAATACTTCATTAAATCCTAACCCATTCATGTCTCCTGGTGTTTTATGAATTTTAATTATTTCATCGGCAAGAGCGATGTTCTTGTTAAACCTTTTAAATTTAGAATTGTTTTCGATTAAAACATCTTGTGTGAGCTTTAGTTTTTCTATTTCAAGTTTAAGGTCTTGACATGATCTACAATCATCGTCATTTGCTTTTCCTTTTTCAAGTCGTTTTGTTTTTTCTTTTAACTCATAAAATTCATTTCCAAAAATTCCTTTTTGGTTTTTAAAAATTTATTTTTAGTTATGAGTTTTAGACTTAGCTCACACAATTGATTATATTGTTTTTGCAAAGTGTCATCATCAATAGAAGAATAAGAAGAGTTGGAAAGTACCTCGTTAGACTCATGTGCCATTAGAGCGATGTAAAACCTGAATTTCTAAAATTTACAAAAAGACCAAAATACCCTTATGATCAAAAGTAAGAGTAATTAAATAAAAGCAATACCTAATGAGCTATGTAAATTCAGAAAAATTTATAAGAAAATCACATATGATCCAAATAAATCTTGAATGACTTTGTAAAGTTAACTTTTATAGATTATAATTTTATAAAATCAATTATGTATTTTCATAATTGGTAGAATATATATTAAATAGTTTATTAAAAGAATTTAATTAATAAGAGCCCAATATAAATTTAAATAACTAAGAGTCCATTTATATTAAGTCCAATACATTATAAAGCCCACAATAAAAATAATAAATCAAGTATATATATAAAATTCGGTTCCCATAAAATCCCTTATTGCCGATTAACCTTAAACCGACTCCAAAACCCTTCACAAATCGATTTCCAGTTTCCAGAGCTTGAGACCAATTTTCTTGGACAAGTTTGGAGGTAAACAAGGTGGGAAAAATAGTGTTCGAAGTCCTAAGTTGCTGTGGTGATCGTGGAGAGTTTTTGAGTGAATTAGGGTTTCGGCGAATAGAGATTTTGGTTTCTTTTGTTCTAACGAGTCAAGCTCATCAAGGGTAAGTTCCTAATGTTGATTTCAGTCCTACAAGTCACCTATAACACATAAAATTGGCCATGCATGTTTTACAAGTCGTATGGAATTATTTGTAATTAAAACCCTAGAAAACGATAAAATAATGTAAGCGAGCCTATGATAAACTTTGGGACCATGATCTGATTTTTCTGGGAGTTCTTATATGATATACAACCTGAATAAAATACATGTCCAAGGATTCGAAGCTTGTGTAATTTGTTTGGGGTTTATTACTTGGTAACGCATAAAAAAAAAAGGAAAGTATTTAAAGAAGGGACGATTAGGGTTTATGAAAACTAGGGTTTTCTTGTTATCATTAAGGTTCATTAATGCAGTGGTAATGATGGATTAATGATTGGTTTAACCTAGGTTTAGGGTTTGTACTTGAATAATGCATATTCGGTTCTAAATAAAAGGTTTGGGTTGGTTTTGTAAATATTGAAACTTAAAGGTTATTTTGTGCACAGTAAAATAAAGGTACTAAACGTATAAAAATAAGTGTGGGGGTTAAACGTGTAATTTTGGATATTTAGAGGGCCATTCGAATTGTATTTAACTTAAAAGGGTATGTTTTGTAAATTCTAAAACCTTTGGGCTAAAAGTGTAAAATCTGATAATAGAAGGTTAGATCGTATAATTAAAGATGTTAAAGGTGCAACCTGTAATTTTGGGTAATTATGGGTCAACATGTGTAAATGAATTACGTAAGGACACGCATGAGTTTTGGGGTAACTTGGGTTTGTTTTCATGTACGTTCTAGGTCAAAGTGGGAATCATTAAAAAGAGTAACATGTTAATTGAATGCGTAATGAATGATATTAAAAGTATGGAAACCCTAGAACATAAATAGGAAGTGGATTAGGGTTAAAAGCTAAGTGTGTAATTTCGTTATTTCATGTAAGTTATAGAAGTTGTTTAAACTATTTTGAAAGAGAGTCTTAAAATCCGTTATTGACATTTGTAAACCCTATACTTTGAAAGATGATCATATAAGTTCTCAAATAAGATATTTATTAATTAAACCCTTGAGTTTACTATCTATCATTTGTAACCCATAAGTTTGGGCTAATTAATGATTAATACTCTAAACGTTGTAATTCCGTCCGTCACTAAAAATGAGAATAATCGACAACTCTAAAAGTATTAATGAGATTAATCATATACTAATAAGTATTAAATAAATCATAATCCGTGTAGATTCGTTGGAGGAGACGCGACGTTACATCTTCGTATTCGCTCATTCGTTGCTTTTTCTCATTTGCTTTAAGGTACGGATATTCTGTCTTACTTTAAGACACTTGAGTTATCGTTCAGATATTCTGACCTTTTCAGTAAAGGTCCCTCATGTTTTTCCTTCTTCGTCATATCTCTCATGCTTATTAGGATTCCCAATGCCATTGCTATGAACCCTTTTCTGAATGTTTGGCATGTTACTTATCTGAATGGATGTTCTAGTGAACTATGCTATATCTGATGTGAACTTATGTTAGGAAGACTTTGATATATACATTCGTTGAACCCTGCTACATTTGGGTTATGAACTTATGATTATGAATCTCTAGTTATGAACTTCTGTTTATGAATATATGATATGCCATTATGATATGAACTTATGATTTCTGTCTATCTGAATATGAACCTTATGATATGAGCTATTTGATATGATTCTGTGACCGTGTGTTTGACTATGATCTGTGCTATATCTGAAAATCTGTTTGACTTAAGTTGGTTGATAATAACCAAATATTTAACTAGTCATGGGGTTCCATGTCCGTATCGATGATGCACCTCGATATGACTCTAGGCGAGAGAGTGATGTTCGCCATCGCCTGGATGGTGAGGCATATTTTTGAATATGTAGGAAGGGCGATGGATGCATCCTAGATCCGATCCATTATCCGAACATGTTATCCGGTGAATGATGTCGTGTGCAATACGCGTCTTCACAAAACTGGGAGCTAGCTACTCCATGTACATATATTTTCTGATGTTACTTTTTGAAGAAGAAAGATATTTCTGATATGATATGTTAGTAAATGTGCTTATGACGTATTTGTTGAAGTGATTTTAAATTGCCATAATAGGATAAGATTGTTACCTGATTTGTATATCTGATATTATGATTTGTTATCGTTACGTGAATGCGTTGATCTGCAAGATGAATGTGCTAGTGTATAATTGAGTGTTTTGAAGGTTAATTATCTGTCTGCATATGTGACCTGCCATGTTAAAACTCTGCTAAGGTTAGGATTTGATATGAGAACTGGTTTTGTTATTTATGTCTGTCATGACTTGTCTGCCATTTCCGCTGTTGCAATATTGAATTAAGTGTTTTAAATGTTTCTTCATTGATTTGTATGAATGCCATGTTTATTTACTAGAAAGTGTTTTCCGTTAGCTTTTAGATTTTCCGTTTGGCTTATACGTAATATGTTATTCTTGATATGTTAAGTGTTTGGTTGTTCTGATGTGATTGTGTTTGTGTCATTGATGTGCTATGTGATGTCTAAACAGTTATGTGGTTGTTTGGATTCCTGTATATATGTACTTCTGCAGAATCCTAAAAGATCCTTCGTCATTATTTCATATTATTTTCGTTATTCGTATATTTGTTTTGTTTTAGCTTTTGTTTCGTTATATCCGTTCACTGGGCTTTGTAAGCTCACCAGCACTTTTCTTTTCTGCGGCGGTATTTAGCATTCAAGATGAGCTTATGGGATAGCCGATCCGGGTTTGAGAGTAGAGGCGAGCAAGATTTTGACCATAGAGATCTTAGATTTATTTTGAATATAAGTTATTTATATTATCTTTTGTAAGTTTTTGTAAAGGCTTCCGCTATTGTATAGTTATTAAAGTTCTGATATGAAACCATATTGTGATATCTTTACCCTTGTCGGGTCGGGGCGTTACAAGCGATCTCTTCCTTGCTTGATTCTTCATCGTCTTCACTATCACTCCAAGCACCACTTACAAAAGCTCGTTGAGTTTTGCTTTTAGGTGGCTTGGGACATTCTCCTATGAGATGATTTGCATCACCACATCTAAAACACTTTCTTTCACCTTTACCCTTTTTGTCATCCCGATCTTTTCGGAATGGCTTCTTTTCTTCTCGAGGTTGTCTTACGAACTTTCCTCTTCTTCTAAAGAACTTCTTAAAATCTCTAACGCCATGGCATACTCCTCATCTTCACTACCGAGCAAGATTCGTCATCATCACTTGATTCCGCCTTTGCTTTTAGAGCAACGGATTTGATCTTCTCCTTCTTCCTTTGATGATCTCCGAATCTTTCTCCATCACCATTTCGTGTACTTTGAGGTTGCCGATTAGCTGCCTAGTGACATTTTGAGAGATCCTTTGATTCTTCAATAATGGTCACTTTAGCTCTCCATTTGGGATGGAGTGCTCTAAGAAATTTCCGACAAAGTTCTTACTACGAAAAGATTCATCAAGTGCTTTAAGTGATGTAATAATAGTATTAAAATGAGCAAAGCCACAATCAATGGTTTCATCTTCAGGGATAACAAATTGTTCATATTGTTGAACAAGAAGATCAATTTTGTTATCCTTCACTTGTGAATTACCTTGATGTGTAACAATCAAAGATTCCCAAATATCTTTGGCGATTTCACACATAAAAATTCTTTCATATTCTTTTCTAGGTAAAGCATTATAAAGCATCATTTTAGCTTCATTATTTTTAGCAACTAATTTCTTTTGTTCATCAATAGAAATATCCTTTGTTGTAGAGCTACTTTAACAATAACAAACCAAAGATCTATATCTTTTGATTTTACATATGTTTCAAAACGGTTTTTCCAATAGATAAATCCATTGGTTTCAAAGGTCTTTGCATAGATTGCCCTTCTTTAAAGTTTTCGTAATCCATGGATCGCTTTGAAGTTTATAAATACAAATTATTTTAGAAATTCTTGAGCAACGAGGCTCGATACCAATCAGAAAACTGTAAGGGGTTGAATAGTTTCAATTAAAAATCATCAATTTATTGATCTTGAGTATGTTAATGAAATATGCAAGCAATATGTAATAAGTAAATAAGGAAAGAAATGATCAAACCACAACAAGTTGTTTATACTACAAAAACAGTCTCGTTTAACTTCACTAAACATTCGGAGAAACACATCTAGAAATGATCAAAATATCACAAATCACAAGATTATGATGTTTGAATCAACATGTGTTTTAAATGCAAAATATCAAAATCTTGATGAAAACATTCGTAAACACATCAAAATGATCAAAATATCACAAATCAATGCAAAAATATCAAAATTTGCAAAATTGGCAGTTTTAGTCCCCAAGTTCTAAAAGTTGTCAAATCTAGTCCCTGGAATTCAAAAATGTGGAATTTTATCATTCAAGGTCCCTGAAATATTCTAAGTTGTTTAAAATGATCCTTGAATGATTCTTTGGTCAATTGGCAAGAAAGGTCCCTAAACTTTGGAAAATTGCAAATTTAGTCCTTGGACCTTTGAAAATGGATTTTATGCAAAAAGGATCCTTGTTTTATCAATGTTTGTCAAGTATGGTCCTTGTGAGAAGTTTGGAAAAAGTTCATTTTCAGTCCTTGAGTTTGGATAAATTACATGTTTGGTCCTTGTGCTACTAAACCAAACCGGCCCTTATATTAAACCAAATCCAATCCTTACCCAATCTAGGCCCAAACCCAGCTAAGCCCAAACCCGACCCCTTTGTATTATTAGCCGGGTCAACGAAAGTCAAACAGAGGAGAATACCGCCCCACCTGCTCATCTCCCACTCCACCCTCAGTAAACCCAAAACCGTGCATGGTTTTCCAACCTTTTCAAACCCTCTCCATACTTTGTCCCTCCACCTCCTCTAAACACCAAAATCCTTTATTGATTGAAACCCACTCCATTTAAAGCAAAACCCGTCTTGACTATTTTGGCGCCAAAATGACACTTGGACGGTTTTGATGATTTTATGCAATCCAATGGCTCAGCTATGGTGGGAAACAATCAGAGAAGTGAGAGAAGGTGCTTGGAGTATAAAAGGAAGAAGAAAAAGAGGAGAAGACACTTTTGGACTAGCCATTAGTCACGTAGTGTAATCTTTTTAAAAGCTTTCTTTAATTTTATGTCTTTTACAGTTTCAATGTTGTACTTTTCATCAAATTAGTGTAATGGAACTCTAGTTTCAGTTTAATTTCGCTTCATGTTTTACTTAATTCCTTTAATTTTCATGTTTTCAAGTTCTTGTTAAGTAGTTGTTTAATGGACTCTATAAGCCACATAAGCTCCCGACAAAGCTCATTTAGCTTTTAGATACATTAAAACAAGTGTAGTTTTAAAATTCATAAATTACTAAAAATCAAGATAATCATTGAAAAATCAAAAATAGTGGGTTAATAAAGAAGATGATGAAGCAGGGGTGAATTTGGAGTGCTAAGGGTATTAGGAGCTTATTGGGAAGCTAATAGGTGTAACCTTGTCCTTGGTTCCATGTTTCTCAGCTTGATGCATCTTGTAAGCTCATTTTCTCAAAATTTTGCATATTACTGTTTCAGTCCTTTTTATGCTTTAATTCTCATATCTTTGTGTTTCTTTATTGTTTGTTAGTCATGCTATAGTTTTAAGTTAGGTTGTTATGTTTTGAATTGGTTTGTGGTTTGATATTGCATTTAGACTGTTAATATGTCAATTTTTGAAAATCCTAGACCTAGACTTGTTTGACATCTGGTTTAGGTGAAAAGATCCACTTTGACACTTTGGTACCTCCGGATTTGATGGAATTGGATTAAGCGGTCTTGAGCTTTGAAAACTTCAAATCAGTCCATATTAAGGGATGTTTGGATTTGATAATGAAACTGTGATAATGGTAGTTAATGGTGTTGTTCTTGTTTGACTTGCACTATATGGAACCTATTTGAATCAGTGAAATCTTAACCAAAGGGTTTGGCATGGTAGAAAGTCAAAGTGACACTTGATGATCTATACATGAGAACTTTGAGGTTGTTGGATCCTATAATCTTGCTTATCTGTTTAAATGTTGTGTATCTTTGTTTATTTCATGTTTTTATTGCTTAATATATCATACATAATCAGTAGATTAAGTTCTAAATTCACTTTAGTCAACTTTTAGTTTTTAGTTAAAAAGTCAATTTTCAAATAAGTCGTTTTTGAATAAACTTAGTAATTTTATTGTGCCTTTGTTATTTAATTTCTAGTTCGTGTTTTTAATATGTTTTAGTTACATTTGCTAAGTTAGCTTATCGTATTTTTGTTAATGTCTATATGTCATGTTTACTAGCTTAATTTGTAGCTTATTGATGCCTAGTTTTGCCCTGCACCACAGTTTTAGGTGTCAAGTTCACAAGCTTGCAAAAGCTTGTGAAGTTGGCCTTAACTTGTGTACTTGGCTTATTTGTGTTGCCTATGTGGTCTTTTTATCATATGTCTGCTTGTTTTTACATTTTTAGCTTAATTAGATAGCTTAATCATTCTCTCCTTTTTGTCCCATCTTACTCCTTCCACTGAAGCAAACAGTGGAAGTTGAGTTGTTTCTCCAAGTCCATGAAAAGTTCCCACTAAGCTTGAGCTTGTGATATTTGGCTTCTTGAGAGGCTATCGGTCATACTCAATGTCTCGGTGTTGGTTGAGCTCTCATGAGCTTATTTGATAAGTCTTTAGAGCTTGTTGTTTGCCCACTCACAACAGCTCAACTGCTTGAACTTGCACCATTTCCTTCACTCTAATAAGCTCATTTATGGTTATAAGCTTGTGTGGTTTAGCTTTTGTGAAGCTCATCCACCCAACTTAGTAATCCTATGCTTAATTTTCACCTTGCGACCTATTAAGTAGGAATGCAAGTAGCTTTAACTTATCACCACTTCACCGAGCATACTAAATGTTCGATGTAATCACTATATTTCATAAGCTCTCAAAAGCTTATCTGTTGGACTTAGCTTGTGAAATTAGTTTCTTTTAGAAGCTAACCAACCAGTTAAGAGGTTCCAATGTTTTAATTCCATATTGTAGCTTAATAGCTAGGGCTGCACCTAGCTTCTGTTTTGTCCCAATACTCGTTGATATCGAGTCACCAAGTCGAGCGGTGATTTGGTGTCATCTTCATAAGCTCACCAAAAGCTCTATAGTTGTCCATAGCTTGTGATTCTTGGCTTTTTGGAAAGTCAACCAGCTCATCTTGACACCTCAAGGCTTGCTTTGAGGTTTTGAGCTTATTTGCTTAGCTTAACTTACCCATAAACATGGCTGCAGGCCTGTTTGGTTGAGTAGTAGAATCATAAGTGCTTATTTGCTTATTTTGAGCTTATAAGTCAATTCCTATGCATAAGCTAGTATATTCTTATATATTATACTTGTACAAATATATTTTATACTTTACTTTTTAAGTATGGAGCTTATTACAGGTTCTTTGAAGCCTCCATTCCATCCAAGTCAAGCCTTTGGCTTGACTGTCTAAACCATAAGCTCGTACTTATAAGCCCTTCTCAGTGCTTATCTTTGTTCATATACACCTATTATACCTGTACATATATACTTTTACCTTTTGTTTCCTTTGTATAGCTTTTCCAAGCTTATTTTTAGTTGAGTTCCAACAACAAGCCAAAAGCTTAATGTTGGACTCATAAGCTCATGTATAGCTTATTTATAGGTTTTATAAGTTCATTTTCTTCTAACTTGTATAATATCTCGTATATAGTCTAGTCCTTAAAATGAAATTCCAAACCCAAGCTTTAACCACAAGTAGAAGCTTCGTTTAGAAGCTTTAGGCTTAATGTTGATCGTTATGGAAATAAGCTCCCACGAGCTTATTTCCAAGTTTTGAAAAGTTGTTTTGTTAAAGTTCCATATTTTAGCTTAATGTACAGCTTTTGCAAAAGAAAAATCCAAAATAAAATTAAGTGCAAAAGGTGTGTGTTGGATTCGAACCTAGGTTCCTTGGTGACAAGTTCACCCATAACCCACCGGCTAGCTCACTTCTCGCTTTTCCTTTGCACATTTTAGTTCTTATAGTAGTAACATTTTATGAGTTTCGATTTTTATTTATCCATTTATTTTTATTAAATAATAATAGTTTTAGTAATTAATAATAGTAAATAATTAATAATAAATAGAATAATTATGTAAAAATACATTTTCAGTTTCATAAATTATTTTATGATATTTTAGATTTTCGATTCTTTATTTCATTTATTTAAGTTAATTTTAGATTTTCTTGTTATTTAATTCTTTATTAAATACATTTAATTCATTTTAATTTATATTAATTAATTTAATAGTGTAAAAATTTATTTTATTTTCTAATAATTTTCTTATCTTTTAGGATTCTAAAATATAATTTTCACATTTGTGGGAGTTGTATTGACCTGAATTCACGTTTTTATTTTGTACGCTTACATAAAATTCAAGAACGAAATTTTAGATTTTAATCGTTAAACAATTGTAAAATAGAATTAAAATGACTTCAAATTTTATATGTTTTAGTTTCTTTAGTATAATTATTTATTTTCCTTTTCTGTTTTATTTTGTTTGTGTAATTATTACATATGTAAATATGTATTTGTTGTTTTAGTTTTTAAGTTTTCCTTACTTTCATAATATTTGTAAATTATAGTTTAATATTTTAATTTTATTTAATTTGCATTTAAGTCGCCTAGACATGCAAATCCCTACTATAGTTATAATCGTTTTGTTTCTATACGCTTACGCTTAATTTATGTTAAACGACGTTTGTATATCTTTACGCTTTTAGGTTTCGATTGACGCTTTTAACGACATATAGCTATGATGAGCTATCACTATTCACATTCCTAGCGTTAGTCAATCGATTCTGTTTTTGTATATTCTTTATCATTTCAAAGACACGATCGTTGTATTCGAGGATATCACACCTCATCGTGACATAAACGATCCAAGGATATTTTAATCCTTGGTAAACTTGCATTTTCTCCCGGCCGCCGCCTTTATCATCTGTTACGGTTGACCGCTCACAAGCGGTTGGCTCGCGTGACGGAGAAATAAAGAAGGTAGTTCGGGAGGAACCAAATTTTAGCGCCATTGCCGGGAGGTGTGTCATGATAACGTACTTGTGTTTTATATCTATCCCTTGTATATATATATATATATAATATCATATTTTCATCCTAAAACAATATAAAATACAAAACATTTTTCCTTTGCACACAACTTGCCCAGTTTGATAAGTCCCTCGGTTACAACATTTGGTTGTTGGTCATTTCTGATTCTTGAGCTCTGTCGGACCCGATTCCCTTCGAGGGGCGGTTGTAAGGAATTTGCTCTCTTTGTACATATATATATAAAACTTAAAAAAAAATACAAAAATATTTTCCATTTCTTTTTATAAAATCAAAAATCAAAAATATTCTTCTCGCTCTTTCTAAGTTTCTTTCTAAGATTCTTAGACTCATCTTAAGTGATGAATATTCATAATTCTGTGAGTGGCAATCCCACTCCAATTTCTCACCCAATCTTTGAGTGGCAATCCCACTCAGCTTCCCCATGAACCAATTTAATTCGGGGTCAAGTCAAGCTAGTGACTTGGTTATCAAAAACAAGCCATACAATATGGGTTTTCACCCATATTTCTGTCTTTTTCCCCTTTCTATCACCTAGTGTGGGGGTAATAACCCACCGTTGTACATATATAAAACTTTGAAAATTGTAAATATTGAAAAGAGAATAATTGTTGTGTTTCTACACTTAGCTAGTAATGTTATCTTTTACGTTCATTTAAGTTTCGCGAATTTGATCAATAAATAACAAATGGCCAAATTTTAAAATTGTTTTAGTGGAAGTACTTTGAATATTGAGGACAATATTCATTTCTAAGTGGGGGAAATTCGCTAATTTGATCATAAATGTACCCTTTTAGTCCCTTTTTCCCCAAAATGGCCAAATTTTAAATCCATTTTTTTTAGTGGAAGTACTATGTACTAAACACAACAAATGGTAATCACCCACCATGTCTAACACACAAAAGGATTGGCTAATCCAGAGCAAACGGCTCTTGGTAAAGATATATCAAACCGTTTATATGGCTTGCAATTTGCCCAAAATTGTATGGTTCTCAACTCACCATATCCTAAAAAGTGAAGAGTTGGCTAGCCCGCAAGGTTATGGCTTGTGGTAAAGGCGATGGAAAAACCATAATTGGTATTCACTCACCAAAGATAATTCGATAATTTATCTAAGAGTTGGCTAGTCCGAATGGTACGGCTCGGTAAAGACAAATCAAATCCATTTCTGACTTATGATTTGCTCAAAATCATTTGGTTATCGATGTACCAAGGTTCTTACTTGAATCGAAACATTTGGCTACTCCGAAGTGATGGCTTTTGGTAAAGAGTTTTAAAATCCATTAAAATCTCAAATCATTGCTAGGGACTAGCAATATCTCGATGTGGGGATTGATGAGTGTCTAAATACTCATCATTTTTATACTTGTCTGACTACAAAACATCGAAAACATTCGAAACACATCAAAATGATCAAAATATCACAAATCAGTGTTTTATGTGTTTTAAATGCAAAATATCAAAATCGATGAAAAATGATTCAAGTTTGCAAAATTGGCGCTTTAGTCCCCAAGTTCTAAGAGTTGTCAAATCTAGTCCCGGAATTCAAAATGTGGAATTTTATCATTCAAGGTCCCCGAAATATTCTAAGTTGTTTAAAATGATCCTTGAATGATTCTTTGGTCAAATGGCAAGAAAGGTCCCTAAACTTTGGAAAATTGCAAATTTAGTCCTTGGACCTTTGAAATGGATTTTATGCAAAAGGATCCTTGTTTTATCAATGTTTGTCAAGTATGGTCCTTGTGAGAAGTTTGGAAAAGTTCATTTTCGGTCCTTGAGTTTGGATAAATTACATGTTTGGTCCGTGCTACTAAACCAAACCGCCCTTATATTAAACCAAATCCAATCCTTACCCAATCTAGGCCCAAACCCAGCTAAGCCCAAACCCGACCCCTTTGTATTATTAGCGGGTCAACGAAAGTCAAACAGAGGAGAATACCAGCCCTCCACTGTTCATCTCCCACTCCACCCCTGTAAACCCAAAACCAGGCATGGGTTTCCAACCTTTTCAAACCCCCTCTCCATACTTTGTCCCCTCCACCTCCTCTAAACACCAAAAATCCTTTATTGATTGAAACCCACTCCATTTAAAGCAAAAACCTGTCTTGACTATTTTGGCGCCAAAATGACACTTGGACGGTTTTGATGATTTTATGCAATCCAATGGCTCAGCTATGGTGGGAAACAATCAGAGAAGTGAGAGAAGGTGCTTGGAGTATAAAAGGAAGAAGAAAAAGAGGAGAAGACACTTTTGGACTAGCCATTAGTCACGTAGTGTAATCTTTTTAAAAGCTTTCTTTAATTTTATGTCTTTTACAGTTTCAATGTTGTACTTTTCATCAAATTAGTGTAATGGAACTCTAGTTTCAGTTTAATTTCAGTTTCATGTTTTTACTTAATTCCTTTAATTTTCATGTTTTTCAAGTTCTTGTTAAGTAGTTGTTTAATGGACTCTATAAGCCACATAAGCTCCTGACAAAGCTCATTTAGCTTTTAGATACATTAAAACAAGTGTAGTTTTTAAAATTCATAAATTACTAAAAAATCAAGATAATCATTGAAAAATCAAAAATAGTGGGTTAATAAAGAAGATGATGAAGCAGGGGTGAATTTGGAGTGCTAAGGGTATTAGGAGCTTATTGGGAAGCTAATAGGTGTAACCTTGTCCTTGGTTCCATGTTTCTCAGCTTGATGCATCTTGTAAGCTCATTTTCTCAAATTTTGCATATTCTCGTTTGATTCTTTTTATGCTTTAATTATCATATCTCTGTGTTTCTTTATTGTTTGTTAGTCATGCTATAGTTTTAAGTTAGGTTGTTATGTTTTGAATTGGTTTGTGGTTTGATATTGCATTTAGACTGTTAATATGTCAATTTTTGAAAATCCTAGACCTAGACTTGTTTGACATCTGGTTTAGGCTGAAAAAGATCCACTTTGACACTTTGGTACCTCTGGATTTGATGGAATTGGATTAGGCAGTCTTGAGCTTTGAAAATTTCAAATCAGTCCATATTAAGGGATGTTTGGATTTGATAATGAAACTGTGATAATGGTAGTTAATGGTGTTGTTCTTGTTTGACTTGCACTATATGGAACCTATTTGAATCAGTGAAATCTTAACCAAAGGGTTTGGCATGGTAGAAAGTCAAAGTGACACTTGATGATCTATACATGAGAACTTTGAGGTTGTTGGATCCTATAATCTTGCTTATCTGTTTAAATGTTGTGTATCTTTGTTTATTTCATGTTTTATTGCTTAATATATCATACATAATCGAGATTAAGTTCTAAATTCACTTTAGTCAACTTTTAGTTTTAGTTAAAATGTCAATTTTCAAATAAGTCGTTTTTGAATAAACTTAGTAATTTTATTGTGCCTTTGTTATTTAATTTCTAGTTCGTGTTTTTAATATGTTTTAGTTCATTGCTAAGTTAGCTTCTCGTATTTTTGTTAATGTCTATATGTCATGTTTACTAGCTTAATTTGTAGCTTATTGATGCCTAGTTTTGCCCTGCACCACAGTTTTAGGTGTCAAGTTCACAAGCTTGCAAAAGCTTGTGAAGTTGGCCTTAACTTGTGTACTTGGCTTATTTGTGTTGCCTATGTGGTCTTTTTATCATATGTCTGCTTGTTTTTACATTTTTAGCTTAATTAGATAGCTTAATCATTCTCTCCTTTTTGTCCCATCTTACTCCTTCCACTGAAGCAAACAGTGGAAGTTGAGTTGTTTCTCCAAGTCCATGAAAAGTTCCCCACTAAGCTTGAGCTTGTGATATTTGGCTTCTTGAGAGGCTATCCAGTCATACTCAATGTCTCAGTGTTGGTTGAGCTCTCATGAGCTTATTTGATAAGTCTTTAGAGCTTGTTGTTTGCCCACTCACAACAGTTCAACTGTTTGAACTTGCACCATTTCCTTCAGCTCTAATAAGCTCATTTATGGTTATAAGCTTGTGTGGTTTAGCTTTTGTGAAGCTCATCCACCCAACTTAGTAATCCTATGCTTAATTTTCACCTTGCGACTTATTAAGTAGGTGCAAGTAGCTTTAACTTATCACCACTTCATCGAGCATACTAAATGTTCGATGTAATCACTATATTTCATAAGCTCTCAAAAGCTTATCTGTTGGACTTAGCTTGTGAAATTAGTTTCTTTTAGAAGCTAACCAACCGTTAAGAGGTTCCAATGTTTTAATTCCATATTGTAGCTTAATAGCTAGGGATGCACCTAGCTTGCTTTTGTCCCAATACTCGGTTGATATCGAGTCACTCGTCGAGCAAATGATTTGGTGTCATCTTCATAAGCTCACCAAAAGCTCTATAGTTGTCCATAGCTTGTGATTCTTGGCTCTTTGGAAAGTCAACCAGCTCATCTTGACACCTCAAGGCTTGCTTTGAGGTTTTGAGCTTATTTGCTTAGCTTAACTTACCCATAAACATGGCTGCAGGCCTGTTTGGTTGAGTAGTAGAATCATAAGTGCTTATTTGCTTATTTTGAGCTTATAAGTCAATTCCTATGCATAAGCTAGTATATTCTTATATATTATACTTGTACAAATATATTTGATACTTTACTTTTTAAGTATGGAGCTTATTACAGGTTCTTTGAAGCCTCCATTCCATCCAAGTCAAGCCTTTGGCTTGACTGCCTAAACCATAAGTTTCGCACTTATAAGCCCTTCTCGCTTATCTTTGTTCATATACACCTATTATACTGTACATATATACTTTTACCTTTTGTTTCCTTTGTATAGCTTTTCCAAGCTTATTTTTAGTTGAGTTCCAACAGTCAAGCCAAAAGCTTAACTGTTGGACTCATAAGCTCATGTATAGCTTATTTATAGGTTTTATAAGTTCATTTTCTTCTAACTTGTATAATATCTCAGATATAGTCTAGTCCTTAAAATGAAATTCCAAAACCCAAGCTTTAACCACAAGTAGAAGCTTCATTTAGAAGCTTTAGGCTTAATAAACCAATTGTTATGGAAATAAGCTCCCACGAGCTTATTTCCAAGTTTTGAAAAAGTTGTTTTGTTAAAGTTCCATATTTTAGCTTAATGTACAGCTTTGCAAAAGAAAATCCAAAAATAAAATTAAGTGCAAAAGGTTGTGTGTTGGATTCGAACCTAGGTTCCTTGGTGACAAGTTCACCGCATAACCCACAGGCTAGCTCACTTCTCGCTTTTCCTTTGCACATTTTAGTTCTTATAGTAGTAACATTTTTGAGTTTGATTTTATTTATCCATTTATTTTTATTAAATAATAATAGTTTTAGTAATTAATAATAGTAAATAATTAATAATAAATAGAATAATTATGTAAAAATACATTTTCAGTTTCATAAATTATTTTATGATATTTTAGATTTTCAGATTCTTTATTTCATTTATTTAAGTTAATTTTAGATTTTCTTGTTATTTAATCCTTTATTAAATACATTTAATTCATTTTAATTTATATTAATTAATTTAATAGTGTAAAAATTTATTTTATTTTCTAATAATTTTCTTATCTTTTAGGATTCTAAAATATAATTTTCACATTTGTGGGAGTTGTATTGACCTGAATTCACGCTTTTATTTTGTACGTTTACATAAAATTCAGTAAACGTAAATTTTTAGATTTTAATCGTTAAACAATTGTAAAAATAGAATTAAAATGACTTCAAATTTTTATATTGTTTTAGTTTCTTTAGTATAATTATTTATTTTCCTTTTCCTGTTTTATTTTGTTTGTGTAATTATTACATATGTAAATATGTATTTGTTGTTTTAGTTTTTAAGTTTTCCTTACTTTCATAATATTTGTAAATTATAGTTTAATATTTTAATTTTATTTAATTTGCATTTAAGTCGCCTAGACATGCAAATCCCTACTATAGTTATAATCGTTTTGTTTCTATACGTTTACGTTTAATTTATGTTAAACGTACGTTTGTATATCTTTTACGTTTTTAGGTTTCTGATTGTACGTTTTTAACGACATAGCTATGACAGAGCTATCACTATTCACATTCCTAGCGTTAGTCAATCAGATTCCTGCTTTTTGTATATTCTTTATCATTTCAAAGACACGATCGTTGTATTCGGGTTGATATCACACCTCATCGCGGACATAAACGATCCAAGGATATTTTAATCCTTGGTAAACTTGCATTTCTCTCCTGGTGGAAAGGGATGTCGCCTTTTATCATCTCCACGGACCACGTTACGGTTGACCGCTCACAAGCGGTTGGCTCTATCTAAGTGAGATTGTGCAAGATATGGAGAAATGAAAAAGAAGGTAGTTCATATGGAGGAAGGTCAATGGATCGCTTAGTAGGGAAGTTGACATGATCATAGAAGAGTTGGACTTGAAGCCAAAGATCAATCTTGTGATGAGGACTCTATGGAGTAAGTCCTTGAATCGAGTCCATGCTTCATAGAGATTCACCTTGACGTTGTTGGAACATTAAGATTTCATTCCTAAGCTTAGTAGTTCTCCCGGTGGGAAAAATTGAGCAAGGAAACACGAGGTGAGATCATCCCAACTTTAGATGGAGCCGGTGAAGTCGCTCAAGCCAATTGCTAGCTTGATCCCGTAGAGAGAATTGGAAGAGACGCAAACGCGTGGTCTCCCGAGTAGTAGCATCGAGGTCGATGGAATCGACAATTTTAAGGAAATCCTTAAGATGCTGATTAGGATCTTCGGAACGAAGTCCATGGAATGCACAAACGTTTTGCACCAACCGGATGGTGTCGGATTGAAGGGCCTTAGTTTGGGCTTGGTCGGGAAGCTCAATGGTGTTTCTATAGCCTAGGTGGCTTGGTCTTGAGTATTCACCAAGAGTACGGCCTCTTGGCGGGTCATTTGGTGGTGGGTTGATGAGTGGTGGTTGATTATCACCTTCCATGATGAAAAGTGACGGATTACTAACAAAGGTCACGAAGAGGGGATAGACTACGAGGAAGCTAAAATAGGAAAAAGCTTACTTGATAGGAATCAAGCAAGGAAACCTAAACGAGGTGAAATCTAATTAGCTATTCTATTCCAATGCGCGTAAAATTTGATACGCAGACAACGCTGCGTCGGGGTCAAAGAAACTTCCTTTTGTCGAGCAAGTTTTCAAAACCCTAGGCGATGAACCTAATCGTTGTAGTGTAGTATTAAGGTAAGCCTCGTGAATTGATATCGTTCTCTAGGGAATATGAATGCTAGTTACTACTCTAAGATTGGGGTTGAGGAAGATTATTTTTTATCTTTTATATTTTTAGGAAATTGAAAGGTACGAATCTCGGGTATTGGATTTGGGGGTTGGTATTTCTACCGATTACTCTACTATTATCTAGTCTAATTAACTAAGCTAAGGGTAGTCTATGTCTATTGTTGTGTGCTCTTATGATGATTAAAATGTGTTTACTTAGATGCTATTACTCTAGTTATCTCCTATTGATGGTTGAATTGTCACGTCCTTATTCTTAACGCGTTGTGTTTTATAAGGTCGTAGTAGGTGTGCTTTTATCCCTAACTCTTTGAAGCTACCTAAGGTTAATGACTACAAAATCTCTAGGATTCATAAACTTAACACTAAGGTTATCTTTGGATATCTAGCCTACAATTCCACTAGTAACTATAAGCTAAGGTTCAACAAAGATTAATCAAGCATGAAAAACACAATGATGACTTTAAGCACTCCTAAGCCAATTACAATTAAGATAAGAGACAACCAATCAATATTCAATACATAGGTTTCATAGATCTAAGCGAACACACAAGTAAATTAGCCAGACATGGAAAACATGCAAGCATACACACAAACAATTGAAGACATAATTGAATTAATGAAGTAAATCACTTATCTTGTTGTAAAATAGGGAATGGAACCCTAAGATACTACCCAAGACAACCTATGTTCGGTTTAGGTTTTACTCCACAAAACTACCTCCTTAAAATACTGAAAATTCGAATTATATATATAGAGTTACAATATGCGATTTATCGCCACTCTTTAATCAAACATCTATTTCACGAACACGTAACAAAAAGAGTTGTTGAAAGACGAAACCGTATATTAGTGGAAGTGCAAGAATGATGTTGATAAATGCAAAACTTCCAAATTACTTGTGGGTTGAAGCCGTGTCAATCGCATGCTACACTCGTAACAGCTCAATGATTACTAAACGCCACAACAAAACACCTTATGAGCTTATCCATAACCGAACCGATCTAAAACACTTTCATGTATTTGGTTCCTTTGTTATCCAAATAATGATCGTGATGACTTTGGTAAGCTCAAAGCTAAAGTCGACATTGGAGTCTTTGTTGGATACCGTGAAAACTCTAAAGGATCTTGAATGGAATCGTCAGACACGGAGATTATGGAAATGATTCATGCCAATTTCGATGAGCTTCTTGAAATGGCTTCGAGCAAAACAACTTGGAACCCGACTATAACCGTCTAAACTTCCCCAAACCCCATCATCACCGAACCAAGCTTACGACTTACTCGACGTCAAATGGAACATCTATTTGCTCCTCGCTTAGTGATGATCTTGATCAATGTGCTCCGATGTATCAAATGTTTCTCCGCTCAACCCGATAATAATCCAATACGATACACTGAATAACAACAACTGCTGAAGAAGCACCTCCAATTGATTCTACAACAACAAATTTAACAAACCGCATCCAATGATGTTTGTATCACCGATGATATTCGAACCATGAAGCACCTACACCGCAGTTATGATCCAAATGCGTTCTTCAATCCTTTTGCTAATGAAAGCGCCACTTATGATGTTGCGGAATCATCCACAAGTCATTTGAATCCTCCTAATCTGCACAATGTATATCAACATCAACCCTCCATACATCGTTGGACTAAAGACCATCCTCTTGTGAACATTATTGGAAACCCGAATCAACCAACAGAACTAGACAACGCCTTGGGATCGACAAATGAACATTGCATTTACGCACTTACCGCCCGCCAAGCCGAACCCAAAATATTAAAGAAGCCATGACATATGACAACCGGATTGAATCCATGCAAGAAAAGCTTAACCGCTTTAAACGTCTTCAAGTATGGGAATTGGTTGCAAAACCAACAGGGTCTATGTTATTGGTCCGAAATAGATTTGGAAAACAAGTTGGATCTTTGAAGGTATGGTTATCGTAAATAAGTCACGCTTGGTGGCTAAGGGTTATAGACAAGAAGAAGGATTGACTACGAGGAATCATTCGCACGGTTTCTAGACTTGAGGTTGTACGAATTTTTCGGCATTCGCGGCTCACATGAACATCACGGTCTTTCGGATGGATGTCAAAACCGCTTTTGAATGGTAAAGCAAGGAAACGGTCTATGTTAGTCGGCGGAAGGTTTGTTGATCCGTAGTTCCCTAATCACGTTTACAAACCGAACAAGGCTCTCTACGGTCTCAAACAAGCCCCGGGCGTGGTATGATAAGTTGTCATCCTTTCTCATATCTCATAATTTTGTCAAAGGATCGGTCGACCCAACCTTGTTTATACAATATCACGGGAACACATTTTAATCGCTCAAATTTATGTGGATGACATCATTTTGGGTCAACACATCTAAAATACTCAAACGCTTTTTAAAACTTATGAAATAACATTTTAAAATATCCATGATGGGTGAACTTACGTTCTTTCTAGGACGCAAGTTCATCAATCACCCCGTGGTATTTTCCTTAGTCACCCAAATATGCTCTTGAAATTTTAAAAACATGGAATGCAAAGCGTGATACCTATGCCACACCTATGGCACATACCAAGCGGCCGATTTGCATGAGAAATTATTTGACCCTACAAAATACCAAAGTATTATTGGGTCTCTCATGTATCTAACAACCAAGAGACCCGATATTGTCTTTGTTGTATATCTTTGCTCCGTTATCGGTCAAGACCAATCTGAAACTCACCTCTCGAGGCTAAAAGAATCCTCCGATACATCAAGGGAACCATTAATTGGGAATCGGTATCAGAAGGATTACGGTTTTGAACTAATAGTTTTTTCGCACGATCACGAAGGTTGCTTAGATTCTCGGAAAAGTACTTGTGTGCTCTACAATTTCTTGGTGATAAACCGTGTCATGGAAATTGAAGAAGGTGGATTGTACATCGTTGTCCTAAGCAAGGCGTAATATGTAGCTATGTCGGCGTGTTGTGCTCAAGTCATTTGGATGAGAACACAACTCAAAGACTATGGTTACGTGTTTGATGTAATCGATGTACAATGACAATCGAAGTGCTATTGCAATCTCGTGCAACTCATCCAACATTCAAGTCCAATCACATCAATCTTCGATATCATTTCATAAAGGAGCATGTGGAAAAGGTCTTGTTGAATTATATTTTGTGGGTATCGAACACCAATCGCGCACCTTCTCACCAAAGCCTTAGCTCCCGCTAGTTTTACCGAGTTGATCCATCGATTGGTATGAGGTGTTTGACTCGTAAGAACCGGACGAACTTTGACACATTCTTAAAACCACCAAACACCAAAACCTCTTTTGTAAATATTTTATCAAAACAAAATAGAAAAATATAAAATTTCATAAAATACAAAAATATTCTTCTATCTAAATTTCTTTCAACATTGCAAGTACAAATCTTCCATCAACACTTTGCTTTTCAAACATTTCAATATTTTCACGGTCAAGTGTTGAGGGAGAAAGTAAATATTTTCTATTTCATAAAACCATGTACTTCCATGTTACCCAATTCGGTTGTATCTTTGATAATGGTGGATACGTTTCTACTTCTTAACACTCCCTGACTCAAATTTGTAAAATTTCAATATTTTTAAAGTCGAGGGGAGTGTCATCATGTTTCTTTCCAAACTTTAACTTCAAGCTTAACCAAAATGGAAGTTATGGGTTGTGGATGAAAATGGTTGAGGTGGAGGGGCTATACTTGCTCAAAGTCAAAACTTAATTTTTACAAAACCTCCACCTAATTTCGATTACATTTATTTCAAACATTTAAGTCTCCAACCACTACATCCACGCCAAAATTCATCCTCTAATCCATGTTATAAACCTCAAATTTGTAAGTGTTTTAAGTTTCTTGGTGTAATTTCAAACATTGGTCTTTAACCGCTTGCAAAATCAACGGTTTGATCTTCCTCTAAGTGAGATTCAAGCTTTTACGCTATGCGTATAAGCTTGAATTCATGTTGGCTGTTTGTTGTGAAATGGGTGTGTTAAAATGTTTCTAATATCAATCCTTGAACTGTTTCCAACATCTAATTCAACCCAGAAACTAGTATGAATCATTTCTCAAAATTAGGGTTTATGCGTATAATTGGGTGTTTTCTATTGTGAGTATCTTAGGACAATTAAAGGCTTGAAAGATGATTGTTACATGTTTAATTGACCAAATACATCATTGAATCCATCCCAGAAACATCAAAACTGCATAATTAGACTTTAGGGTTTATGAACAAGTTGGTTTGGGTATTTTTTATTCATAAGGTATTTGATGTTAAAACTTGTTTCATTTTACTCATATGGTCTCTAAGACATCCTAGAAATAATTTGGTTGTGTTTGCATGGTTAGATTGTTTAGGCGTAGGATTTGAATAATTAGGGTTTATCTTTACGCTTAAGCAAACTTTACGCCAGAACTGCATTCAACTTAAGATGCCATGTGATTTTGAAAGGAATTGAATTAAGTGCTAATGAAGATGTTATGATCAATTAATTTTCAGGTTTTACGCGTGCATAATCAGAATCAAGGGTCAAAATGGCCATACGCTTAAAGGATCACCTTATGCGTAGCAGCTACGCATAAGAGAAATCTTACGCGTAACCTTTACGCATAAGGTTCTACATTGGGACCACGCGTATCTGATAACATCAAATAGTCCTGAATATTAAGTGTCAATTTCCCCCGATAATGCTTGTAATTTATATCATTTATATGGATTTACGCTTGTTTTCCATTGCTTTCCACTTTCAGGTAAATTACGAGCATTGGAGCTAAAGAGACGCGAACCGGAGAAATATCAAAAGATTTATCATAGTATGTCGACTTTGAAGAAGTTACGGTGTAACTCTTTCTCACATTACGCTATAACTAAAGCGTGACTCAGAAACCAACTCATCATAAGGTTACGGCGTAACTCTCCCCAAAGGCTACGACGTAACTATATTAGGTCAAATGAGGTTCCCACCGATAACTACTGGTAACTATTTCATCAACTACGGCGTAACCAAGTAATATTGAAGACTATGGTGTAACCACTAATAAGGTTACGCCAGAATCAGCAGATCTAGTGCAAAATCTGAAGGAATTGATGGTTATGGCGTAACTCTTATATTAGTTCTGCCAGAACCCGATCCGCCTATAAATACCCCACAAATTCCAAAGATTTCTAATCATCCCATTCCACACACAACAACCGAAAACACGGAAAAAGCCAAAGGCGGGTCTAGAGGAGCATACTGAGTCGTCTCAAGGAGAAATCACCCCCTACGATAAGCATTAGCATTTTATCTTTTCTTTACTTTCGATTCATGTATTTCGTAACTTTGCATATTGAATTGATTTGTATGGTTAATATGAGCTGCTAAGCACCTCTTGGTGCCGGCCTAGTTATGATTCCTTAATTGTTTTGTTTAGTTTACATTACTTCGTATAATTATTTCTAAGTGTATGCATGCATAGTTTATTGGTAGCTACCCTTGTTTGGTAATTTTGAATGGCGGTGAGGCTAATTGCCTAGAGATATGACCCAATGACCCTAGGTGAGCGGATCGAGATAGGAAGGGTAAGATATGACCAACCAAGACCCTTTCTACTTGTGCGATTGACCAACCGATCACCTACCGCTTGGATGAACTTAAGAATTAGGGGTGAGTGTTTAAGTTGCTAACGTCCGGCACTCACTATTATAAATCTAGCATGTAAGGTACTTAATGAATTGGCTTAGGGGACCGGGAACAACAAGACTTATGAGGGACACCGACTTCTCTGTGGTGGCATCTTTCTTTGATAAGTTAGGCGAATTGACCAAATGATGTCCTCTCGACTTTGACCCCACCAAGTAATTGGAAGTAAGTAGACGAGACATTACTAGCTAGGAGGATAACTAGGTTAACACCACTAACCTCTATTGATTTATCCTTTGCCTTTATTTGCTTTAGTAGTTAATTAATTAATTCCTTATCGAAATCATTATTAAAATATGTGACACTTAGACTTAGTAATAATCCAACACACATAGCTCTTGAACGACCTCGGTTTTACCAAATACTACACTACACGTGAAGGGCACACCGCCCGTTAGTGCATTAGGGTAGACCATAGGTGTAACGAGACTTTATAATTATTAAAACACGTCAAGAAAATCGATCAAGTTTTTGGCACCACCGCCGGGAGTAATATTAGGATTGATATTAAGTCTTTCGCTTTCATTTTGTTTTAAACTTTTCTATATTTCTCACGATCATTATTCAAGTTTTCGGTACCATGGAAGTTGTTAACATCGATGACCTCACTCTTGAGGAATATTTGGTGTTGACAAGAGAGAACAAGGGCCGGGTCTTGTAAGACCGGCGCTAGAGCGGATGTCCATTTCAAATTAAAGACGAATTTACGAGGAGCTTCGTATAACCCTTTTCGGGAAACAGGACGAGGATGCATATGAGCACGCCGAAAATGTCC
This sequence comes from Chrysanthemum lavandulifolium, assembly GCA_022545495.1. Classification (NCBI taxonomy): domain Eukaryota; kingdom Viridiplantae; phylum Streptophyta; class Magnoliopsida; order Asterales; family Asteraceae; genus Chrysanthemum; species Chrysanthemum lavandulifolium. Next base: position 35,440,582 of record CM040243.1, on the reverse strand, counting down.
TATCGCAAGCCTTTTCAACATTTCAGCGTGTCTCATGATGATGTTATGCTAATGGTATTCCCATGACTCTTCCGAGTTGCGGAAGATGGATCGAAATATTGCCACCGGGCAATTAATACTGGGCTCTACTTAAGCACTTTATTCGAGATATTGTCCGTCAAGATTTCTAACCGACTTTTGGAGATCCATAATTTCAAACAAGAAGACGATGAAACATTGTATTAAGCTTGGGATAGATACAACGATCTCCTTTACAAATGTCCTACACATGATCTAAACAACCAAAGAAAAGATCAACATCTTCTACAAAGGAATCAACGTAACTACAAGATGATGTTGGACTATCAAGGACCTATCCCAAACATGACTCATACTCTTGCAATTGAAGCCATTCAAAAATGGTCGATCATTCTCAAAAATGGCACGACGAGGAAGTAAAAGAAACCAATGCGAAGTCTTGACTGAATTGCATCAATCGCTAGTAAAATTGAAAATCTTAGTCGAGACATGCCGAAAGTCGAGAAACCGTTCATGCCATCCAAGTGGGTTGCGAAGTCGTGGAGGAGGACACCTCACGAAAAATTGTCCGCACATTGATGAAGAAAATATAATCAAGAGGCAAAATATGGAGAAAATCGACCGCTTTACTGGATATAATCGAAATAGTAACTGGTATCGTGGAAATTATAACCGTGGGCCTTATGGAGAAAGAAAGCCCAATCTTGAAGAGACAATAAACAAATTCCTAGAAACTTCAAATTTGAAACAAAAGAACAAGATAAATGGTTAAGAGATTTCGAGGAGAACACAAATAAAAATCTTTCCGTGCACGACGAAACCCTAAAGAATCTTGAAGCAATGGTAGAAAAACTCTTTGAGATAGAAGACATTGAACTTAATGAAACCAAGCCCATGGTGGAATGCAATGTTGTTTTTCCCAATAATTCTGTGAGGTGATTGAGGAATGCAAATCCACAACCGGTGATTTTGAGGAGATGGTTGTCGACAAACAGGGAAGGTTACGCCGTAACCATATCCCTGAGTTACGGCGTAACCATGAATCTGGAGGCGTATCCGGGTTAGACATAGGTTTATTTCAGATAAGGATATTAGCGCAAACGGGTTAGTCATTTCGTATTTTGTCGGGAGTATTGATATCTTGGGGGTAGTAGATTTTGGATCTTGTATAAACATCATGCCACTTTCCATATTCTTAAAACTTAAGATTATCCATCTTTGGGAATCGGATATTTCGATTAATTCAAAGAATTGACACCAAGGTTACCCCTTTAGGTATTACAGTGGTACTTGTGTCAAGGTCGATAAATTTGTTTGACCCACAATTTGTAGTCATCAACATGGAGGACAACAAAAGGAACATTTGATTCTTGGTAAGCCGTTCCTTGACTCATTAGTACGCTACGGGGATACTATGGCGATATAGTGGAGTTTATATTGAACAAAACTTTATGCCTTGAACCGGATGAAATTGTTACAACTAAAGATTTACCAAGGATTGAATTAGATGATTCCGATAGGTTTCCACCTTCATATTTTGGCCATTTATAGGGGACCGAATCGAGTGACGATGAAAGCAATGAGGAAGAGATCCCACCTTACGTAACCATTATGTTGTTACGGAAAACTTCACCGTTGTGCTCCTCGATACTTGTTTAATTTATGGGACCAAGGTAACATTGCCCACGTGTTCTCCTTTTCAAAATGATGCAATGGAGGAGGACAACATCCGATTTGAATAATTAAAGAGGTCGGAAGTTTGGTGGTCCGGAAAGACGAAGCTTATCAGACTAAGTGGTTACAAGGGCATAATGTTTTTAGCGAATGGTTCACCGAGATTGATTGGACCATTCATTTTGTGAACCAACTATCATGTCGATGACTACACCATGGCATGGCCTACATGCAACCCCAATCGCAAGATCGTGATGGAGGAGAATTTCGAACCTAAATGGCTCAAACGCAAGGAATGGGCATGTTTGACGAAGATAAGAGAAGCAAAGTAGGATACAGGGGATCTCATTTGAAAATTGGTTACGAGTAAAGTTTGGATATGTTAAAATAAAATGGGACGAAGAGGGTAAATTTCGTTGCTGAATGGGCACACGCTAATTTTCTCGCAGTAAAAGATACACCATGACTCGGTTTATTTCTCCACGTGTTTGGGACCAGCCTTCTTCAAATAAAAATGACATGGAGGAAGTCGGCAAGTCCAAAGGCCCCATGAAGCCCGCTGACTCGAGTCTAACTTAAAGACTCGTAAATAAAGAAAAGTGCTCTTTCGGGAGACAACCCGAATTATTCCTTTCTTTTATTTTATTTCCATTTCGTAGGGTTTTGTGTTTTCTAACCATTCTTGCAGGAAATGAGGAAGTACTTATATCTGCAGCTTGTCGGAGTCGACCATAGTTACGGCGTAATTCATCTATGTAATTACGCCAGAACCAACCTGTGCTGTGCAGTAATTTTAGACGATCTCCAATTAAGGCGTAATACCATCTTTGTGGTTACGCCTGTAACCACCGCTTTGTAGCTTATGTCGTTTTGTCGATTCTGGCGTAACTCCTCAAGTAGTTACTGACGTAACCTTCCCCTACTTTAATTCTTTCATTTTAAAACACAATAACCTTGTATTAGTATTTTAAATGAACTTTGTGGTGTGTTCCACGACCCTCACGAGACTTCACTCGTCACTTAGGACACCAAGTGGTTTAAAAGGCTTGTTACATATGCTAAATGCAACCGTGATTCCTACGAAAGTAAGTTAGGTTTGTTTTTCATTTTCATTTTTATTTTTAGAATTATGCTTGTCGGTAGTGTGATTTCGTGGATTGAAGTTTGCTCATGGATGCTTACACGAAGGCACGTCTCTTTTCGTGGGCCTTCTTTCTTTATGGAGCAATTTCGGGAAGTTCTCGCTCTAATTCTACTTTTCTCTTCACCTTTATTTAAAGCTTAGTACAAAAGGGACTTTGTACAATTCAAGTGGGGGACGGAGTAGAATTATCTCTTGAACATTATTTTACCCTCGTTTTCTAGTTTATTTTGAAAAATTATGCCATTTTTAAAATTTTGACATGTTTTTCTTAACCTAACTAGATTAGACCTTAGCCGAACACATACAACCCTTGATATTATATGATGAGATTAGCCTTATTCGCTTTCAATATTTTACCCCAAATCCACCAAATTATGAGTGTCTTGGGTAGTTTGTAAACTTTAGAACTTGGCCTTGCATCATTTCGAGACCATAGACGAGGTATGTTGAGTTAGCTCGATGTATTTGAACTTTTCAGTTTTAGAAGGCAATATTATAGGATTATCACCCAAATAGCCTACCATTGTGTGTCTATCGATTAGTCACCTCGACTTCTCGACCCTCATGTGAAGCCATTCCTTTCATTTTGTTAACCCAATATATTGTTTCGATACACCTATACACCTTAGCCTACCCTGTAGTCTTTATTTGTGATTGGGAAGTCATCATTTGCCTAAGTTCAAGGTTCAAGTGGAAAGGTTGAAATCACGCTTTCATCGACTACATATTCCACGAAGATCATTGAAGACCCCAATTCCCATTGTTCATCTCAAGTGGGGATATTATGTTTAGTTATTATTTTATGTTAAAAAATAGTTGTTATGTTATTTAGCTATTGTAAAGTGCGATGTTATAAGCACTATGTTATGAGCTTTATAGATTTAGTATCGAGGAGGCCACCCCGGTCACATTTGAAGATTGGAGTTGGTAATTATGCCAACAGTTGGAGAAAAGGTAGTGTACCCATCACGACGTCCTCTAATGACACATCTACCTAGTATTTCATGATCCGGTTTCTTGACTTCAAAGCTTGAACTTTGGGCGGACGGTAAGTGGTGATGACTTGGTTATAGATTTAGACTACCGCTTGTTTTTATTTTACACCATTTATATATCCCATGTCTTATCCTACCCTTTAGTCATGAAGCGTGTCTAGGTGATGCAAATGAGCAATTATTGGTGTCTTGGCCATGGATTTGGTCATGTATCATTGATTTTGTCCACTTCACGCGACATGTTAGTAATGACGAGTCACCCTTAACCCGTGTCGTGTCTACCCATATTGCCTTCGAGAATTGTTTAGCCCTTAACTCTAGCGGTGGAGATTTGTGTAACCGCCAAGCTTATGATAGAATACATGCTATGACTGCGATTAAGTGATCACCCGAATTGACACTTAGAATAGTTGAGAGATTTGAGTGTTTTGTTCCCATTTGGTGAGGTGTTCGGCTTTGTTTTATTCTAGCATAAGGGATTTGTAAACTTATATTTTCCGTGTTTTGGGAGATATCTTTTAGGAATCTTTCTAATAAGGTCTACTTGAGGGCAAGTAGAGTTCAAGTGGGGGATATTTGATAACATCAAATAGTCACGAATATTAAGTGTCAATTTCCGATAATGCTTGTAATTTATATCATTTATATGGATTTACGCTTGTTTTCCACTTCGTGCAAATTACGAGCATTGGAGCTAAAGAGACGCAGGCGGAGAAATATCAAAAGATTTATCATAGTATGTCGACTTTGAAGAAATTACGGCGTAACTCTTCTCTCACATTACCAGTAACTAAAGCGTGACTCGAAAACCAACTCATCGAAGGTTACGCATAACTCTCACCAAAGGCTACGACGTAACTATATTAGGTCAAATGAGGTTCCACGCCGATAACTACGCCGTAATTATTTCATCAACTACGGGCGTAACCAAGTAATATTGAAGACTACGACGTAACCACTAATAAGGTTACGCTGTACCAAAGCAGATCTAGTGCAAAATACGAAGGAATTGATGGTTACTACAGTAACTCTTATATTAGTTACGCCAGTAACCCGATCCGCCTATGAATACCCCATGAATTCCAAAGATTTCATTCCACACAACAACCGAGAACGTGGGAAAAAGCCAAAGGCATGTCTAGAAAGCATACGGAGTTGTCTCCAAGGAGAAATCACTCCCACGATAAGCATTAGCATTTTATCTTTTCTTTACTTTCGATTCATGTATTTCGTAACTTTGAATATTGAATTGATTTGTATGGTTAATATGAGCGCTAAGCACCTCTTGGTGTTGGCCTAGTTATGATTCCTTAATTGTTTTGTTTACATTTACATTACTCAGTATAATTATTTCTAAGTGTATGCATGCATAGTTTATTGGTAGCTACCCTTGTTTGGTAATTTTGAATGGCGGTAGAGGCCAATTGCCTAGAGATATGACCAACCCAACCCTAGGTGAGCGGACTAAGACGGAAGGGTAAGATATGACAAACCCGACGACCCTTTCTACTTGTGCGATTCGACCAACCGATCACCTACCGCTTGGATGAACTTAAGAATTAGGGGTAGCGTTTGTTGCTCAACGCAAGCACTCACTATTATAAATCTAGCATGTAGCGGTACTTAATGACTTGGCTTAGGGACCGGGAACAACAGGACTTATGAGGGACATCGACTTCTCTGTGGTGGCATCTTTCTTCGATAGGTTAGGCGAATTGACCAAATGTTGTCCTCTCGACTTTGACCCCACCAAGTAATTGGAAGTAAGTAGACGAGACATTACTAGCTAGGAGGATTAACTAGGTTAGCACCACTAACCTCTATTGATTTATCCTTTGCCTTTATTTGCTTTAGTAGTTAATTAATTAATTCCTTATCTAAATCATTATTAAAATATGTGACACTTAGACTTAGTAATAATCCAACACACATAGCTCTTGGGACGACCTCGGTTTTACCAAATACTACACTACACGCGACCGGGTACACTGCCCGTTAGTGCATTAGGGTAGACCATAGGTATAACGAGACTTTATAAATATTAAAACACAGTCAAGAAACACGCATCAAGATCCCGTGAAGGATATCGTGGCTGGATTCTACGCATAAGGTTTACTCTTACGAGTAAACCTTACGCATAAGTTCCCAACCCACGCCACGCAGAAGCCTTATGCCAAGAGCCTTTTCCAACGTGAAGATTTCTTCGGCGTAAGATGGACTCCTAGGCATAAGCTTAAGTTCCACGCGTATGGTCAAAATGTTTACGCATAAGCTTACAATCTTACGCTTAAGCCATAATTATAACTTTACTTATGAAATGTTACGCTGACAAACTTATAAATAAGTTACTCATAACGCCACAAGACCAAAATGTCACTAATAAGCTATTATTGTTAAAATGTTGTGTGAATGAGTGAAAATTTGGACTTTAAAATTCAAAATTAATATACTCATGAAACTTATCACGACTACTTTGGATTGTTGGACAACAAGTGACATTGGACTCGTAATATCTATTAATATAACATATTCAATAATTGGACAATAAAATTAACTTTTGACTAACATAATGTCTTTCGATATGTTGGTTTCATGGCTCAATATCTTCGGATCACAATATGGACATCACCATGAAAACGCCAACGCACCAAACAAGCTCACAATAGAAGACATATTCTGATTGGTTATAGTATGAAGCTTGGAAAGAACAACCTTAAGGTTGATTTTGAGAACTTCACATGCTTAGAGTCATCATGCCGAATTGTCTGTGGATATTCTTAAGTCTCATCCCTACAACAACATGCTCACAAACTCGTGATCGTCTTGGGAGATCTATATTCACCAATTTTGGCATATAATGAAAAAGGTGGATAGTCAAGATGTCATCGCGGTTACACTTAATGATAAGCGTGTCACCACATCATTGGTCGATTTACGAGCAATTCTTACGCTCCCGCTATCCAACTGCCGAGTATGTGCCAATTCCAACCAAGAGGCTACACTACAATTCATGGTCGATATTGGCTATGATGAAGTCTGCAGGAATCATTACCAAGCATTCTTCATCGATTTAAAGAATATTCCTCACCATGGAGAACTTTATACATCATGATCGCCAAGTACATTTTAGGAAGAGACAATGGTCATGAACATCCAAACTAATGCACCTACAAATCTTCCGGGCATGGTCAATAAGATGCACATCGACTATGCAAGTCTCGATCGGGAAGACATGATGTCTCACCTCGAAGCTCGCACAAAGGTTCCTTTCATCGATACACAAAGTTGTTGATCCGTAAGATACTCGGGAATAATCTGGACATTCCTTTGAGACTTGATGACCCCAACCATCATTTTGTGATGTTTAAGGCTACATTAAATGTTTTCAGATTTAAAGACTCATCAACAAAGAAACAAGGTGTAGTACTGACTCACTGCCTACTCACTGATGACATTAAAAGTCTTTAATCGTATTCACGCTACCAAGAAGCAGTGGCCTTAGGCAAAGTCGATTCATGGATGAAAAGTCTTCCGCCATCCCGATCAAGAAGACCGGAAGATCGGGCGATCTTTGGGAGTGTAGCAAGCCTTGGGAGTGCCCTAAAGTATCCAAAGAGGAATCCTCCCGAAAAGAAAAGTTCCATCCGAGGATGCCATTCCTACTCCAAAACCGCACCTAAATTAGAGGATCAAGACTCGGAGGATACGAGACCGATGAGGAGGTTCACTATTTAGAATCATTACGGATGATACAACAACAGTTGAAAACCATCTAGTCCCAAAACAGACAAGGGTAAAACTCCCGTTGCAGAGCAGGAAGAAGAAGAGAGTTCGGATGATGAACCAAAGGATGAGAAGAAAGACTACCACAAGACACTTAAGCATCTAATGTTGAAAGATGTCGCTATGGAATTTAATCGTCAACAAACTCGTGGCCCGGAGGTTCAAGTGGTGGTGCACTAATCACACCGCTTTTGATGTGGTTAACAACCCGATAAGGGAACCGGTACCACTACTCACGAATCAAGAGCAACAAAAGAAGAAGAAGATGAAATCATATTTGATTTTGAAGAATAGGAAAACGAGAAGGATGAAAAGATAACCGATGAAGACATTGGGAAGCTGCTAGGAAAGAGTCAAGAGAAGCTCGAGCTAAAGCTAAAGAAGAAGCTAGGGTAAAGGTCAAGAAGAGGCTAAAGCTCATGAAGAAGCTAATAATTATCTCCTAGATAATCCCGATCACAACCCCGAAGGAACTTCGAGCCACCAAAAGACCCGAGCTATCTCAAGACTCATCTTCATCGATTCTTCATCTCATTCATCACCACCACCATCCAAAGATGCTACCACCGGATCGACATCCAATCGTCAAGAAACCAACCGATACTTGGGCATCACGTGCAAAACAAAGATTGTCAAAGTTATCGGACAAGCAAGGAAACATAATGTTGTTAACAAGAAACCGAATCACCATGGACGAGTCAATCTACTTTAACATGATAAACGAAGTTTTGGATGAAAGAGAATAAATCCAGCAATTTCTTAATCGAGATATCCAAGGGGAAATGGACAAGACGATAAGGGACTACACTCATAAGTTCCTTATCGACACTGTCCCTGGAGTCACAAGAGAGATGTTCGCCGGACAACTCTTTCAACATCTCATGTCATTGGTCAAGCATACACTGGCAAATACCCCTGCTGTTATGGAAATCAAACCATTTCCGTCTCCGGTTGTCTCTGATGCGGAATTGATCTCCAAGCTGGTTATGCAAATGTCTCAACGATCTGCAACATTTACTTCTGACGAAGCTAAACCGTTTGAGGCATTACTAGAATATCAACTAAAAACATCGTGTAAAGAGTCAGCTGAAAGGGCTAAGCGACCAAGAGATGACGATGATGCGGATAAGCATAAGCTCGAGCCAAAACGCAAAAGAAAAGCGGTGAATCCTCATCTATGCCTCCACTACCCCAAAGGACCACCACCACCGAAGATCTTCACAACGTCCTCATGCTATCGACAAACCTCAGGACTCTGAGTCTCCACCACCAACGGAGAAAACTGGTGATCATTTCGAATACACTGGTGGTGATGACAAAGAGCCTCCTGAGCCCCAACAACCGCCCTCATCAACAACATCAGCCAAGCACCATTCAACATCATCCTCCAAGTCACAAAAGAAAAAGTCTCCAACAGTTGTATCTTGGTTGGATGAAGATGACACTGCAGAATACGAATGGTTTTCAAAGCTTGTTGATGCAACCCCTCAATTACCGGAAGGCCAAGAACCAGTAGATGGTCGAACCTTGGAGCATGTCAAGATCATTCAAGATAAGTTTAAAGTGAAGAAGATGACAAAAGCAGAGTTAAGACAAATCAAGAACGATGCCTTTCAACTGCTAAAGGACAGATCCGACAGTGCCATTGAAGTCAAATATCATCTCGACAACATAGCACGAGCCATGTCTAACAATATTGATTGGCTCAACCCTGAATCCAACATCGACTTCACAAGACCCGACAAGACTCCATACTACACTGAATGGACCAAGCCACTACCAACCATTGGTCGACCTGATCAACAAAGGATTCCCTACCGGTACTTCTTTAACAATGACCTGGAATTTCTTCAACACGGTAGCGATGTTAGCAAGAAATACGCTACTTCACTCACCTTCCCATCCCGGCGGTCTTCTCCAATAATGTTGCCATCGAGGAAGAAGCCACACGAATGTTTGTTGATAATGTGGTAAATTATGACCTCGATGCAGCATGCGAATTCATCATTGGCACGAACGAAGAAGACTTTACTACGAAGCTACCATGTAATCGAAATCTAACAAAGAGGTGTACAGTGACAAATGAATTGTTGCTATAATACATGTCACCGTCTACTAAGTGGGACTACTCATTCTCGAAAGCAATCAAAGTCAAACGCCAAGACGAACAAGAATATGACTTCACCAAGCGGATTTTCCGAGATTGTCACTCAATAACATTGAAGACATGTATCTTGCTAAGGTACAAGGTCGAATGCGACGCTTCTCCACCAACATCGGTGCGCAAAGACATCAAGTCTTTGCCGATATTCATCGAAGCATCGTTATCCGTGGACGTGTTGAAGACCTTCAACTTGCCGTGGAATCATACAAAAATGTGTTAATCTCACCAAACCATCGCTAAACTTTCCCGATATCAACCAACTTGCTCAAGACACCATCCTCAAGAAACCAAAGTTTGGCGTAGTTTACGCAGATGAACTTCACCATAATTGCTTCATGGCGTGCAATGAGCTTCACAAGTTCGGTGATCACACCTCAAGAAGGTTCGTGACGGCTAGCATATCGGTTAAAGGAGATTCATGAAGGCATAGGGTCAAAAAGCGGTGGAAATCTAGGAAAAGAGGATGCAAAGAAAATCATCACGAGGATTGATGAAAGGTTGTTTCATCGTGATCGATAAGGAATTTAGAGAGTTTCGTGGGTGGACGACAAAGTTTCTCTCTCACTGGGTATCAACGTCAAGAGAGAACTTCTGGGGTAATTGACGGTCTGCCTGGTACTCCTTAATTTGTTTCCTTGATTAATATTTGGATATTTTGATGCATGTATAATTGACGCCGGCTTGTGCACACCTAACGATGTACAACCCGCACTTGTAATGAAAGGACCATGTGGTACGATCGATTGCCACAATCCTATAAAAGGAGCGAAGTTTACTTTTGAGTAAAACTTATCAAAACTTTCATTTTTCAAAGTTTTTCTCAAAATAACAAGTACTTCCTTATGTTTTCAAAACCTCAAAATTTAGTATTACTTGTTGAGGGGAGTACTTGCTAAAATCTTTGTTCACAAATGGTTCTTCGTGGAAATCTGTTAGGATCGTTTATGTGGAAGATTTGGTGATTCGGGAGGTCGGGAAGATGGAAGAACATCTTCATCATGTTAGTGAGAGAAAGTATGAGAGAAGGAAGAAACTATGTGTGTTTTATTATTGAAAGGAAAAGTTACACAAATGAGACTCACCTCTCCATGGAAGTATGGAGGGGTATATATACCCAAACACATACAACAATGAGAAATTGACATAACAAGCCCATATGTTTAAGGTAACAAAGATAGAAAATGTAATCCCGTCAATGTCGTTCCATTTATGAGTTAGGAGCGATTCCAACAATCTTCCCCCAATGGGACGACATAAGGGATTACTTACAACATTTCCTACAAGTATAAAAACAAATAAAGAAAGGTCTTCATAAGCTCTTCAAATCTCGAGGATGATGAAAGTTTACGCTCTTTGTCTTCTTCTTGTACCTCGACTTGAGAACCGTTTTCTTCACTTGTAGGCAAATGATGTAATATGCATAAATTGGATTAACTTCCCCAATTCATGTCGCATGTCTTTAGCGACTTCTCGTACACTCCTTTTTGGCGAAGTTTCAATCGCCTTCCTCAAACCGACAACCGTCTTCACAGACAATCCATGAAAGACGAGATGAAACGACTTCCCCACAATGTTGCGGTCTATCGGAATAATAGTTACTTGTGAATATGCAATTACTCGATAAAGTAACCATGTGTAAGGCATCATAACATCATATTTAGGTAACTTCACGCACGATAACTATGTGAAAGTGAGACGATAACACCAACTTAAGAAATTTTCACCACAAATCGCCTCATTTCTTCCCCGATTGTAGAAATTCATGAAGGAAACGGGTTTCGAAAAAATCCAAAAACATCAAAGAAGCAATGACCACCTATACTCTCTTCCCTTGATGTTTTCAATGAATCGAATCATACACCACGTATGTTGATGATGAATTGGAGACAATAAACCATGTATGTCCAAGTAATCGAACAATTGTGAAGTACCATAAATATATTGTGAGAATCAATTGTTGATAAGACTTCTCTACTCGTGTATACTCTTCTCAACTAACTCTTTACCGACCCCATTATCATTCGACGGCTTTTGTAGTGACTCTCGATGGAGAAAACCCAATATGACGAACTTGAGACTCAAGTAAAGTAACCCGAACTTGTGACTTAAACTTGCACTATTGTCAGACGAAGAACCCTTTTTCTTACAACCATCGAAAAAAGGTAAACTTAAAGTTTCTCAAATCGTCCACAGCTTTGTGTGACACTTGAGCATGACAACGTAACTCTTTAAAAGTGATAGCTATACGCTGTGAGCACAACAACGTAACTCCTTACATCAGGTATAACTAGAAAACTCAATTCTTTGTCTTTCATAACGGTTAAAGCTCGAACAAGGATCTCGAAGAATCATGCATCAAACCAATCCCGATATCTTCAGATACTAAGTACACGCATCCGTGATATTCCACTTCAACCTCAAATAAGTAATAATGAATTCTCATAGTAATCACATCTTGCGGTTACATCCCCAAAACTAGCCTTCATTAACGGTTAAAATGAACTTGATAATGGTTTTCCGATCTTGTCAAAATGTATCCTCGTGAAAATTCATGAACCAAAATACCACTCTTTTCGTCACATCATTATTAAAACATATGTATCAAATATATTTGAATAACATTATAGTAGCCTATGTTTTAATAATATAGCCCAAAATTTTTGATGTTATACGGATCCAAGACTTATACATGTGAAACTATAAATTGTTGTCCATGTCACGATCGCTTAAGCCCAAGATTTCAATTAGACATTGGAATTAGCAAGTAAAGCCCGACATAACTCGAATACCCATGCCACGTATTGATCATAAATCAATATGTATTGATCCATGCCACATAAATCATAATACCCATGCCACGTAATTGATCCAGTTCAAAAGTCCAATCCAATTCACTTGTGTAGGCCCGGTTAAAGAAAAAGCATTATACCCGGTGATAGATATAATCACCTAATTACACGCAGCAATTTATAACCTAATCTCACAAGTCATAAAATCAACGCCTGCCATCAATATTCTCTCTCACCAAACGCTCCATTATCCAATCTCAGATATGCCATATTCATCTCTTCTCAACATCATGAAAACACAATCGAACGCACCTTTATAATCATTTTCACTCAAGCAAAATCAAGAAAGCAAGACAAAGGCTTCAAGATCCTCTCGGGGTCTAAGGTAGGTTTTGATTTGAAGTGTTGTTTTATAACGAACCAAAGAAAAAAGGGTATAACATGGTTGTTATAAACCTTATCTTTATGAGTTCGAATATATATGAAGTAAAACTTGAGATATGAATCGGTGATGAACGTTTCGTGATAAGGACCTTAAGGGTCCGATTTTCTTTGAATAATCACGAAACAAATCGAGATTCAATTGTTATTTTCCTTTTAGTAAGATTCTTGATTGAAAGGTATGATGAGTATTTGTTGTTGACGAAAGTGTGATAGGTTATAGGATAGGTTTGGATTTGATATTGGATTTGGGTGAGGTTGTGGTAACTTAGATTTTACAACATTTGATTATGATTTTTCGCTTAGTTTTGGACTTATGATGTCGAAAGAAAACCAAGTCCACGAGTCTTTTTTTTTGTCAAGATCTAAAAGTCAATTCTTCTTCATCATTTCGTGTGGATTATGCGTAAAGACCTTGGTCGAAGACGTGTTGGTCATAAGAAACCCTTATGCGTAAAGTCTTAGACGTAAATCTTGAAAACTTACGCATAAGAAGTAATCAAGGCTTACGCTTAAGATATTTTGAAGACTTACGATAAAGCTTAGGCGTAAATAGTCCTTATCGTAAACCATTACGCTGTAAGCATTCTTACAAGTAACTTTCAAGCTACTCGTAAACAACTTGTAGATGAGTCCTTAGGCGTAAAAGTAGGGTTTTGACCATTTTTTTGGCGTGCTTTTCCGACCATTTTCCGCTCATACTTGATAAACCCGTGTCGATCGAAATAGCATATTTTTACCCGTTTGACCATGAGACTTGACCGAAACCATCAAAAGTTTCACGAGATATGAGACAAAACATATACGAGTGTAACAAAGATAATACAAATCATTGTGCAAAATAGTTTTGACCTTTACATTTCGTTAACCCATACAAATTTTGACCAAAAATACATTAAACTTGAATAAAAAGCATTAAACACTAAAATAGTGTTAAAAGTTAACAATTTTGGTGAAAAAACAGATTTTTATACAAGAATTTGACAAGATAAAATCACCAAAAGTCAACCACAAATAAAAATCCGACCTTGCTCTTGATACCAATGTTAGGATCGTTTATGTGGAAGATTTGGTGATTCGGAGGTCGGGAAGATGGAAGAACATCTTCATCATGTTAGTGAGAGAAAGTATGAAAGAAGGGAGAAACTATGTGTGTTTTATTATTGAAAGGAAAAGTTACACAAATGAGACTCACCCTCCATGGAAGTATAGAGAGGTATATATACCCAAACACATACAACAATGGGAAATTGACATAACAAGCCCATGTGTTTAAGGTAACAAAGATAGAAAATGTAATCCCGTCAATGTCGTTCCATTTACGAGTTAGGAGCGATTCCAACAAAATCTTCCACAAAACTCGAAATGGACATATTCGATATCAAAATTTCGTCAAAAATAACATTTATATGCCATTTGGGGAGAAAAATTGTGTGATACAAATATGTTGTGAAAATTGTGATTGAATCTTTGTGCTAAAGACTTAACCCATGAATTGACGATATCTCGAATCATCATACATCGAAAAGATTAGTCTTTCAAGACTTATCCAAGTAGATTTTACATATTCGAGAAGCTCTTGATAGACATGAACTTTGTGAGTTTGACAACCTTTCGAGGTTTGTCCACACCTTCAAGGTAGTTATTAGAGCTAGTTGTCACCTAAAAGTCGACAATGTAACTCATTAACTATGCAACGTAACCGTGTCTCAGGAAATTGTCTATCTTGATTCGATCAATTCAAATGTGCGCTCTTCTCTCACCGCGCGATTGCGTCTAAACACTTAAGCACGTGTGGAAGGGAGTATTTCGAAAATGATAAAACTCTCACGGTGTTACAAAATGTTTTTACTCATAAACACTTTGAGAGATTTTCAAGAAAATGGTTTTATGTCAACATAGGTTAGTCATGGAGTTATAAGGTGACTAAGGTTAGGAATAACAGTCCTATGATCCGCTTGATCGGAAGGATCTACCTAAGGACACCACAAATAGTTAGAACTTAGAAGTCCTTAGGTATGATTATAAAAGGAGAAAATAAGAATCGGAAAAGAAGGAGTTGAAGAATTAAAAGAAAAGTAAAGAAAAGGGTGAAAAGAAATAGCCCTCCAAATTATTCAACTTAGGGCGGACAAGGTTCAACTCATATGCTCTTGGTTGTCACTAGATGACACGTGTATTGAAGATCAAAGTCGTCATGGACCCAATGACACATGCACTAAACCTTCTTAGCCACTCAAGTTTCTCTCAATGAAGCTTGTTTCATTCTCACGGGAACCCCACGTAAACTATCGCCTTTCTCTTGAGATTGCCGGTATTGAAGAAGGAGACCTCTCCCTAGTCTCCGCTTAGGAAAACCAAAGCGCACTATTGAGTCTAGAGCCACGAGATTCATCAAAAGATCTCTTAGAACACTGACATTTCATCACTTGTCGCTCAATAATAAGGACGCAAGTGATACCCTTCTAGAGTCCTACACGCATCTTAGCAACTGTCGAGAACATTTATGAGGGTTCACAACCGTGATCCTCGGTGATTGATTGAAATTCTGCTGTGGTCAACATCAAACACCGACAAATAGTCACTCGGTAACTCCTTGTGGGTTACGCTTAGTTTTGTCTCAAACGGTCTACAATCATGGGGTGATGCTTGATGTACCTCGACGACTCACCGGCTGTGAGGTGTACTTCGTATATCGTGTTATCCTACTTGAGGACTCAGTTCAGAATAGCCTTTGCTAGAATTAGAGATGTGTTTTCACACTATGTTGTTAACACGCTCAAGTTCGAACTTGTAAGTCTTTGGAAATCCCGCTAAGGAGATTCCTTTCAAGAATCGAGTCTCGAAATGTGAGTCATTACTTGAACTTGTTCAATGTAATGCCAACTATCCCTTATGGAATCGGACGGTGATTCGCCCGACCAAGGTGAATGGAATCAAGACATTCATCGAAGAACAATCGTAGTGGTCTATTCTCTGAAAAGACCACAACGATCGATTGTGTTTATCACTAACCAATTCTTATGTTTTCTTCTTATGGATGCTCGTGGGAGATGATCGTAGATTCTCCACATGCTCATACCAACAACAACATTAATTGAAGTTCTCTCGAAGGCAACACAAAGTCGGAAGGATTCTTAGTCAAAGCCAAAGAATCTACAATGTTTAAAGACTAAAGAGAACTACATCAACACTTGAAATCCAACGTCAAATAGCGTGTGAGCATGTTGGAGAAGGACGTGGACACACACGAGCAGCGAAGTGGACACGATGCGGATAGCCGCAACATAACATCACCATATCCACACCGTAGCGAGAACAAAGATTAATGAAGACGTCAAAGTCGAAAACTTCAAAGAAAACAAGATCCTCACACTAGGGAGTTTGTTAGAATCAAGGCACTTCTCACAAGAAAGAAGAATGTCGAAGGCGTCAAAGCAACTATTAGATCAAGCACCAACAACGTTTAAATATTACTTAAGTCATTAATTACCAACACTTAGGGGAGATTGTTGGAATCACTCCTAAACTATATTTCAAGTGTTTGTAATCAATATGTAATAGGTTGCTTAATCGTGTTTTATTTTAGTATTAATGGCAAGGCTTATGTAGAAAGCCCATAAGCCTTGGCCCATATCTAATAAGGAAGGAAAGGGACTTGTAGTGTTATCCTAGTCGCTTCCTTATAAATAGTCTTGTAAACCTTCATTTGAAGGTTGGTTGTTCACTTCATAATACACTATACGCATAACTTGCCTTTAATTATATCGTGTGTGTTTGTGTATGTTCATCCGCTCTATCTTATCTATATTTCTACATATTGATGCTTGTGTTACAATATGGTGACCTAACACACTATTCGATTCGGCACTATAAAAGCCTAAAACAAGAAATAACGTAACTTTTAGACCGTAACTCGAAAATTGGCAAATAAATAGTCAAAACTCATGGAAAAACGTAATAGAAAGTCGAATGAACGTCATGGGACACTCGTAGGACAATATATGAGCTCGGTAATTGGTAAACGGGATAGTTTATGAAAAATTACGACTCCGACCCCTTCCTTTTCACCATTGTCGGCGCCCCCTCCTCCCTTTTCATTTATTTTGAGGTCCCTTATCTCCTAGTATATATATCCCACTCGTAACACATACTACTCTTTCACTCTCTCACTAAAAACACACACAAACTAACTTTCTCTCTCTACAAACCCTAAACCTAAAAATAAAACCCTAGCCACCACCATTATACACGGCCACCACTTTCCGGCCATATTCCGGCCAAAATCCGGCGAGTGAACATACACCTCCACCACCATCTTGTAGATCTTTCTATCCTCTTTCCATCCATGTATATATCTCTTACAAAAACCTACATTAACACCTTCAAATCTTACAAATACGATTCGTGATTCTAGGGTTTTCATTAAATCTTGTAGATTGGGTTGTAAAAAGGTAAATGGAACATGGGTCAAGCTTGTTTAAGCTATGGCAAGCCACGAATGGCTTCTTTTTGGTTTGTACATAGGACAAATTTTAGGGGTTTTGGTTTAAACATGGGATTAAAACTAATTTACACTTAAATAAACATGTAGCTAGTGATTTGGTATCATGTGGTGTATCATATTGTTGGGTTTTTGCATTTTAGGTCATGTTTCATGTTTTTGATTAGGATTAGTTGATGGGTTTGATGTTTGGATGATGATTGGAGGTTGATTGATTGTATTTGGTTGTAGTGGAAGCAATTTGGGGAGTGTTTGGATGTATAGATGGGGCGTACAAACACCAAGACCCACGATGGGTCATGGGTTGGTGTCGTACGTGACCCATATGGACCACGGGTCCGGTTCGAGTTGTTGTGGTAGCTTGTTGGTTGATATTGTTGGTGTTTGGATGAGACGCGTGGAGCCGAAAAGCTTCTAGAGCTTGTTTGGTTCACGTGGTCTTAACCGTGACCGTGTCATGACCATTAGGGTAATAACATTGGTTTCGGGTATATTTGGTTGGTTGATTGGTTGGCGAGATTGATTTGGGTTGATTTGAGATTGAATTGCGTTATTATGACTTTTATTTGAACTATATATATAAATTGTCAATTTTGAGCAACGTCGGTGTTACTTTGACTTTTTAGTCAATAGTTGACCCCGACAACGCCGTAACATGGACTTTAGTATAGTTTGGACTATTGATTGATTAAAAGCCGAGAGGTCATGACTCGTGCTTGTGGACTCGAAACGAATGACGATATGAAATTAATATTGTCATTGACGAAATATATATATGAAAATGCTAATAAACTATGAAACATAAATAATAAAAAGGGCTTTTATACCGAAAATATCGATAACAAGACTTATCTTGTTATTTATTTTAAATGGAAACTAACGACTAAAAATGGAAAGGTTTTCTAATTAATAAGTATTAAATGTTTCGAGTACACGTTTATCGAAATATACCAATTATGGGTATTTAATACTAGTTTCAAGTATTTAAATTGTTTACGTTGTGCGCATGGGTTACGGATAACCTAACATTAATAGTGTCAACCACGTGGGTAGCGGACTTATTAGGTTAACGAATCTAATAAAACCCGCTAGGTACGTTGGGTAACATTATTACTGGGTGAATTATCCTTATGACTCATTAGGATGCGACCGGTTTATGGGATAATAAGCGACACGAATAAATAATTGAGTTTATCGAGTTGACGAATTCGATAAGGTTTACTATTTATTCCGAAACTTATTGGACTATGGAGCTTATCGGTTAGATGTCTCATTGTGTTGCATTGAGTCACATATTGGTTGTTTGAGTGCATTCATGGCATCATATTGAGTCGATACACCCACATGAGGATACCAAACGCTAGGACTAAACGGTGAAACAAGACATTTTTGGAGATAAAGAAAAGGAATACATTGGGGTAGATAACGTTGATTTTGAGAAATATATATTAAAATTGGTTTACATTAATAGGTTGTGCCGAGTCGATAGTTGATGTGCCGTGATTAGCTGTTATCTTCTGCTAGTGTTTATTTGTGCGTTGCTTGCTTGAGGTGAGTTTCATAGCCCCACTTTTATCTATGTTTTTAACTAAATTAGGGTGAGAATCATGCTACTATTTTTGGACCTTCTAAACTATTTTGATTTGCTTATGTGCTTGAGTGATTAGATAGATATGTGGTAGTTGTTGCCTTAGTCTAGGGTAGCAATCCTAATTGCTATAACACTTGCCTAGCTAAGTATAGACTTCTACTTCGACCTAGTCCAGGGTTTGCAATCGTTCTAGACTTTGCTACGACTGTGATGGCTAGTGTCGCTAGGGGCCCAATATGATATCGGATATGATATTTGTTTGTGATTGATGCGTATCTATCTTAGGTCTCGCATAGCAAATTAACTCCTACATGTCCACTACTTTTTACTTGAATTTAAACCTATGAACTCACCAGCGTTAGCTGACCTTTTAGCATGTTTTCTCAGGTAATTAAGTGATGTTTGGAGTGCGTGTTCGGTGGAAGCTTGGCAAGGAGGCATGGTCAAGGATCAAAATCAAACTCTGATAATTTATGGGGACCTATTTTTATTAAATCATGTTTTGGGGCCTAATATTTACATTTTTGGATTAATGTTTTGAATATTTAAATTTGGGATTGGTTTTGAATGTTAAATGACTATCTTGTTTGCTATACTGGTGTGAGATACCAATCCAATTGTAAAGCCTCGAAAACTTGATTAAGTCTTCCGCTGTACCGAGATTTGGGGGTGTTACATAGGTTAATCCCCACCATTAGATCAAACTAGATGGATGGTAGAGATTTGTCCCTTGGTAAGCATGTATTTGTGGGTAAGCAAAATAAAATGCCTCTTATGTTTTAATGTAGAGGTAATTCCCAAATGCCGTACAAGTGGGTTACGTGTATGTTGTAAGAAAATTTGATTTCTCAAAATGGCGAGAAGCCTCGGATTAGGGGGGTTGTCAAAAACAAGTATATAAGTGGGATACGTGTCATAATTTTGTAGGAGTCGTCCTCCACCTGCCCGAATTGACTTTCGTCCTGGGGTATTTTGAGAAAGAAAATTTTTTGAAGGTATATAAAGTAACCCCACTTGTATCTTTGATTCATTTGGAGAATTACGTCTTTAATTAACTTGCCTTATGGATTTATTGGGGCATTGTGTTTGGTATTGCTTATTTTTTTTCTTCTGTAAGAAATATACTTAGGCGGTCTTTATGGGTTGTGTTGTTTGATTTATTTGGTTCAATTATTTTGGTTAAATTTTTTTTGGTTAAAATAAAAAACTGAATTAAATCAAATTGACTTAAACAGAACCAAAACGAATTTAAACTTGATTCGGTTTCATTTTGCCAAAATCATATCCAATCAGAAACCAAATATATAATTTGGATCGCTTCGATTTTGGCAAATTTGGTTTAGTTTAGTTCAATTTTGGTTTTTGATTTCTACCTGATTGTGAACACCCATAAAAACACTTGATTTGTCAATAATTAGGCCAAGTGTAATAGGTACCTTCCATGCGCACAAGCTCTTCAACCGCACTTGGATTTAGTTTTTGCACCATTCTAGTTGCCACAGTTTTCTTTTCTTCTTATGTTTGTATAAAGTATGTTATATTTATGTATTTGGTTTGGTGGTCACTAATCACCACTATATATATATTTGGTGGTGAGTTTTGTGGTTTGGTGAATAGTGATATATTAATGATGTGAATGTAATGAGTTTAGTGACCATTACATCTAGTTTTAGAGCATTCGTCTTTTAAAATCTTTTCTTTTTGTCAAATCACTTTTTCACTATGTGTTTGTTAAGTAGCAGTGAACAATAGTGTTTGTTAAGTAGCAGTGAACAGTAATGTGAGTTGTGAGCAGTAGTTGTGAGTTGTAAGTGTTAGCCACAACTCACTGCTCAGTAGCTGTGAGTTGTGAGCAGTGGTTGTGAACTGTTAGCAATAGTCACATCTCACCGCCTACCGCTTCGTAAAAAAGCATTGAAAAATTAGCCTTCTTAAAAATTAGCTAAAGCTTATCGCTATTTTGTCAAAAAACTACTCAAATTCAAAATATCATTACTCACCACTCACCGTCTCAAAAAGTTTCACATCCCTCCGCGCCAAACATACCATGTTTTATTTATTAAAAGTAAATATACTTCAATGTTAAAAGTATACTTTTGTTGTTAGAATAAAACTATTGATGTGAAAAGTTTTCTACTGTCGTTATTCTTTATGAGGTTTACCGATATAAGTTGCTCACATCATCATACTTCAATTACACGCTACTTAACATGTAATTCAGTATAACCAAAAATAATGAATGTTCAAGATTATTCCTCAACAAAAACAAGACCGTCCCGTGAAATTTAAAAGCCCTATGCCATAATTTCAAAATAGGCCTTTTAAGAGTGTATATCGAAGTAATTATAAAAACTAGGTAACGATATGATAGTTTCACTATACATTACTTATTGATCAAATAACAACGTACTAGTTCGTTTCTGACTATAACCATCGACTTTCAAACCCCATAGCATTACAACATTTTATACGGTATGATGGCTCACATATTTATTTCGAATATTCATAGCTAAAATAGTTTTTTCTAAAGCATTTTTCAAACTGAGAATATTAGGTCTTTTATGTGAAGGTCTAATTGTTTAAAGTTCCTCGAGTTGTGAACAAAAAATATTACATAGAGATATGAGTTCCTCGAGTTCTAATTGTTTAAAGTTTCTCTTTATGTGAATTAATGTTGATATAAAACTAATGTTGATAAACCACATAAAGAGTTATATACGCGAAAAAAAAAAAAAAAAAAAAAAACGGAAGAAGCAATCAATGGTAGGTTATCAAACGTAATTTGTATGTGAAACTCATCGAATTTTGTATTTTGTCCGCCCATACAAATTATTATATATACTAAAAAGCGTTGGGTGAGGGGACCACAACATGTGTATTATGTAGTAATTATTACCATAATCTTAGTCCCTATTGGTCATGCTAATGTAATTAAGGACTATTGTTACACTTTTCACTCTTTCATTGGTTATAAGAAATTAATTACATAACCGAATGAGCAGTGCACGTTTTTCCCCGCAACCCAACTCTATTATGCCACATACACACCAAACAACATTGCCTCACTAATAATATAAAGCAACAACCCAAAGAACTTCTATACTCTTTTATTGTATTAATAACTAATACAGTATAAAGCAACACAAATAAAAACAACTTTAAACAATATCCAAACCAAAGTAAAAATTAAGAAAACATAAACTTGAAACTGTAAATAAAAAACGTTCAAGAAAACATAAACTTGAAAGCAAGTTGAAAAAAAAAGTTTAAGCAACACCAACAAAAATTTCCGGCGGTAGAAACAATCTCCGGACGCGAGACAATGTATTCCGCGACTGAATTTTTTCCCATGACAGTTGTAACTTTTTCCGCGAGAGAGTGATGGCTACAATGATGGCAAGTGATCGCAAACCGGCACTAAAAAAAACACGTTAGATCTTAAAAATGTATGGATCTACAAAAACATAAAGATCTACAAAAAAATATGGGTCTATAAAATAACTAAAGATCTACGAAAACATTTATAAATAAAATCAATATATCTAGAAAAATAGATATGGATCTATGAAACAATTCAAAAGTTTTATAAATAAAATCGGTTTTATTAAAAAAAATAGAATTAGGGTTTCGATTAAAGATAAAACGGGAAGGGAGCGCGTGAATGGTGTTACCGTCGAGAGAAATAGAGGGTGATGAATGGCGGAGTTCCGGTGATAATAGTGGTAGTGGCGCGTGAGTGGTGGTGCGAGGCGAGTCACAGTCGACAAGCTCCGAAAAAAGTAGTTGAGTCGATCTAACGATTTGGAAGAAAAAAAACTCGCGGAAAATTTTCCGCGACGGTGTGATCGGAGATGACGGTGGCGTAGGAGAAAGAAAGAATGTGTTGTGGTATGTTTTAGTGAGAGAGTGGGAGACTTATAATGATTAGTAAATTGGTTTTATAAAAATTTAAGGGATTAAATGTGTACAATAAAAACTCAAAGGTTATTATTAAAAATAGGGTGAAGGGACTAGAAGGGACAAGTAGCAAAACTTTTAGTAAAATCACTCCGGGCCTCATTCGACATACCAAACAGACTCAAAAAATTATGCAACTTGCGCCATTGTTCTCGAAATAATTTTACCAATAAAAACAAATATAAATACGAATAACATTATCGAAGTCAATTTATTTGGCAAATTCGATTCGTTTCTTACTTTTAAGATTGTGTCTGCTCGATAAAAGTATAATGTATGCGTTTACTCTAATTGAAGTAATTAGAACCAGGTCACGCATACCGAATCAAACAGGTTTTTAATATCTGTTAATATTTTGTATGAAACATAAAACCTCCCAACAACAACGCGTGTTCAAGTATTTTGCATAGTATATTTTGGCCTTTGCTTACTTTTTCAACTTAATAATACCAACAAAATTTAAGACACCCAAGAACAACAAACGATAAACACCAAAACAAAAAAAAAAAATAATAAATTAAAAAAAAAAAAAAATGACACTATCGATAAAGCAATCCAGATGAGTCATTTGACCCATTACCAAGTACTTAATACAAAAAGATTATGACAAAGACTCCCATATATAAAATAATAGAGGCCAATGCGCAAAAAAAATTATTTTGCAAATTTAGTCCAGTAAATAAAATAATAGAGGCGAACGCACTCCCGCAGCAACGCGCGGGTTAACCTGCTCGTTTCCATAATCAAATGTGATGGTGTCCAACGTTCATACCACATTCATCTTTGGTTTTTGCATGTGTATGAATTTGAAAGTTGAAAATTTTCAAATATACAATCTATATCTATTCTATACTATATAAAATGGAAAAATGGTCAAAGTAGAAAAAGTGAAAAATGTTGAAAGTTGAATGTTGAAAACATGGTCAATGGAGAGAAATAAATAATATAATTAATACCTTATTAAAACACCTCATTACTTAAAAGACAATAATTTATTCACATTGTACACCCAATTAAAAGCACATCTACCAAATTAAAACAACCAATTGAAACCGACACCGGGTTGACCCGTTGAAACCGACACTGGGGTTGAACTGTTGAAACCGATACCGGGTTGACCCGGACGCTTAAACCCGTGGGCTCACCCGGTTTAATTTGACATTTTTTCGACCCAACCTATCGGTTTGACTCGGTTTAAATCGACTGCTTTTTATCGAAACGGTTCAACCAGTTGAATCACCCGGTGAAATCGGGTTTCAAATTTGACAAAATTATATGAGAAATGATGAAGTAGTTGTGGAACCCATGACAATTTTTTGAAAGGAGAGACCAAGTAATTGTAGTTTTGGTTTATTTTGCTTTGACACATGTAATTTGTCATTTGTATAATGTTATTTTAAAAATGTTGCTCTTGCACCATTTAAGGGACTAGCATATATGAATCGTCGCTTTAAAGTTAATATATATTGTATAGCCCTTTGTCCAAGTGTATCAATAATGTTATGTAAGTTTATTAAAATCACAAAAATAAATAGTATTGTTATCTTTAGCGATAATTATTTGTACCTCAAACAAATAACTTTGAACAATGCATAAATATCTATACAAATTGATAGTACAAAATAATCTTATATGGTGATATCCAATTTGCAAAGTTACAACTTTAAAAGCACACACCAAATGATAAACGTTACACATGTAAAAAATAGTTATCATTGCCTAAATTATCGACAAAACAAGAAAAAGCGGTCACGCGTGTTGGCTTATACCTCTAAACTACAATATAATATTGTCAACTACATAATACCGTTACTTTTTGTAATGCTTGAATCTATTATTACTAAAATCTTAATAACTTAAAACAATCCTATTAGAAAATATACTCATTATTTAGATCGACTCCACATAACTTTTAAAAACTATATATTTATCTTCGCTATGCAACCACGCATCAGAATTGTAGTTATTCGAAAACGATTCTCTAATGCTACAAATACAGTTTGTTGAAAGAAACTTATGGGTCGTCGGAACTTTGCAGAAAACTAGACATCGCTGCCGCTAGGCGCGGGTACTCGTCTATGTTTAAAATAAAGTACAATAATTTGTGAAAAGATTTGACAAATGTGAATACAACTAAAGTTATAAAGAAAGTGAGTTGATACTCACACCACATTTTTTGATGTATGCACTATAATTTGTGCATTATAATATTGTATGATGCAAATTGTAATGCATAAATTATGGTGCATGCATCAAAAGATATGATGTAAATATCAATTCCTATAAAGAAAACATGATTTAATATATATGGTTTCCAAAAAACAAAATTAGAACAGGAAAAGGTTTTCCAAAAAACAAACTTTGTGCGACTGTTAATCGGTAGACATCCATTATGCGCTATTACTTTGCTACATGTTGCCGTTGTTATGCAGCCATGCTAAAATAAAATATAGTTTTTCGAAAATGATTTTTTAACGCTACAAATACAATTTTTCGAAATATATTATTTGCCGCTGAAACTTTGTCAAAGACTAGATACCGTTGCCGATAAAATGATTCGCCCTCGAATTTTTTTCGAATCAAGAAACCACTACCGCTAGGTGTGGGTATTCCGCTATTAAATACAACGTTCGAATATATTATAATTAAAGTTTTAATTGACTACTGCAACTTAAAACGATATTATCAGAAGAATAATGCAACCATGCCATTAGATAAACATTGCAACTTAAAATTATATTACCGAAAAATGATTCTCTTACGATTAAAAAAAATCTGTTGAAAAAATGATTCGCCATCAAAATTTGGTCGGATCTAAAAACCGCTGCCCTCAAAATTACGTGAGTACCCTACTATACATTTCTGCCGCTAACCATTCCATAAGAAAAGAATTCCCTAGCGCTACAAAACAATTTGTCGAAAGAAAAGTCTTTGCCACCGAAACTTTGTTAAAACTAGACACACCGCCGCTAGCGCGGTTTTCGCTAACCAATTAAAGCCATCCAAAACGAACCAGAGAGGACCCGTTAAAACCGATACAAACTGGTGAATCGGGGTCTCATCGAGATCTTTTCACGTTCTATTTTGAACGTTATACGAAACATTTACTACAATATCGCATATCGTTAATTGTCTGCCGCTAGAAACCGATGCCGCTAGGCACGGGTACTCGTCTATCTTTGTAAAAGACACAAATCAAGATACCATAAGACAACACTAGTTTTAACGCCCGTGCACGCACGGGGTTCATACTATTAGTTCGTGCACGGGGTTCATACTATTAGTAGAACTAATAGTTATATCTCAACTATATTTGTTTTGTGTGAATTTATATCTTTTATTATCTCTAGATGCGACTATTTTTAAAACCGTCATAATTATTTATAAAACATATATTTGAAGACGCAAATAAACACGCGCTTGCGGCTTAGATCTTATTTAAACTTGGTCTAAATAATACGAATGGTAACAGTTATCACCATTGTGACAATAATGTTTCATAAAGATTTATTATGCAAATGATTGTCATTTCAGGATGTTACACCCATGTTTTTAAGATTAATTGTTAAATACATCCCAAATGATTTAGCTTTCTTGGCTGTAAAGATATAAAAGCAAAACTTATGTGTAAAAGTCAAGAATGAAACAATATGTCAAATACTTAAGATAACTTGCATTAAGTAATGACCTATATATATCTTGATTCATATTGCAAAGAAAATATCGACAATAATCAAAATAATGATAGATACATAATCAAAATAACGATAGACCATATAACTAATTAAATCCATACTATATGATAGATACATAAAAATAATGACAATAATCAAAACCAAAACTTTTTGATCAATTATGGGTTCTTTGGTAACTTCTGAAACATCTTCATGATCAGATTCAATCTTTGCCACATAATTCCTTCAACGACCCCTTCAACTCTTGTTTGAATTACAGATTCTTCAAACTTTTGATCATCCCTAAAATACCACAAATGATCTGTTGTGGTTTTCAAGAGCTCATGAATGGTGTCTGGAACCCATAATACAACTCCAAACTTGTTTGACCCTTTGGTTCCCATGGCTGAAATAGGTACATTTATTCGTTTTCATAATTTAAGTTACCAAAAAATTAGATTATTCTCATAATAATATAACTTTTGTGACATAATTGAGAAACTACTTATCTACAAAGAAAATTGAACAGGAAGACTACAGGTCAACCCATTACAGTCACCTGTTTTACCCGTTACCCAACCAACCCCTCCACTTGCCACCTCTAGTTCAAAAAAAAAAAAAAAAAAAAAAAAAAAAAAAAGTTTTCCTACGTTCTTTAGTTGCAGCACTATTGTTTTTCCTTCTTTTAAACTATAATTGATGGAAGAATTTCTGGAAATGTTGTTCCATCTCTTCAGCTATTTTCTTTTTTCTAAGGTACCTTAAAGCAGTATATGATCTTTAGTCATTAAAAAAACTGAAGCACTTAAAAATGAGTGATTAATTGAAACATCTTAAGGAAATGGGATTGAAGAATGTGATCGAATTTATGAATTAGAGAAGTACTTTATATAATCAGGAAGAGCAACTTGGAAATCATAGGCTTAAGGTCTTTCTTGCAATCCTATACCAATAAAAGCATGGCGAAGACGACCACCTGCATAATTTTCAAACATTTCATGGCTTTGTTTAAGGAATCACAAGTTAGAGGAGGCAAAAAAGAGCACGTCATAGATTTGGCACACTTATCACATATCAACCTATTTGTAGGACAATGGGCCAAAACTGCCGCCTCTAACTGATTATCATCACGTTTTCAATTGAAAGAAGAATATTCACCTAAGCATGTACACTCACCGATGTTCTCTTCCACGTGTAGAACAAAATACATGCAGAAAACACAATAGTTAGTAAAATAATAGTCAGTTTGAGATATAAGATATATGGCTCCCAGGATATGGCAAACTTCAGGGAGAATAAACATGCAAATTACTTAGGATGATGAATAAGTCATGGTCTGATTTTTTTAATAAACACATATATTGAATTTATAAAGATACATTTGATAGCTATCACTGAGGCTGTTATCAATTACAGGCTCGACGGGATGAGGCTCTCTGTCTCTTAAAAAATGCCCGAGCATAGAGTTCACCTAAAGAGTAACATAAGTAATTAAACAATCCATAAATGGAGTAAACAATAAAAGCATAGACATAATCACTTGTTGTCTTATCTTCATGTCTGATAATACACTCTTCTCCCCTGCTCACCTCCTTCATTGTTCCGTCCCAAGCCCATTTGTTTATATCCCATTCATCAGCCCTGTAACAAAGCATACACCCATAAGTCCCACATCCCCAATATGTACAAATAATAATTATAAAGTATGTATGGTACAATCTCAGTTACATAATAGATGTGAGAATAGTTTATTCATGATTTTTAAAGAAAGTCGTTGTTTAGAAATCACTGACCAACATCCCCTTATACTTGTAGCTTTAAGTATGTAACTGATATTAAGAATCAGGTGAAGAGAAATTACAGCTTTAAGTATATATATAGTATAAACCTCCAAGCATGACATTAGAAAGAGATCCAAGCATCCAAAATCAAAATCCTGAACATAATCTCTTTAAAAAAATAGTACATATTAGTTATAATGCTCATAATATTACCATCATTATCACCAAAGCCTTGAACACATGTGCTAACAGTTTGTTATCAGTTAGATGTCTAGCTTATGTAAAAAAAAGGATTAAACTTTTAAATACGGAAGTGCTTATGAAATCTTATAAACAATCTATAGAGTTGAAATATTATACTATATTAGACAATACTTTTGTAGAGCCTTACTTCCCAACCCATTCCAAGCAAGGACTGATTAACCCCGATTACTTTTCTTATCGGACACATATGTACATCTTGTAGAGTTGTAGACAAACCTCTATTAACTTTTATGTGCACCAATTTTCTATGGTGGTTAACTGGTTATCATAGAAGCAAACATGATACAGAAGCATTGCATATGAAAAAAAGCCGATAACTCAATAATACTTACCAAATTCAACTTGTGAACTAATGTCTTTTACATGGTATATTGAATAATACTTGACCCGAACTTGAATAGTTGATAAAGGTATACGGGTGGCCTCATCGTTCATCTAGTAATGGTGTACTAAAAGGATTAAACAATTTATAAAAAAACCTCAGTATACATGAACCATAGCATATGATCTTAGGTATCCCTGTTCCTTGTTCCTATATATACGTATTAAAATCATGGAATTTACATTAGAAAAAACCTCAACGCACTAAATTGGTATGACTAATGATTGAGTAAAGGCAATGATAATAACTAATGTACCTTAACCATGAAAAGTCTAACAAAAATACGAAGCATCTTATTCACTTATTGTGATTAATACTACCATGAAGCTTGATTGAATATTCAAGAGATGACTAATTTGTGCCGATAGTTTCGATAACCGTATACTTCCATTGCAGACCTTCATGGGTTGGTGTTGCAGGGTTTTGGGAGAAGTAAAAAAGTGTTTTTTTAGGTTTTTGTGTTTGTGCGAGTGAGATGATATGGTTGAAGAGTGGAGTTCCGGCTTTCTTTTGTAAATTTTATGTTTTAGGAACAAAACTATGATAAAATAGCTGCACAGTACTTGTGTATTTTTTTATCTTTTCAATTAGAGTTTAATAAAACCGAAAAATTAAAACATTACTATTACTAAATATACTAAAACCCAAAAATGGAATGTGAGGCAAAACACTGTAGCAAAATTGCTACAGTGCTCGCTATATATAGCTACAGTGCTCAATATAACTTAAACTGTGTCTCTGGATTCTTCTTCATCTCTGTCTTATCTCTCTCGACTCTTCTTCTTCCCACCAGCAAAAAATCACCTCTCAGCTTTGTCTCTGACACAAATATGAATCTCACATCTATAATCCACTTTTAACACCAAAAAACACACACTAATTTACACACCCGCTTTCTTATCTCTTTCCCTCATCACATAAACAGCGGACGCACACAAATCTTATCTTTGAAAATGATGACATGATTCGATCAAACCCACACAAAAAAAAGGCGGGTTTATTAGATCTGATGAAAAGCAGATACGACGGACTTGGCTACGGAAGTGCGGCAAGGATTCCGGCGGAATCAAGAAAGGCAGCACGCACCTGTCTCCATTTCAAGGTTTGATCCTTTTTTTATTATTATAAAGAATCAATCTTTTTTGTTTTGATTATGTCTATTATATGTTTCTCACAGGAATTGAGAAAGTGTTGATGCTAATTAAGTCTTTGGTTCCTTTTATATTCTTAACATTGATATTGCTATATGACTTTGTAATCGGTTTAGATGCAATTTTTTCGACCAACTTACTAAATGAGTTGGTACTTAATATGGTAGAATTTTTAACCAGCTTGATGTTATGTTGAATCTTTAGGGTTAGTCAAAGGAAAAATTGTTGTAATGAGGCTGATGTCGATCATGTGACTGTATTGAGAAGTTGTCAGCTACCAAGGGTGTGTCAATATTGACCTTTTTTAAACTTTTTATGATATTGAGTCTTTTGGGCTTTCAAATTTAAATCCACCAAAAAGAAAAGCAAAAGAAAAACAAAAAGCTTACGATTTGCTCTTAAGTTTTGCAGGTATTGAGGTTTTGAAGATTTAATTACTAACATTGGATTTCCACGTAGGAGGTTGTACTGGAATACCCGAGCCTCTACATCAGGAAAAAAACGTTTGGAATACACCGGATGCTTCGTCAGAAAAGACTCTAAACCATCTGCGTAAAAACTTTGTTAATATAGAGAGGTGCATTTTACAGCACATGGAGTTACTATAATTATATTCAGATACACTCGGGTAATTCTTGGACTATCTGTACATCTCTATATACATAGTTGCATTTAGGATTGATTATACTGCTTTACCTGTACAGGCTATGTCTAGAATGCCAAACGTTGATTGATAATCATGATCAGATTAAGCTTCTCAGCAATGCGCGAAATAACTTAAACACATCATTGAAGTGGTAGCTTCCTAACGTTTAAAATAATCACTTACAAGATATTTTGAAGTAACCAATTTTAACAAATAGTTAATGCATCAGCTTATTTTGCAAAAAAGATGCAACAATTACCTTAATTTATGGAATAGCTTATTTTGCCGGCTTATGGCCTTTTCTGAAATTATGTAATCGAGGTAAGTAGCAATTTGCACGTGGACTGTCGTTGTAGCCATGGCGGCCGCGTGGTACTGCTATATTTCCAGCTCTAAGCCTTATACGCCTTTGTGTATCTAATGGGGCAATGATGATCATTTGTGGATTTATATTTCTTTGGAGCACACACTAACACCTATATTTCGGCGAGGTAGCCACACATAGATCTTGGCTGCAGCCATTGTAGGTGTTGGGTATTGCTTCAAGATTTACAGACCTGAGCCTTATTTGTCAGGTAAAATTTACTCCATTATTTGATACTGTAAAGTGTTTGGTGTAACGGCCATTTTGTATTGCTTTTACATTTAGAAATAAAGTACTCTGTTTGAAATTTGCTTATAGTCCTTTGAACTTGGAAACGTGATGTTTAAAAACGTGGACCTACTGCCGAATATAGGTGTAATTTGAATGATCGTGTGCTTTCTGAACGACGCTGACGGTATTCCCAGGAACCTTGCAATAACTAAAGTGACTGCTGTTGATTATTGTTGCAAAACCAAATGGCAAAAGAGGCTGCAACAACCCAACTTGACGGCTATAAAGTCCAAGTGAAAGACGGAGGTGCACGAGACCAGCGGTTTATGGGAAAATGCGGCCGTTGAACCGATCTTAAAGATATTCCAGGTGGTAAGTCTATATTCTTTTTGCATCGCCAGTTTTCCTTTTTCATATTGTTGTACAAGTTTGTAATCCAATTTGTAACCTGGCCTAATATGCTCAATTATATACCTTTAACATAGTTGTAGATTTCCATTGATTAAATTGATGAATATATTAGTTTCCTTAAAGATGTGATTTCATGAAATTGGAGACACAATCCATTGTAAGGTTAATTACTTTTGCATGATTAACTGTTACTGCCCCGAACCAAAATGGAAACTTTTTTTTTTATCAAACTTCTCCCATGCATAAAAAAAACCCGCAGCAACGCGCGGGCTTAACGGCTCGTTTATTGCTAAATAAGGAAATTTATAGACTTATTAATTAAAAATATTTAAAATAAATAAACGATAATTAAAAAATATGATTAATTTCATATATCACCCTACTTTCATGATTAATTTCATATATACCAAACGCAGTATTGAACGATAATGTATAAATGTTTTTAATGCGTGTTTGGGTATATATGAAATTTTCATTTAAAAGGAGGGATGGCTTGATTTTTGTAAAATGAAAAATTCCCACTAAGGGTTTTGTTTTATTATATAAAAGATGTAACCTTTGCTACTTGCTCATTATCGCACTCTTGTTTGACACAAATAGTATAAGGGGTTGTTTCTTTTTTCCCCTAGTGAAGTGATTGGTCATTGGACCCACTTAACATTTAATATTATTACTTTTTTAAGTATGGCCTATAAAAATCCTTTAAATGGTCTATATTCACAAGAGATAGAAATTCACATCCTCCTCAATAAGATGGTTGGAAAGACATGTGACCCACACATTCCTTAGCTAAGAAAAAAGATAAAAGACTAACTAATATAGTCAACTAGCAAGTTTCAATCATGTAAACAAGTTCTATTAAACAGATTTATACAATAAGTAGAGATGCGTAAAGGTCTATTTGTTTATAAGCACATATCAGTCATATGAACAAATCAATCATGTACATTTTGCCTGTCTTTTTCTCATACAAAATTACGGAATCAATTCTTTCCTTTTGTAGTATCCTAGAATCATCTTCATCACGAACACAATCACCGGCCACTTCCCGTCACGCGCCATCTCCGCCACTGACCACATGCCATTTTCTCTCGCACCTACCTCTCAAAAACTCATGGTCCACCGGAGATATTTTGTGGATAAAAGGTCTAGGGTTCGAGTCTTAGCTCTTGTTTACTCCAGTTGGTGATTATCAAACTTATACCAATTGTGATTCTTGTCATCAAACTAAACGACCTCTTAAACTTATATATAGCTTTTTCTATCTCTTTGACTGACTTAATTTTCTTTACTTGTTCAACTTTGTTAACTAAACAAGAGAAAACTTTCATCTAATCAAATTTAGTTCATACAAAATAAAAAGAACCAACATATTGTACCATGAATAAACATAAATGTAAATATCAAATCAAGGACTGTTAATAAACAACTGAGAGAGTGTCAATGATTGCAATGACGGTGTCCGGCGGAGGAAGATGACGTCATCATCCGGTTCATCGAAGGTGGTTGAGGAGTCGATATTCGTCAACGGTGTCGTGAAATTCGGATTCAGGCTGTTTAGTTGTGGACTTGTGGCGTTAAATGTGGTACCTGGTGGTTGGTGGTCCATTTGAATGACTTTGAACTGATCCGTATCTATGGTTTGGTCTATGAACCGATTCTTTTTTGATCTATGGTCTTGTCTATAAACCGGTCCCCTCTTTTAAGTATCTATGGTATGGTCTATGGACAACCAGGATGAACTAAGCCCAAAACTGAATGGACTCAGGAGCTGAACCATGACTTTATTTTGAACATTGTTTACGTAGTAGGTGATAGTACTAGTATTTGGTATGGCGGTTCATGTGAGGGACGATCTGTTATTTAACTTTCTTTTTTCCAATATAGTTTAACAAAGTTTCAATATATCTTTCTACAAATTATTTAAGATTCTTAAATATTATTAAGGAATCAAAAATTTGGCTTCATGATTGGTTACACTATAAACATAAAAAAACTTTAAACTTTAAGACTAGTGGTAATAACGATTACCATCATTATCGTAAATTCAGCGACACATTAGCTTTTTCGTCTCCAACTAACATTATCAACATAATGTAATAAAACAACCAACATGACTACCAACTTTTTTTTTCTCATTTTCTTTTATTTTAAACACTACAGCTAAAATTTCATTAGATTAAAAAATATTAAATTTATAATTCAAAAAAAAAAAATAATAAAAAAATAAAATAAATAACATTAAACTAAAAGTCATCTAGTAAATAGAATTTTCACTCCAATGAGAAATAGCATAAATTTCTTAATTTGTACAATATTCAATAAAAATATTCGATAATCTGTAGATTTACGCGGAAATAGTGAATATTTGGCTTTGAAAACAAAAACAAAAGCGTTTTATGAACGATGGGAAAAATGAGTTGACATTTGTTCATAATCAATAAAATCCCTGATTTTCTTTTGTAGATCTCTAGGCTATTTCGATTGTGTTTTCAAAACTGGCAATTTGCGAAGTGAATCGTTGCATATACCCGTTATAAATTTGCGCACATCAACATACATCGAAAATAAGCATCATGTAACATAGTACTAACCAAGGTTCAGTAAAATCGCTAGGCGGTGATTTGGGCGGCGGTAGAGAGGCCTGTGATTAATCGGTTAGCGCGGATTAATCGATTGGATTTTTATATATAAAATTATAAAATTTTGAAACTATATGCCCGATTTGGCCGATCTGGCCGATTTTTTTTCGATTTGGCCGATTTTTTCCGATTTTGCCGATTTTACCAGAATCGATTTTTCCGATTTATCCGATTTTCTCTGATTTGGCCGATTAATCCGATTTTTATCCGATTTTTGTCAGTAACCGATTAATAAGGCCGATTAATAAAAATCGGAACGGCTAATCACCGCCTAGCGATTAATCGGCCGCCTAGACTGATTTTTGCAACAGAGGTACTAACTATTTGCAACATGAGATTGTGTATGCAAATCAAGAGTGAGTGTGTGCAAATCATCTCATTTCAATTTGCAAGTTATCATTTTCTACAACAATAACATACCCAATCCCGTCAAGACGATGTATGAGGAAGTTATCATTCTCTCGAATAGTCAAATAGAAATGGCATTATCGGACGATATCTCAAAAAAAATTATTGGTATTATCATAAATTTTCTTAAGGTGTGTTTGTTACGTGGGTTTTGGACCCAATAAATACAATGATAACTCAAATTAATTGTTTGGTAAGTAGTTTTGAAAAAAAAGAAATGAAATCATTTTACAAAACTCATACCATATAATATAGGTGGGTTTTGATGGATTCTTTATGGC
The DNA here is from genome assembly GCA_022545495.1 of Chrysanthemum lavandulifolium. Taxonomy (NCBI): domain Eukaryota; kingdom Viridiplantae; phylum Streptophyta; class Magnoliopsida; order Asterales; family Asteraceae; genus Chrysanthemum; species Chrysanthemum lavandulifolium. Next base: position 35,405,287 of record CM040243.1, on the reverse strand, counting down.
AAATGCTTTTCCACCACCCAATTCTATCTTTTACTCCGATTTTCTTTGTCTTACAAGTTTTTATAAGTCAAACAATTAATATCTCAATACTTATTAAACAAATATGTAAATTAAAGAATTATTAATCTCTCATACTTTTCTTTCAAACTAATCACAAATTCAAATCCAATTCTAAACTCCTTAGGGCCCGTTTGGTTGGGGGTCATGGAAAAAAATTGAATTTTTTTTGAAAATAATTGTTTGGTTGATATAAGTAATTACATTGATCGTAAAAATGTGTTAGAAACACCGTAAAATCCATACCATAGAAAATAGGTACGAATCTTTTATCTTTTCTAATAATTATATTCTCTGTCACTTTTTTCTTCCTTTTTCACATCTTATTCTCTCAAATACTTTACTAATGTACTATTCAAATGATAATTTATATATTTATTATAAACAACATTTAAATAAAAATAATTTCTCTCTTCTAAACCTACCCCAAATTCAAATCCTATTCCAAAACTAAATCCTAATCCAAACCCACATGTAAACCAAACGGACCCTTACAAACCAAACGGCCCTTAGTTTTGAGCATGATGTGATTAAGACATCATCCAGACTTTAGGACTTGTTGGGCATCAAATCTGATGCTTGGTCCAGTCATCAAATTATTGGTTTAACCCGTTAGTTTTTGTATAGTAGTCTAGTTTAGTTTGGTGATTGCACTCTTCTTGTTTAAACTGGAAAAACATGCTGCATCTCAAATTTGGCTAAATCTTTTGCACAAACGTGTTACAGTATTTGGTTTTAGTAATGAGTAATGACTAAGACCCCCACCCAACCGGTTACCAAACGCCTTCTAGTTCATTTTATAGCTTCAGTTGAGTTATATGTACGTTGATTTAGGTATTCAGTTCGCCAATACTGTGTATATTGCAGAATGGCTGAACTATGCATAATTGCATACCAGCTTCGATCTAAGTATACTTTTTCAGTTTTACTGTAGTTCGCTCGTGTATGTCATTTTGTTAATGATGGATTTCGATTTCGCTTTCAGCTTCAATATAAAAGTAGGTTCTGATTGAGTGTCTGAGAGCGAAAAGAAATACATTTGAGCTCAAGATGTCGATATTACAAGATCCAGCGTTCACTAAAAATTTGAACTCTTGCTTTATAATTCAGTCTTTAACTCTTTATAGATTCATTTCTGTAAGCCGTTACATGTTGATACCATAACAGGTCACCCTTAAGCATCAACCAGCTACAACACCCTACTAGTATTCAATTACATATATTGTATCAACTACAAAAGAAGAAGAAAAATTACATTTTATCCTGAATATACGGAATCACTATTCACCTGAAAATTCAATAACGTGATTTGTATAGGACAATTTTAAGATGCTTTAAGACTTCACCAGAAAAATCAACCTGGCATGTTAGCCGTTAACATGCTCTAAGACTTCACCAATGCCCTGAAACTTCGGGTCCCCTTTCAGATTGCAGTCCATCTTCAGAAGTAAAATATTGGGAGAATTGCAAATATACCCACTAAAACTTAAAAACTTGCATATTTCCCCAAAAAACAAGTTTTCAATGCATGATGTACAATGCAAGTTAAGCATGTTTTGGGTATATATGCAAATATGCAAGTTTTAGTGGGTATATATGCAATTGACCCTAAAATTTATCGTCTGCTGGTGTCATATAAATGTGTGGGTTTCATCAGCCAAATAAGACTGTAAGGGAAGGACTTCCGCTTCAGCTTTCTCATGAAGTTTTACTTTTGTTAATCTTCCTCAAAGTGTTCACATACGTATAACTAGAAAATGACACAAAAAGCTTCCGGAACCTGAAAATTTCAACCAAAAAACGATAATGAAAAAGACTGAGTTGATAAAAAAAACATGGTTAAAAGACCAAAATGCCCTCTTTTAATACTAAATGGAACCCCAGATTTTTAGATTTGACCAGAAATTGACAGAAATCATTGTTGAGAGACATAATCGTTTACCCAAAAACAATATTGGAATGATATGAATTGTACATACCCTTCTCTGTTTGGCATTTCAGGTGACAATATTCAACTTCGAGCTAATACTATCCAAGCATATAGAAATCGTTGGGTATTTAACATGTAATACAACTAATAACTTTGCATTCTTTAAACTTTCAACCTCATAGGTCAGTGTTTTTCGTAAAGTACAGAATGTATATAACCCAACTTGAATGCAAGAAGCAGGTAAATTCTAGGAAGAAGCAAAGAAACAAGAGTAGCATTCTCTTAAGTCCAAACAATGTAGTTTTTCAGTAGTAAAGGAGGAAAATGAGCAGATTTGGCAACGAGTTTAGGTCAAAACGAAGTATTGCACGGGTCAGGATTGGGTCGAGTTGACCCAAAATACGTTTTCTTCCAGAATGTATTACTAACACTTTTTTATAATTAACGTTTATACGACTACATAAAACTATACGATCACAGAAATAATCTATATTCTTGAATAAAACGATTTAGGTGGTTGTATGCTTAAACACTTTGGATGCTTTGACTCGTTCAACCCATATGACAGGCTTCCTTTTAGCTATTTTTCTTTACCCATTCACTCACGTATGTTCTGCTAATTAGGGTGCAAGGAACGATTACATACCATACCCATTGGCTCAGGTGCTGTGACATTGCAACATAGCTTCTACCAGGATGTTCATTTAGCAAGCATTGCATTTGCCCATTCAAAGAACTCTGGGCACTCCATAAGGACAGCCAAATATCTATTAGCCCGCTGTACTTGCGGAGTATGTTAGTACTGACCTGAGAAAGCACACAGATAAAATGTTGACTATTGAGAACAGTCAAACATAAGATATTATTCTTTGACCATAATAATAGTGCCAAACCCCCAAAATTTATCTCAACGAGGGTGAAAGTAATACTTCAATTGGTCAAATAAGAAAGGAAGTATTGAAAATTACATTAATAAAGTAACATTTTTTTTTTTTTTTTTGGGTAACATTTTTTTTATTACAAGTAGACATGCCAGCAAATCCAAGGGTGTCGAGATCCAAATGCTTAATGCATATGGAACAGACAGTATCTTTAAAGCAATTTCAACCAATTTACATATCAATGAGACCATGCGGGGTTGTATTTCAACTCAAAACATGTTGCAAACTAGATTAGCTAAAAGGGAATGGATCAAACGGGACAAACAATCAAATCATTTTGTTTCAGATTATTACTGTATAATTTTGTTTTGGTAATCATATTTACCGTATTATTTTTATAGAAGATTTTTTTTAAAATGGACAAAAGAAAGTCATGGGAAAGAAAATATACCAGCTCCCAGGCTTCAATTTCTCGCTCTGAAGTATCAAGCATGAACCTTCTGATAAGACAGAAAGAGGTTAATAATTTCCACCTTATAATCTCATTATTAATAATGCACACTCACCACATATGGTAGTTTCTTGAAGCATGATAAGTTAAAATAGTATGATGTTGATAGTTCAGATATACAAAATAGAGTAGGTTGATAATTGTAGAACTACTATCACAGAGGTCAGAAAAGAAAGTAATCGCACTTACTGCACTCCATGGTGTACATCACGGTGATTACAGTGACCTGACACACCATAGTTATCGAACGTAATAATCTGCAAATATATAGAAAAAACTGAATTGACAGGGGATCTTCGACACACTTGTAAGTTAGGACAGTAACACAGAACAAAGGAATTTCTCGTATATTTATTAAAGATGTATATGTTTTCAAAGATGGTCTATGTACCGATACTGAAATCAGAGCTTACCATGTCAATTGCATGATCACGAACTTCCTTTTCCACAATCTTCGCTAGCATGTTACTATCCCATACTTTCCCAAAACCATCCTGGCGATAAACATACAATTAGACATTGTTCATAAATAAAAAAAAAAAAAAAAAAAAAAAGACATTGTTCATAGACAATGCATAAACGACTGTGTCATGAAATTTTTTTTGAGAAAAGAAATAAACCTGAAAATCCGGATGATCCATTACTGTCACTTGTTGGGGAGGAACCTGCATGATTCAGTAATAATCATATGTTACAAACAAGTGCACTTATGTCACAATTAAGAGGAGACACGTTCATAACATGAGAAAGTACGATTTTTCCGATCTCAAATAAGCGGATACTGAAACAATGATTACATTACTCAGATTCTCAAAATGCTATGGTTCAATGGTCTTAAAATCTTGATATGATGTAGTCCTCGGTACTTTTTCCAGGGCAATACTAGATATAAACAAAGAACATGAACATCCGCACATAATCTAGTATTTAGTCCAGGTATGAAATACTATGTTCTCAAATCTATCGCCACCGATGGTATATTCAGTTTCTTATAGACATTTATTTACACAGAACAGAAGTACAGAACAGTGAAGAATCATGGAACACTAGATGAAACAATGAAAGAAGGTTTATATCGTAAAGAAACGGCAACAAACAAGAAGATTATGGACTTATGGCATTACGCAAATTAACGTTATGTAATGTATTAAATCACCTTAAGAACGGCAGAAGCCTTATAAAGCTCTTCTTTTCTAACATCTCCAATACCATCTGCGTTACCTGAAAACCAGTTAACAACATAAGCCGTCAATTTCTGACACATTTGCATCCCAACTATACCTTAAAAGTAAATCGCACGCATTATGGTATTATTCATAGTCGTCAACAAGTTCATATGCAAACAACCAAAGTTTCTAATCTTACAACATATTACCCGTTGATAAGCACAATATGCGCACATTATGCCCTCTTGAAGTCAAGTGGTTTATTGTCGGTGAAAAGAACCTGCCAATGATAAAATATAATCAATAATACGCCTAGCGCAAATAACTTAGGGGGTGTGTGGGAGCTTATCTGCTTACTTATAAGTGGTTATTTTAGCGTAATATAAGAAAAAAATAAGCAGTTTTTGCCAAATAGTTGAACCCGCTTACACTGAAAACAGATAAGCAATCCCAAACACCGGCATATTTCAAACTAGCAGTCACGAATAGACTGTGCTATACTGCTATAGTTGCTTAAGTATCTGGCGGGTCATTACAGTGATCAAAATTCTAACTTCCCTAGATATCATTAGCATTATCATACTATGATATACTTTAAATTATTAGTTTTTCAAGTCTTACTACAAGCTCTTATTTCTAAGAAAGCCTATAAGTACTTATATTTAAAGAGGTGTTGTTAAGCTTATTTGATTTGGCTTATATTTCACAAGCTCGTTTATTCTGGCTTATTATTGGTGACCTAAATATAAATAATAAGCTTATAAGCCCAAAAATAAGCTTATTTGATGGGCTTATGAGCATATAAAAAACTTAATCAGCTCATTTTTTGGGCTTGTGAGCTTATTCCTTTGAGCTTATACAAGTGGATAAACTCATAAGCCCAAAAATAAGCTTATTTGATGGGCTTATGAGCATATCAAAAATTTGACCAGCTCATTTTTTTGGGCTTGTGAGCTTATACAAGTGGATAAGCTCATAAGCCCACAAAAATGAGCTCATAAGCTTATCAAGTTTTCTATAAAATTTCGACTAAACAAACAACCCCCTTAAGCAGAAACATTGTAATACAATTGCAACTCTAATTCATACATTGATTCATCGTCGGGATGGGCAATGACAAGCAGCACATTTCTCTTTCGCAAACCTCCAACTGATACACCATTCAAACAGCATTTACTTAATAACCGACATAAACACGAAAACTTAACACAGCAAAAGATGTTAAGAATCACTCACTGTCATTATTTACGAAGGGAGTTCGATTCGGATAAAACGAAACATGGATAAGTTTGCATAGAGAAGCAAACCATATAACAGCTACTGAAGTAAATATCAGGAGCCACTCCATCTAACAACTAAAATCACTCCTACACAAAATTAGATAATAATTAAAATAAGCATTGACTAGTCAACTACATTTGGGGTGTTATTAAGATTGCACTGGAAAATATTAATAGATCTTTGAAGATTAATAAAGATACCTTAATTCCACAACAAAGCTACTATGATCTTGCTGCTCTTTGTGAAAACTCAACTCTACTCTGGGTTTTTAAGCATACGACGTCGTTGCCATTACCAATTTTTCAAAGAACAAAAGAAAAGGCTTTTTTTTTCCATAAAAAAAAAACTATACTTTTAAATTCATCCTCTTTAGGTTATTTTGCTGGACATTTATGCCTGTCTTAGTTAATAGAAAAAGGTTTTTCCCGAAAGGCAAAAATGTCACGTAATACCTTAAAGAGAATGAATTTGAAAGTATAGTACCACAAGAGCAAATGATGACAAGTATAATTTATTTTATTTTATTTTTTTTTTTATTATTTTTTTTTTTTTTGTGGTTTGCCCTTTTTTTAATTTAATTCGCACTCTTTTCTAAAAAAAAGTATTTTTACACTTGTTAAATAACGTTTTCTTGGAGACAAATACACTTTTCACTTTTCTAAATTGTTCTATCGAAAAGAAAAAAAAAAATCAAAGGTTTAAAATTAAAAAAAAAAATTCTACAAATAAATGGAAACTTGTTGTTTAGTTAACAAATTACTCCGTGAAGGGGTGTTCATCAGTTTGGTTATCGGGTTGTTCGATTAATTCAGTTCGGTTAAAACAATTCTGAGAATCGAACTGAACCAAATTAAAATTGATTAAACCGAACTCTCATAACCAAAAACCAAACCGAATAACCTAAATTACATAATTTTAACTATTTATTCATTTTTTATATAGATTTTTAGAAAGAAAAAAATTCAAGCTTAAAAAATATTATTTATAGTATGAAAGAGTTTTAGTATATTTTTTATATATAAATATATTAAAAAAAAATTATTTATTTGAATTCGGTTTCGATTTAGATTCTTAAACCCATAACCGAACCGAGAACCGAGTATTTAGTTATGTCGTTCGGTTTTGGCAAATTTGCTCGATACTGAGTTCGGTTCAATTATTTTCGGTTCGACTCGATTTCGATTTTTGGTTTATTTGGGTATTACCCAAACCATGAACACCCCTAACTCCGTGAAGTAAAAAAAACAAAATAATTTTTAATATTAGACCATGCGTAGTGGAAATTGTCTTCATGTGTGAAGGGGTGTGGTAATGCGTCAAGCTTGTTACAAAGACACATGATAACACGTGAAGAGCAAAATGAAAATGGGTGGTTTGTTGGTCGGATTAACTTAATGACTTTTATGGTAATTTTGTGTGTGTCTTTGTGGGTTATGCTGGTGTAAGTGGGATGTTTTTGCTAGACTGAAGTGACATTTTGTGCGATCAGTTTTTTTCCTACCAACAAGACATTTTTGTCCTATTAGACAAGTAGGTCGCACCAATTGACATTTTTTTTTCCATTTACAAAAGTGGGACCACTTGTCTAATAAGACAAAAATATCTTGTCAGTCGAGAAAAAAAAATAATTTATTAGCGAACAAAATGTCACTTTAGTCTATAAAATACATCCCATAAGCATAAAAAGCAAAAACTAAAAGAATAAACAAGAGATAACGCGCAATTGAACAAGTGTCACGATTTGTATAAGGTTGTACGATTTAGCGATCGCACTAAATTTGAAAACTCTTTCTTTTATTAGAAAGTGAACCAAAAAACTAAAAATCTGCTACTTTTTGAAAATTCCTCAAATATTTATTAGCGAATATGAAGAGAGAAAATTAGTGTTTAACACTTGTCCCAGGCGTATTTGTATGTTTATTTAGTAGGTCAACTTCTCAATACTCAACATTTTCATAATATTAAACTTTTGAAAATGAAGAGCAGTTGACTTTAAAAGTCAAAGTTGATGACCATAAAAGTGTTTTAGTTTGGAGGTCCCATAATGTTAGAAAAAAAACAAGCAAGTTTCTAATATTGGTAATGACAAAAGGATGATTATTCAAGACATGGTGTCGACCGAAAAGCTAGAACTTGGAACTTTATCAAAGGCGTGACAATACTTCTATGCATCGAGACTGCGAGTTAGTGTTAGTTTGAGACTTGGGGTGGTAATATTTGACTTTAGATTTTGGACATTCCTGGGCATAGCATAAAGTTAAAAGGTCTGCTGGTACATGTTAATGGTATAATACATTCTGTCATATGTTGTTGCTTGTGGAAATAGGGTTGCAAAACATATGAACGAATCTTAGACGGCTCCAACGACTGCCTGTTTTAGCTCAAGGATCCGTTGTCAACAACGCACAACCCAAATCGTGCATTGTTTGTATAAGCCGTTTGAATTGCCACATTTAAAAACACAGGAGACGAAGAATCTTTTATTTAGCTATTATTAATTGTTACATAGTATTATAAAACGAGATTCTAATTAGAAACCTTTCACTATCAAATGTGATATAACCAATAGTTGCAATGGAGCCTATTTAGATGCTCATCCAAACAAGAACAAGACAAGAAAACCAACAAAACTATGTTTGATCGGCCAAGCATATATTCTAAAATAACAAAGCGTTTCTTGTGATTTATGTTGGTCAGGCGGAGCAACCAGCAACACGCTTTCTATCTGTCAATCATTCGCTAAGACTATTAATTAAAATGCTTTGATTACATGCCTTGTGATTTAAGCTAACCAAAAACTTAATCACTTAGACAAAAACAAATCTTTGTTCTTTGACTACTTGTTTTGGAATTAACAAATGATTTAACCTCAATGGAAATGTGCGTATGGCGAGTGTTGTGCTGGTGTTTGTTGATTTTTATGTTGGAAGTTCATGTGATCGTTGGTGATACTAATCCCGGAGATGGTAAGTAATGTGCTCATGTGTTGTGTAATCTATTAGCTAGTGACTTTTTTGCGAGGTTTTTGATTAATAAACCACGTGCTGCTGTATGTGCAGCGGCAGCAATGAGAGCACTGAGAGACCAGTGGCAAAACACGCCACCAGGCTGGAAAAGTTCAAATGATCCGTGTTCATGGGAAGGTGTCATCTGCAGGAACGACAGGGTCGCTGAACTGTCCGTCCATTTTCCTTGTTTTGGTTCTAACGTTTGATTGTATAACTAGAGGTGACAAGGTGACGGGTTGGGTAACAAGTCAAAACATGTTAATCTAAGTCAAGATGGATAGTTTCCATACAAGTTACACTTTGTAATAAAGAAGTAAAAATGATTATAAACTATCTTATTAAATTTAAAATAAAATACTTTTATGAAAAATTATCTATTACGATCTAGTTTTAGTTCATAATATGAAACCAAAATTGGTTGGGGTTCAAAACCGGCTTCTTTTTTATAGCCAAACAAATTATGGATCCCAGTTTAACCAATTCTAAGATACGAGGTTGATATACCTAGCTTATTAAACCCATTTCGCCGTTGAAATATTGGATTTTTTCATTCTCAGGTGGTTGTCATCTATGGGCTTAGCAGGTCAACTCGTTGGCGACATTGGTGGTCTCACTGACTAACACTATTGTAAATTCGTACACTTTGATCACACTGAAATATTATTGGACTAGTTACCTACTTTGATAAGTTTGTATCTGAAAAGATTTTGATGTTATGCTAGGGACTTATCGTTTAATGGAGGCTAACAGGTCCAATCTCTCCACGGGTTGGAGATCTAGAAAATCTCGGTCAGCTGTGAGTTTTATAAACTGTTCTTTACTTGCCTCTAAAGAACGATATATTGCTAAAACCATGATGAACATGCATACCTTAAAAAATGTTATAGCCTACAAAGATAACATAACCTTTAAAATTTTGGTTTCAGGATTCTATGTGGTTGTAAATTCACCGCAGCATTCCGTCTGAACTGGGAAACCTAAAGAAGCTCTCGATATGTAAGATTCCCCTTACCAACGATCTTCATGAATAAAAACACATTGCTAGACAGTCTTTATAAAAAATTCTTAACGTATGGTTTATGATCAATAGGGCTTTGAACTCAAACAACCTGACAGGCGAAATCCCTCCGTCTTTAGGATATCTATCAAACCTTTACTGGTTGGACATTTCAGAAAATCAAATATCAGGATCAATTCCGTATTCATCTCTCACATCACCGGGCTTGGATATGCTTAAACACGCTAAGCATTTGTAAGTAGTTTTTCAGTTTTTACTATTGCATTATAGGAAAACACTGATCTTAATTACACAATTTTTGTCTAATCATTGTAAATTTGCAGTCATTTCAATAAGAACAAGCTATCAGGGCCAATTCCTTCACAAATATTTGGCGAAGACATGGTACTAATACATGTGTAAGTTGAACCAATCAGTAGAAATTATTCTCCAAAAATTTGATTAAAACATATTAATGAACGGTTGTCATATTGGAAGCACAGATTGTTCGATGGGAATCAGTTGACCGGAAGGATCCCTAGTACAATTGGAAGTGTCACGACACTAGAGACTCTGTACGTAAAATATTGAAAGCTAAAATCATTCACACTGTTTGAAAAAATAACTAAGTAAAATTATTTGCATTGCAACAGTCGACTTGATAGAAACGCGTTGGAAGGTGAAGTGCCATTAACCCTGAACAGTCTTACAAGCCTCAGCGAACTGTGAGTACATATTTTTACTCTATTAAAAAGGTAAACTTACGACGATCATTGATTGACTTTGTCTTTTTCTGTTATTTCTTGTGTGTATATAGATATTTAGGCTACAACAAGCTATCAGGAGCTTTGCCTGATCTAAGTGGGATGAATTCTCTCACTTATGTGTAAGTTAATCATCAAAAATCGATATCTTCTTTTGCATTTTTATGTTTGTGATTTAAAAATTTGTGAGACTTCTTGTGTAGCGACTTGAGCAACAACTCATTTCAAGAATCCGACCCTCCGCCTTGGCTTTCTACGTTACCATCTTTAAGCACCCTGTGAGTGTTCAGTATCTTATAAGTCGCGTTTTTCTTTTCTAATGGAAAGCCATCTTATATTGACTTTTAAATGTTGTGCTCAGCGTTATGGAATTTGGAACGCTTAAGGGGAAGCTACCACAAACCCTTTTCGGTTTATCTGGAATTCAAACTGTGTAAGATTCAATTCGCTTAACTTCTGTTATACGAAAATGTTACACTTTGACCTTTTATAGGTCAAACCGGTAAATAGAGGGAGGGTGGACCTAAAAAAGTCAATGTGTCATTATGTTACCTCCATTAAGTATAACACTACATGTTCTGTTCTTGAAATCGATCAAACAGGAGACTGAAGAACAACAATCTTAATGATACATTATCTATGGGCGATAGCATTGGCGGTCAACTAGAGCTTGTTGATTTGCAAAACAACAAGATCAACAATGTGACACTCTCTAGCAGTTACAAACAGGAACTCGAGTAAGAACAACTTTAAATGACATCAAGATTCATATTAGAGGTGGCAGTTTCAAGTTTCAAGTTTCAACATCATTACTATTTACTAATAAACGGGTCAATTTGTGTTTTATCTGAAATTTGGTTCTACAACCTCCCAAATCAAATTATTAGTAATTCTTTCACTTGATTTAGTTATCTATAAGTTTTCTGAATGAAAACATTTATGTTTTCGAGTCAACCTGGCTGAACCTGTTTTGATCCCTACTAGAAACAACGTATTTGACCTGAACCTGTTTTTGACATGTCAAAAAACTTTCCCGACCCACTGGTCTAATCTCTACATACTCAATATTTATGTTTTGTGTTTATGGTATTTCTAGACTATATGGAAACCCCGTGTGCAATCAGACCCTTGAGAATAGTCCATATTGTCAAGCTCAACAATCAGCAGCACCGTATTCTACAAGCTTACCTGACTGTGGGACAAAATCATGTCGGCCTGATCAGAAACCAAGTCCTCTAAAATGTGGCTGTGCCTATCCATATGAAGGAACATTTAACTTTCGGGCACCAACTTTTAGTACTTTATCGAATGTTACCTTGTGGCATTCATTAGAAACAAGCCTTTGGTCGAAACTGAGCCTTGATTCGGGCTCAGTTGTGCTCCAAAACCCGCATTTTAATCTTGAGGATTATCTTCAAGTTAGTGTGCAATTCTTTCCATCAAAAAGTAAGCATTTTAAACGACCGGAGGTTCAGAAAATGGGATTTTTCTTGAGTAATCAAACTTACAAGCCACCAGCAGAATTCGGAACGTATATTTTCATTGCAAATCCTTATTCGCTTGCAGGTAAATATTTCTGATTACATCGCTTTAGATATAATCCAAATTTATTGATAAAATGATTTTAAAATGTTGAATGCACTACAATAACATTTGGTTCATGTAAGTTTTTTCCTACCCTTTTAACCAGTTAAATTGATCATACATAATGTGCAGATAATAATGGTGGCGGTATTGGAGTTGGTGGTGTAATTGGGATCGTCATTGGTTGCACTCTTTTGATCATTGTACTCATTGTGCTCGTAGTATACGCTATTCAACAAAAGAAACGTGCTGAAAAAGCCATCAGTCAAAGCAAACCTTTTGGTAAGTAACTATTTCGTACTAATTTGTTTTTCACAATGCTTACGCCTTTTTCATAGCTAATTTCAACCTGTTTTCGACAGGATCCTGGGCTCCAAGTACTAAAGACAGTGGAGGTGCACCGCAGTTGAAAGGAGCTAGATGGTTCTCTTATGATGAACTCAAGAAAAGCACAAGTAAATTTTCGGAAACTAACCAGATAGGATCCGGAGGTTATGGGAAGGTATAGCCCGGTTTTTATGGAATTAACTAGTTTTATTTTTGGTGCTAGTTGTGATATTCTTTTTCTGGTGTTGTTGTGATTTGATAGGTTTATAGAGGAGTGATCCCAGGTGGGCAAACAGTTGCGATTAAAAGGGCTCAACAAGGCTCAACGCAGGGAGGGCTTGAATTCAAGACTGAAATTGAGCTGCTTTCGCGGGTTCATCACAAGAACCTTGTTGGGCTTGTCGGGTTTTGTTTCGAGCAAGGAGAACAAATGTTGGTATATGAGTATATGCCCAATGGAACCCTTAGAGAAAGCTTGTCAGGTAAACTTATATGACTGAGTCAAAAAGACACTGAAGCTAACAAATATAAGTTTGTCTCGATTGTCATTACTTAGTTTGTGGCCGAGTTTTGACAAAATTGATGAACATATAAACTTTAGGTAAATCGGAAATTCATCTCGATTGGAAGAGAAGACTACGTGTGGCGCTCGGTGCTGCTAAAGGACTAGCTTATCTACATGAGCTTGCTGATCCTCCTATTATCCATAGAGACGTTAAGTCAACTAATATTCTTTTAGATGAAAACCTCACAGCAAAAGTTGCAGATTTTGGGTTGTCCAAGCTAGTTTCGGATAGCGAAAAAGGCCATGTCTCAACTCAAGTTAAGGGTACCCTGGTATGGTCCCTTTCGCCACTTTTTTAATCCCCTATATGCAACTTCAAGGATTCGTTCCTAGGAGTGTGTACCAGATTACATTAGACCTCTAACATTTCTATACGTGTACAGGGATATCTCGATCCAGAATACTACATGACACAACAATTAACCGATAAGAGTGATGTATACAGCTTTGGGGTGGTGATGCTTGAACTAATAACCGCTAAACTGCCTATTGTAAAAGGAAAGTACATTGTACGCGAAGTGAGACTAGCAATGGACATGACAGACGAAGAAGGATATGGACTACGAGAAATACTCGATCCAAATCTCAAAGACTCATTATTGACGGGCTTTGGTAGGTTTATACAATTAGCAATGCAATGTGTTGAAGAATCCGCTGCAGAGCGTCCAACTATGAGTGATGTGGTGAAGATACTTGAGAATATTCTAAAGAGTGACGGGATCCATACGAGTTCAACATCAAATTCCTCATCTACTAATGAGTTTAATAACATGTTTGGATCTACCCGAGGTACTCCTATCCATCCTTACACTGAAGGTGTGCTTAAAAGGAACGAAAGTGATGCGTTTGAATATACTGGTGGATATGATATCACGGCGAAAATTGAACCCAAGTAATGTATGTTTATATGTAACTCTTTGGCATATTTTTTTATATCGTTCCAATTTGATACCGTTACATTTGTAGAAAGCTACTTACATAAAACAGTTTGCAGACTTGTTTTGTTTTTTATTTGTGATATGGAAATTGTAATCTAGCTACTTACTGAATTTGGATACAGTCGTTGGTTTGTAATGAGAATTGATTTGTTTCGACATTTTTTTGGAAGTGATGAACCTCTACCGGATTGAGTTTTGAGGTTGCTAAACCTCAAAGAGTCGATCAAATTTACTGGTATGGTTTTACGACACTGCATAGGATGTATTAGTGGTAATGGACGCGTAACGATCATTGCTTTCGTTTCTAACTCCACCTCTTTAATCCTCCATCTAGGTTATGCTTCTTCAAATTGTTTGTGTCACATTTCACAACTCCAAACATATACTAATGGTCTAATGTGTACAAGATAACTTAGGATAATTTGAATAAAGTTACATTATACTTTTCAACTGTGATACTTAAGGTTGAATGGTAAGGCAGAGCCTGTTTATTTTGTTGGTCTTCTAATTGTAATGAGTTCAAAAATAGTAATTCGATAGGCTGATTGGGTTTGTCTAACCGGTGCCTTCTGGACATTGATATTTATATGTATAAAAACAAAAAAAATTAGTTTACTAAATTTACAATCACATTAAATTAGTAATTAAATTTAGGGTCAATTGCATATATACCCACTAAAACTTACATATTTACATATATACCCAAAACACGCTAAAACGATCAGACATCATGCAATAAAAACTTGTATTATGGGAAATATGCGAGTTTTTAAGTTTTAGTGGGTATATATGCAATTCTCCCTTAAATTTATAACTTTAATTAATGTGTATTAAGTGCATTTTTCAACTTAAAAGAAAAGTTCGAGTTTAATTAACAACATTTAACCAATGCCCTTAGGCGCTCGTTAGACTAAAGGAAAAGGTCAAACTATTCACACATATATTATCATCCGAGTATTTCATACATAACCATGGACGGAGTCAAAAAATTATGATCGATGATAATTTTTAAAAATTACACTACAAATCAGTTCATTAGAGCGGCAAATTACAAAAATAAACAAATATTTTAAAAATTTTACATTACAAATTTTTTCGTTAGGACGCCGTAGCCACCCTTACCCCCATGTCTCTGCCTCTCTGGACATAACATGTGATTATTTAGCTAGGCAGAGATAAGGTTGGTGAAAACAACATTTTCCGAAATGAAATATCACACATTGTTAGCCTTCTGGACATAACATGTAAATATTTAGCTAGGCAGATAAGGACAGTGAAAACTGAAAACAACATTCGCAAGAAATGAAATATCACAGATTGGTAGACTTGTATCCGTCAAATAAGGTTTACTTTCTAAACAACATTCGCAAGAAAGAAAGAAAGAAAGAAAGAAAACAAAGAATAGAAATGTTGAAAAGAGTTTGCCCAACTGGCAGATTCTGACCCTTTCCACTCTGACCGTTAGACTCAGCCTCACTTGGACCCACAATCACCCAACAGCCCTATTTCCACCAACACCATGGCCCATTGACATCAACGGCTTTAAGGAATTTCAAGTCAATCACCAATTATCCTTTCATTATGCATCTCTTGCAACTTTGGCCCATAACTTTCTCTACCACAAATAGTTAAAACCTTTGAAATAACGTGTGATGTATTTTACATACACCATGGGTATATAGCTCATGTTGTGTTTCGGACGCATGAGCAAGATTTTTGTAAGTTTCGGACGCATTAATGTTGAAGATGCAAGGTTATAAATAGCGTGAGGCGTGGCGTGATGGCATGACCAAGCCTCACGCTTTAAGAGTTATGACAAAGTCATGTTGCGTTTTCAGCGTATTTAAAGTTTTACGTAATATAAAAATATTTATAGATTTATATATTATATCATATTTCATATATATCAAGTTTATAAAAAGTGTTATACATAAAGAATTAAATCAAGAAACTATCATTGTATGTAATCTTATTATTTCTTTCAAATAAAATCTTTTTCATCGGCGTTAAATTTAAAAAATGTGTCATGCATCGCGCCTTAGTGCGTCTTAACGCGTCTTTTCACGCCACATCTAATGTCACGCCTTAAACCAACGCCTTAATCTTTTGCGTAACGTGCGCACTTTAACGACGCTTTAACGCTGCCATCACGCGTCTTTTAGATTCATGTGAAGATGTATCAATAGCATCACCCATAACTAAAACCGGAAAAAAAATGTTGTTGCAACATTAATTATTGTAACTCTAGATAAAACCATTTACTTTAGGCATATTGTCTTCAAGGAAGTTAACCAATATAACGAGACAAAGAAAAACAAATAGTTTAAGCTTATAACAACAATGTACATTTTTTTAACATTTTATTATAATTCGTGTATTTTTATTTTTCCTATTTCGCTGTATGCTACAAACTTTCAAGTTACGTCGACGATATCATATTAATTCTTCAAGTCTCAACACTCTTATAATGGCTATATATTTAACTAGGGGTGGCAATCGAGTCGTGTTCGTGTTTGTAATATATATTATGTGTATTGCTATAAGAGACAAATAAATCGTAACATGAAAAATAAAAGTGTAGAGAATAATACCGTAAACCTTTTGCGTGTATAGACTCAAAGAACACAAATAAGGAAAATGTTGAGGCTGTGATGCTTCACGCTTCCTTAAGACAGATTCGCCCTCTCCACGGCTTGAGAATCGTGAACGTCTATCTCCTGTGATACAACAACAACAGATAACTCCGTTAGCACAAACGGGTTATCAAGCGAACCAAAACCGTGCCTTCCTCTATTACGAATCTGATACACAAGAAATATGAATGGTAACACAAATGGAGGAGTGATGAATTTTGTATTTTCGGTGTAATAAAATGGGAGAAGAGCTCTCAATATATAAGTGAGAAGGATGAAAGAAAACGGTCCAATTAACTCTCATAATCAATCCTACTAATGGCTCATGAACATAGAATTAAATAGGTCGTTACATATGACCATACATTAATCTTGCTCTAAAGCCCCATTAGTATATTTGATGACCATCAATTGTCATTCAAACCTAAATATTGACCATATTTTCAACAATCCCCACATGAATGAAATTGATAACGGAAACAAATTTCAACGACTCGATGTTGTAATAGAGTTTTGCAGTTGACATTTGCATAGGATAGGTAGGTGTTACCCTTTGAACCTTCCTCGTGAAATATACTTAGCCTCCTAGCACCAAGAGAACTTGATGTCTTTGAACCGCCATTGTTTGTGGAGACGACAATATATATTCACACAAATATCTCCTTGACACATTTTGGTTCTCATAGTTATGTTCGTTATGGTCATGAACATTAGCACGGTTCTCATGAGAGCTAGTAAGAATCATGCCCACAATTCCCTTAGAAGCGACCCACTTCTCTCACATAGGTGATTCTCGATTAATCATTAAAAGCCATATGCTTAACCTCATATTGTCACTGTTATAGGAATGGACTAGGAAGTTTACTAACTCCCTTAAATAAATGTGGAGTTTATTACTCCCCCACAGTGACCTCAGTTTATACAAGTAGGTTTTCCTATTGAACCCAGATCTTGGGATCTCCAGTCAGCTGGGTTAGGTTTTCCTTCATATAAACTTTTCAAGGGCTTTAGTCACATTCCTCTTCACGACTTGCTAACTAAATCTCACATTTAGCTTTTCACAAGCGGATCCGCAAAGCTATTCTATGACTTCATATTGTCAATAGGGATAGCCCATGCTGAGAGTAGTTGTTGTATCGACATAATATGTTTGTACAAATTTGAGTTTCGTGCAACTCTAAATATATCATGTTTAGGTAATTCTTGAGTATTCCAACTAGGCAAGAACTTCATGTTTGTTGACGTTCTTTTGAACTCTAGCTAGGCCGTAATCCCACATGGAATTTATCTCAAGAATTTTCTAGAAAGGTTCTCTCTTTCAATGTATTAATCTTGTTTATAAGATTTTTTTTCACATTGATATGACATCAAGATCCTTAGTAATTTGTCACTTCACAAGTTTCATACTAATGTATGCAAACTTTTTGAATGTCTTATGTTAATTATTTTCCGTATCATAATTAACAGATTCCAAATCTAGCATGCTATAGACCAAGGAATCAAGCGTATGACAGAAGATGCATCATTCTGATTACTCATAGCTTCATCTACTAACATTCTTCTTTTAGACAAATCACCACCTTAAACCACACATGTTTTAGGAGGATCTCATAAGTTATATGTGTAAGTCCTACACTTATAGCATATCATTCCAACTCACTTGTGATTATATATAATCACATTTAATCTCTTATCATTATATGATTATCACAATTTATTATGTGATTATAATCACGTAAAATCAATGTGTAATCATTTTACACAATCAAAATATGTGCAACTTAGCGAATGGATAATAGCTCACATTGGATGACAATCACACAATTCAAGTTAGTTACATAAACCAACATAATTCGTTGTCATCTATATGTGTGTTTTCTCGACATTTCACAACGTCTCTACACTGTTATATTCAACTCATAGTCATTTCTTACATATGACAAATCGCTCGATTATTAGCAATATGAGTTATAACAAGTCTTGACGATTTTTCATCTTTCTAGAATAACAAGTAGTTTGATTATTCGCAACAATATTCACAACTGAATATTTGATCCAAACTTCCAGTACTCGATACAAAATCGAGTGACTTGTATATTCTCATGTTACAAAATTAGTTGTACAAAACCACACCAAACAACTTTAAATAGGCACTACTTTGCCACAAATGTTTTGCACCAAATGAAACAAACAATTTTGCGTCAAACATTGTACAAAATATCACATAATTCTGCATTAAAACAACGAAAAAGTTGTGCCAAAGTAAACAATTGCGATAAAACCGCTCACCCATTTATGCTCAACTTTCTTTCTTTTATTTTTTATTTTTAAAAAAGAAATCAAGTTTAATATTTTAGTCACGCACTCTAAAATATTAAGCACAAAAATCTTTTGCTTACTAAGCAGACAACACATATTCTTGCTACAACGTAGCTACACATGTAAGTATTTCGTTCGGAGCCCAAATGACTCTTTATTTGCAAAAGCATGTTTGATTCAGATTTCCCATTTATGAAGCCAATATATTATAGCCAAATGATTACGTTGGCAAATCTTCAAAAGGTAAAGAGAATTCTTAACAATTGTTGATTGATAATAATACAACTTCATAATCAAAGAATTAAAATGACCACATCATTATTTTCTTATAGTTATTAATACTCAAACCAAACGGTTTCCACACCGTAACCCTTCACATGTAACGGTAGAATAGTTATTAATACATTTACCAAATTATTGATACATTAAACAAAATGAAAATATGCATGTCTTGATATGGGTCAATCAAATAAAGTTTCATTAACAATAGAAAATTTAGAAATGAACCTCACGAGTTAATTTCAGAAAAGCACTATTGTTTTTCTTCAAATCAAAGCCATCTTAACAAAGTAGAAGCTTTGAGCAGTAAATAGTATTCCATGATAATCACAAAACTTATTCAAGCAATCGCAATTTCGATTCAATTTCTTTGACATTAATCAAGAAAATTCATAAGTATGTGACCACTTATATATACTCCTTGGGTCCTTTCGTTAAATGCTTGCGTAGATATTTAATCTACCAAATATGACACTCACGTTTCTTTCAAGATCAAATAAATATAAACTCTATGAAATGCATGTATACATGTTATCCTTTACTATACTCTTAGTATAATGTCGCAACCAAAAGCTTTTATCTTTATTCAGCCAAATGCAACTACCAAATTCTTTTACCAAAAGATTAAAGTAGTCCAAGTTAAACTTACCCCAAACTATATGTTAATTTCCTTTTCTTTCGTGAAATCAAAGTTATTGTTTTGCACAAAAAAAAAAATGCTTGCATATGGGCCTAAATTACAAATATACTCACATTCCACACAAATGAGTTTTATTCCGATTACCACTTACGCAACTTATATCATTTACTCAAAGCGATATCGTACACAACATCAAACAGGCAAAAATAAGTGCTAGCTTCGTTGATTTACTGAATAATAGAAGTTTTATAAACAAATGAATCAAATCTCATTGAGGGCCTATCTCCTCATTCAATCAAATAGATTATACGACTTGATTCACACATAAAGTAGAGCATTTTTCAATCAATTAAAAAAATCTACATGATTTTTCAATCAGACGCAACAAAAAGCAGTTGCAAACCAAGAAAAGAAAATTTATGTAGCATTTAACTATCTAACAAGCCCTTTCTTAAAAAAAATGATGTACAAAAACATAAGGTATATATGACACATATCCCTTCCCTTATGTCACCCGAGAAGGCAAAGACACCAATTAAAATAACGCCACATTACGTACTAGTGCAGAGATAAGTTTTCTTGAACAAGAAATATTAAAATTCAATCGTCATATTAAATTACTTTATCATGTTATCATCTCTTAAAGCAATATGATCTGTCTTAAGATTGTAATATATATTATGTGTATTGCTATAAGAGACAAATAAATCGTAATATGAAAAATAAAAGTGTAGAGAATAATACCGTAAACCTTTATGTGTATAGACTCAAAGAACACAAATAAGGAAAATGTTGCGCGCATGATGCTACGCTTCCTTAAGACAGATTCGTCCCTCCACGGCTGAGAATCGCGAACGCTATCTCCTGCGATATAACAACAACAGATAACTCCGTTAGCACAAACGGGTTATCAAGGCGAACCAAAACCGTGCTTTCCTCTATTACGAATCGGATACACAAGAAATATGAATGGTAATAACAAATGAGAGGAGTGATGAATTTTGTATTTTCCGTGTAATAAAATGGGAGAAGAGCTCTCAATATATAAGTGAGAAGGATGAAAGAAAAACGGTCCAATTAACTCTCATAATCAATCCTACTAATTGCTCATGAACATAGAATTAAATAGGTCGTTACATATGACCATACATTAATCTTGCTCTAAAGCCCCATTAGTATATTTGATGACCATCAATTGTCATTCAAACCTAAATATTGACCATATTTTTCAACAGTGTTAACCTATTTGGGTTCGCGTGTTGACGGGTTGGTATAACCTCTACCCAAACACGACCCATTTATTAATCATGTCAAGAAACTCAACACTAACGCACACCTGCATAACACGTGTAACCCGTTTATGACCCGTTTAACCTGTTTAACTAAATAGGTCAAACAATAAATAAGGTTGATAGTTTGTTAGTTTAATTAGTTTAAATAAAAAAGTGATATGAGGATCTAAAATATAATAAAAAGAGCATACAAATAGACAATTTTCAGAGTTATAAATTGTCAATTTCAATGATGTTTGAAGTATAATCATAATTCACTCATATTAAGTACATAAAAAAAATATTTAATCCACATCTTACATAAAAAAACTAGGTTATATTTTTTATTTTTTGAGTCTTGTATACTAAAACGGGTTCACGGGTTGACCTGTTTAGTATCCACTCAACCCAAACACAACCCGTTTATTAAACGGGTTAGACGGGTTGACCTATTTTTGACCCAAACCCGTTTAACTTCGTGTCGTGTTCGTGTCGTGTCGAGAATTGCCGCCCCTACATTTAACACCTTAACAATAAGTTTGGAAAGTCTGTAGCATATAGCAACAAGGACAAAATACACGTATTATCGTAGGACATTTCGCTAAGGCTAGTCCCAATCGTGACCCGGTCATCCCTCACATCGCCTTTCTCTCCGATAATCGACACCGAGTTGTCACACTCGATCGATGACCAAGTTG
Source organism: Chrysanthemum lavandulifolium (assembly GCA_022545495.1). Classification (NCBI taxonomy): domain Eukaryota; kingdom Viridiplantae; phylum Streptophyta; class Magnoliopsida; order Asterales; family Asteraceae; genus Chrysanthemum; species Chrysanthemum lavandulifolium. The sequence continues at coordinate 35,383,438 of CM040243.1, read as the reverse complement.
TTGTTTTTTTTTTTTTAAATATCAAGTGGGACATATTTTAGTGCGTAAACTGTCGGTCGAGATTTCAACCGATATATATGTTTTTTCTCCTCGACCGATGATGCGACCGATCCACCACAATCGGTGACGAGTGGTGCCCAACCGATTTCAACCCTTCGACTGCGACTAGCCTAAGGTGACGACTTAAATGAAACTTTCATTAGGAAAAGGATAGATAAACATAGTCGGGGTTACGGGCAGGTTTGACACACGAGATTTTTAAAAGATTATGTTTATTTAAAAAATAAAAAATAAACTAATTAATATATAAGCTTTATTTGACAGACCAAACTTATCATAGATTATAACCATAATTTTTTAAAATCAAATGCTACTTAATGTAGCTCATATATATTTTTAAATATTTATAGTTCAATCTCTAGTTTTAGCACCGGTTACTTTTACCAAACATACCCTTCGTATAACCAAAACCCACAAACTAATTGCTCATCAAAAAGTCTGAGTCTTATGATTAATTTACAAAAAACAAATGTTGAGGCTAAACCTTGCACATATATTATTGTTTAAGGACCCATTTTATAAATCAATAACAGTTTTTGCTAATTTCAGATTCCAAAAGTGCTACGAACAGATCATGAAGAACAATAACCTTCCTGGAAATGAACCAACCGGTGGGCCCACTTGCATAATAATTGACCCCAATAACGCGGAACTGGTTATTCTTTCAATAAAATGTTTACTAACACTCCTTGTGTTTTCCAAAACTACAATTTTTCTTCTTTTTGTTTGAAATTTGGAACACAAACTTTCTTTGTTAAAATGTACAAAGTTTAGTTGCTTGTGAGAAGTGTTTTGCTTTAAAATGTTGTGTATGCATGTTTTGTAGCTTTAAAATTGGTATTACTAGTACTTTTATTTGATTAACAACCCGCACTACATGATAAGAAACCGATCTACTGGCAGTTTGTAGTTGTATGTAGATTGATTTCACTACAGACATGTAATAGTAACATATTTAGAATATTGTATACATGTAAACAACTTAATTTGACGGTTATAACTTTGATTTAATAGTCTGAACTCTGGAATGTGTAGTAAATAATGACTATTAGAGATAGACTTGTGATCTACAATGACTATTAGAACTTGTGAGTAAACATCAAATAAGAAATAAAAGTAAAATAAGGAGGATGAGAAATAACCACAGCCACACATTTCATATGCACCTACAAAAAGAAATGCATCTCTCATGAAATTTTTCTTCTACATTGAAATGTGTGGCTGAAAACATTTCTCATTATTTTTATTTTTATTTTTCTTTTTACTGGATCCATTCCCTAAAACTTGTTACGACAAAGTTTAAAATTTCAAAGGTTACCTTCACCAAACTTGTTCTAAAATTACTTTGTGTAATTCTCTTATATACCGTATCTTTATCATCCTAAGGAAAGTATATCTTATGAGATTACTCGTATAATTAGTTCGTATCTTTGCAAATAATCCACCTAGCTATAAACCGTATCTATAATATAGTGTAGTAGATATCCATAATTCCATATCCAGATATCCTTAACCATAGAATGTATACGATTTAATCATTACGGATATTGACATTGATACTTGTCTTCCTATTTTGCATCTATATATTTACCTTCATTTATTAGATGAACAGTATAATTTAAATCTTCATTCGGATGCTTTACAATGATACTTGTCTTCCTATATTTTACCTATATATATTACCTTCTTTAATTTCAATATTAATTTGTATGTGCAATTTTTTTATGTATATATGAGAGTAGAGTAAGTAATAGTAAAGAAAATTAATTGTTTAAATTGTAATTAAGTACTTAAGTATTTAATTTTTTTTAGAACGGCACCACACTTGAAATCCGACCCCTGAGTTAAACCATTCAAACGAACAGGCCTCGGGACCCGAACCACTAGGAAAGACCAGCGAAAGGAAACCCCTAGAACTCACGGTTTCGCGTTAAGAGGAAAACCTTTATTTTTTGTCTCTTGCGAGACTTGAATCCTGTATAAAACCTCCTCAAGCTCCAGAAAGAGCCCAGGTGGCTAACTGAGCAGTACTTAAGTATTTAATATATTGCATTGACTTTTATAAGTGAAAGTATTTTAGTCTAACAATATTACTTATTTTTAAAATTTTAGGTTCTAAGCAAATATGTTTTCTTTATATATGTAATATAGTCATATAGATAAGAAAAAATTACACGTTTGGTCCATATGGTTTGCCCAAAATAACAACTTTAGTCCCTAAGTCACTTTTATTACACCAAAAGTATCTAATTTTGAAACTATGCACGATTTTGGTCCCTAAAATGGATGGACGTTTATTTGTCCCGTTATCTCATTAAATCACAAGGGTATACATGTCTTTTCTACTTATCTTTTATAATAAAAGACACCCACCAAACACCAGTGACACCACTGTTAAAATCACTTCGTTTTTTTTTAACATAGTTAAAATCACTTCATCTTACTCCTTTTTATACATTCTACACACTCATTAAATCATCCTCACCACCACCTAAAAACAGCTCCCCCACCACCTCCAAAATATCAAGTCACTATTAACAACCGCCCACCACATGTCTTCATCACTCCCAGATCTCGCGACACCACCACCTCATTCCTCATCATTAAATTCCAGCCAACCAACCGCAAATTACCACCTCACCGCCGCCACCACCTGTTTTCTTTCTTTACCGACCAAGGTTTAGATGGTGTTTATGTGCGTGGGTGTGTAGATCTATTCGTCCATGTGTTTCAGATCATATATTTATTTTAAGAATTGGGTGTGCGTTTGTTTTGTTATAAAGTTGTGTGCTTTGGATGAAGACAATAAATGTGAGTGTTTGGTGGGACGTGGCCAGAGTGGTGATGGCCAGTATATCACTATATTGGAGTTGAAGATTTAGGGTGTCTGTAGGTTTCCAAAGGCAAGAACACATCAAACATGTATAGTTAAGGTTTTAAGGTTTAGGATCTTTTAAAAGTTGTGTTTATGAGTGTGAAACTTGACTTTGTTAACTGTTGAAAAAGTTGAGATGGTAGGTGATTGAGATAATGGGGTGAAATGAATTTGATGTACTTGGGATGGTAGGTGATTGAGATAAATGTGTTAAGTTAGCATAAAAGACCTGTAAAAAACGTGTTGGTAGTGTGGTGGTTTCTTTTATGAAATTTTGGAGTATATTGTTGGTGATAGTGGCTGAAAAAAATGGGGTTAAGAAAGATGAATGCGGTAGAAGAATAAAAGTGTGGTGTGTTTGTTGGTTGGTTGCTGGAAAATTGAAGAGATGGTCGGAATTTGGTGACCGGAAATAAAAGGTTGAAGAAGAATAAAGAAGGGTATTTGATGAGATAACGGGACAAAATACAAGTAGAAAAGACATGTATACCCTTGTGATTTAATGAGATAACGGGACAAATAAACGTCCATCCATTTTAGGGACCAAAAGCAAGATAGTTTCAAAATTAGACATCACGGTGTAATAAAAGTGACTTAGGGACTAAAGTTGTTATTTTGGGCAAACCATAAGGACCAAACGTGTAATTTTTTCTATAGATAATAATATAATATAAAACTATATTCATTATATATATTTTTCTATCGTTAACGAAATAAAATTAATCCCCTTGAAACGAAAAGAGTCACGAGATACCCTAATTTGGTTGCGTATATATGAGTCAAATACTCGTTTTTTTCTAATAATCTGAACAGAGAAAAACTTATCCGTTTATTTTGAAAACAAAACTAATGACTCTGAACAAACTCAACTAAACATCTAGCCGTTTAGTTAGATTAATAATTGATCCATTAATGTTCATAAATGAAAGGATCAAGTTACAATACAATCAAAACACAAGGGACACAATTTGCAATTCACCAATTCTCATACCCTATTATATAACGTCCATCATGCCAACCGTAGATTCCAAACCTTTTACGCCAAGAAACCAATATAAATACCTACCCTTGACAAAAACATTTTAACAAATATACTAAAACCCTACAAGTCTACAACAAAAAAATGGCAGAAACACAAAACAAACCTAGTTCTTCTACACACTTTTTCACTAGGTTGCATGGGAAAAGTGGCAAAGGGATATGGAAGAAGCTAAAGATTAATCCTGGCCTTCGATGGAAATTATCAACCAAGTTTAATGTAGTACATAAATGGTTTGTTGATCGGTTTCTTTTTAAGATTGCTTCGGGTGTCGAAGCTGTTGTTTTGGTTTCCACACTTTGCTTTTTCTACCTTTGTTGCGGTTGCAGTTTATGATTAATTATAGTCCGACAAAACTATTGGTTTACCCTTGCAGCCGGTTCACCTGCGCCAACTCCAGGCCATCCAAAAGGTAGTCGTCTCGCTCGCAATGTCGGGTTTTTTTTTTTTTTTTTTTTTTTTTTTTTTTTGGACACGTTATTTGGTTCTTGTATAGTCTTGAGAAAACATTGACATTGTATTCATTTATTTTACAGTTAATAAAATTTAATTTATTTATTTTAGTTCTGAGATTTAACCCAGTTTTGGTTGGCCTCCACTAAAATTTATCTGCCAGATTTGATTCTGTTAAGGGTGCGTTTGGTTTAACGGTTTGAAGTAAGGGAATGACTTTCATTCTCAATACATAATTTATCTGCGCAACTTTGTATGTATACTTGCAAGACAGGATATATTGTGTGTTGTGGTTTCGAAGGACGAGGTGCCGAGGTTTATACCTCAATGTGTTAGACTAAGGGCTTGTTTGTCAAATTTTTTTATTAAGTCATTATTAGTTAAGAGATGACTTAATGCAGACACCTCGCTTTTATCATTAATATTTTCACCATCTTTCTATAAAGTCACAAACAAACAGCTTTTAATACGACTTAACGAATTCAGCTTTTTTCATATTAAGTCAATTAAGTCACAAACAAACACCACCCAAGTGTAATGGGTGGTGAGCGAGGACGTTTGAAACATTTTATTGGAGGAGCCAAACATTAACTTATTAATTTTGGAGGCCAAATTGTTAATTAAGATTTTTACACTAAGACAATATATGATATACATTAAGACAAAAAAAGTTTGGAAGCCGCCCACCCCTCCTGCCTATATAAGATTCGTCCTTGGTGGTGAGTGGTCGACCATCTGGTGATTGCACCACCACGCGGTAACACCATTATTACACACCATATAGTGAATATTTGAACACATAAATATCTCACAACACATTAGACACACAAAAGTTCTAATTTCGATCTACACTGCTCGAATCACTAACATTTTTGTCGACCACATGTCTTCTTCTACCCTTTATCCGTAACGTGTAAATCATGTTTAAAGTTGGAGACTTAGTCCTTTACTAGATACCGTCGAAAACTTTGACATTGCATATAATTCCTTCCAAAATTTTGACTTGTCATATGACTTTTCCTTGCATTGGAACCATCACATTTGTCTAGAGTTTTTGGTTTCTAGTAAATTTCTTCTATGCTAAGAAAAGAACTTGTTTGTACATCACTTTCTAAGTCATGTTTTGTAATCGATCTGGTCAAGTGAGCGGGTCACCAATCCAACCGGTGGGTTAAACTGGTTTTTCGCTAAAAAGAAAAAGCAATTGTCCGGCTTACCAAACACCTATTAAACCTATAATATTTAATGCCAAACACACATAAAATATAAAAAGTCCAATACCAATCTCACAGTAATTCTAAAACATATAATCCAATAATACAAAACACATATACAACTCAACAAAATACAAGTTTTAAACTTCAAAACTATATTACTTTTGTAAAAATTAAATAGTTTAAACATTATCTATCACCACGAACGATCCAAACATATCATCACGGATATATTTTTGGTATATAAATTCCTTGTTAGACATTGAAGTATTATTACATTCTTCAAGTTCACGATCATTTAATGAGTGAAGGTTCACTACATTTTCATCCTCGTCAACAAAGCCACAAAACCATGACCACATCGATTTTCTACAAAGGAACAAAGGTGGACTCATAGTCGGACACAAAACTTCAAGTCACCTGATGCACAATTATTTTTACGAGTATAAAAAATATAAATGTACAATTTCATTAAGCTAGCAAACAAGTTAGAAATACACGCATTTCTTTTTGACATATTAGTGAATCAATTAAAAAAGACATATTTACGGACACAAAATTGTTCATTTTGCAAAAAGCCTTATTTTAAATGAAAATTTACACTAAACAGCAAATATTAATCAGGTTCCTGTAAACCCAAAAAAAAACCCATAGGTCCACCCCGTGGACTAGTGGTGATGTTGATTGAGTGTTAATCACTTGTGGAAGAATCGGATCTCATAAATATATATTTCAAACTAAAATAAGATAAAGAATTACCAAACTCGACTAGGTTGATTCGGATCACATGAAACTTGTACATTTGATAATATAAGATTTCTATTTTTTTTTTCAAAAAGTTTCAAATCAACGGACAAACCTAAGTTAGCGATGACTGCCCATTCTTTATAAAGGACATAATGAGTTTTAGCCAATAGTTTAAATCGAACCCAGTAACATATATAAAAAGAATATCTATCAAGAATGAATTATTAAGTGATAACATGAAATTTTTACCTAAGAGCACAAAGTATCGTGAATACCAATAACACGCTATTAGTATGTCACCTAATCGTCACATCATACACCTCCCAATAACTCACTAATAACTCAAACACTCTCCTTCATAACACATCAATAACATGTTATTGGGTCCACAAAATACCCCACTAAAAATACCTCTCACTCACAATAAACTAAAAAAAATTAAAAAAATAGCAAAAGTTTGTCCATTTTCTCATTTGGCTTGAGCCACTCTACTAACTCAATTCCTTTTTGACTTGTGATTGGCCATTGACAAGTAAGACGTTTGACGTTATCGATTTGAAAACGAAGAAATGGCATGTTATCGATAACGATATCGAGTGCTCTAATTTTTAAGGTTATCATAGCTATGAGATTTGAAAAGATATATATCAATTTTTACCTCCTTTAAACTACTAAACACAATTGCATAGTGCGGTGTCCCTTTTCAAGCTATGGCATTTAGGTACGTAGTTTTGTAGTGACCATGGATTCTATTCAAACCTAATAAAGATATTGTATATAGTTGGCACCAATAAAATTAATTTCCTAATAGTTTGGTATACTAGCATTTATTTTCCTATATATTGTTCCATCTCAACATGTGTACGTACTCACCGCGTAAATGAAATGCTTAGTCATCCACAATTTCACACGACCTGGTCATACACGATTACACATGGCCCAAGTTCCTATTTTGCTCCATTTCAATTCAACATTGGGTTTAACACCAAACTTGCCATCCAACCAACAACTACGTTTTGCTTTCATGACCATGTCTATGAACTACTCCACTGTGTTTATATTTTCTATTTTGAACATGGTTGTCATAAAAATAGATTATTTTTATACTTTAACAGTTTAACTAATCGAAAAAACTTCTAAAATATATAGATGGTTTATTCGTGAATCATATACTATTTAAAATACGAAATAAAATTCTTTGGGTTTTATAACCTTTGGGTGCGTTTCGTTTCCTACTATGAGAATGAGACTAATACTATGAAAGTGATTAAAGGTGTTTGTTTAAGATGAGAGACCCACCACTATGGTAATAAATGATAGATACGTAGTATAATCCATACTCCATATACATCAAGTGAGCTAGGTATGGATCTTTCATAGGTGAGGGACCACCACTACTATCAAACTCATACCAATTGTCATTCATGACAGCATACCAAACGCACCCTTAGACTAGAAGGCAAAGGGGTGAGAATGACTTTGTCTCCATTCGTTAGTCATGCACGAGTTGGGATTTTCAAGAAGGAAATAGGTGAACCGGTCACCTAGTGTGACTTTGCAATTTTCGAGGGCCCCATGCTGAAATATAACCGTTGATGACTAAAACAAAAAAAAGTTCACACTTTATACTTTGTAGCCATAGCATGGTTTAAAAATAAAATAAAATAAAATAAATTTACGCTTTACCTTATTTAATTATAAATACCCACCATTTTTTAAACACAAACTCACAATTTTTTAACTTCATAACTTCAAAAAAAAATATATATCTCATTTCTTTTATTTTTAAAATGAATTCCGAGAATTTCGATATGATTATATTCACCGATTCAGAAAAAGAACAAGAAATTGAAAGTCGGAACATGAATTTTATTGCAAGAGCGGTGTGTTTATTAATGATAGACGAGAACCAAATCGCCCAGTGATAAAACGCATTAATCGAGACCATTATGGTGCGCATGACCATTTAGTCGAAGCTTATTTTTCTGAGAACCCACTGTACGATGAATATAGGTTCCAGAAAAGGTTTCGAATGAGTTGCAATCTTTTCAACTGGATAGTTCGGAATGTAAATATTCATTGTCAATTTTTTAGTGGTAATATTGATTGTACTAGAAAAGAAGGCATTTTCAGCGTTGATGAAGTGCACATCCGCAATTTGTCAATTGGCATACGACGCGGTTCTTGATGGTTTAGACGAATATCTTCAAATAAGTGACAAAACTTCTCGTCGATATCTTGATTATTTTTGTAAGTCTGTTATGGAAATTTTTGTCCAGAGTATTTGAGGAAACCCACTATGGCTGATGTCGTAAAGCTTTATCGACATCACGAAGAAACACTTGGGTTTTCGGGGATGATAAGAAGCCTTGACTGTACAAATTGGGAGTGGTTTGGGTGTCCGAATGCACACAAAGGGCAATATGTTAGACGTGATCATGGTCCGAATCCGTTCATTTTGCTGGAAGCTGTTGCGTCACAAGATTTATGCATATGGCATGCTTTCTTTGGTGTTTATGGGTCGAACAACGACTTCAACGTTCCGGATCAATCCCCTTTATTTGACGATCTTAAACAAGGAATAGCTTCGAAGATTCCGTTTGTTGCTAACGAGGTAACTTACCCATTTGATTACTATCTTGTTGACGGGATATATCCGCAATTGGCAACACTAGTTAACACGATTCCAGAACCATCAGATGATGACCACAAGAGAATAAGGCAAAAGCAAATGCAGGAATCGGCAAGGAAAGATGTGGAGCGAGCGTTTGGTGTTCTGAAGAAGAAATGGGCGATACTTGCCAATCCCGCAAAAGCGCTGAAAAATATAGAAGAATGAATATGATGTATACATGCATCACATTACATAATATGGTTCGAAAAGACAAAAAAAGCGATATCTCCCGAATGGTACCCGGTGGAAGGACATCAACCGAACGACCCCATACGATCCGATGAACAAATGCGAAAAATGATGAGGTACATCAGATCACATCAAGCGCATCAAAACCTTCGTGTCAATTTGGTTGAACACATGTCTCGTAATATTTAATTTCAGATTTAATGTTATATTTTTAATATTCGAAGTCTATGTACTGTTTTTAATTTATGAATAAAAGTTTTCTATTTCGTATGTTTACGTTTTTATATTTTTACGTTTACGTTTTTAAGTTTGTAAATATTAAAAAAAAAAAAAAAAAAAAAAAAAAAAAAAAAAAAAAAAAAAAAAATTAAGGTGACCATAAAAGGTGACATTGTCTACAAATAAATGAGTGTGTGAGGGGAAGTGAGAGGAAAGAGAAAACTGAGATGACGTTGAAGTGTAAAGTGAAAATGTGTTTTCCTTAGGTCTCTAGTCTTAGAGTCCCTAGATCCGCTCATGAGAAAATCACATAATCATAACTTTGTTAATGTTCCACAAAACCTATTTGCAATGGCTAAAGGTCATCTCCAATGTTGACACTAAATGCATCTTTTGCATTAACATAGTGCAAAAACTAATAAAAATGGCCTCCAATTAGTACCAAACACCACACTATTTTAGTGCAATGGATAGTGAACACACAAATACACTAAATATAGTGCATTACTATTCATTACACTAAAATACTATTCATTATATTAAAACTTCTTATTTTTACTAGTCCTTTGATACAAGGGATGAGCTCGCCCCTGCGCCAAGTTCGTTAACAGATTTTTTCGCGATTTCATGTGTATTTTCAGAAAAAAAAAAAAAAATTCGGTCCTCCCATTTAATGTATTTCTCGAAAAAAAATTGTTTTGGCCCTCCCACGAAAAGTTTTCTAGCTCCGCCATTGCTTTTATATTTAATATAAAACATAAAAACTAGTTTATATAAAAAAAATATTTTTCTTACTTCCACATTAATGTCATCAAAATGAGCTCAATATTGATATAAAATACTTAATTTATTTTTCCTATTTTTATTGTACTATCATATATTTTATAGATTTTAAAGTACAATAAGTGCAAATATATAGTATATACATTAGAACACATTTTATTTGGTGCAAGCATATTCTAATATGATACCTTTTTTGCATTATTTTAGTGTAAATTTTTTGTGTCAACATTGGAGATGCTTTAAGAGCAAAGGTGTAGTAAAGCTTCACTTTTTTTCATTTGGCCCCACATGTGTCACATCATAACAACACAACCACTTCAAAATAATCCCTTCCTCATAACACAAAACAAACCTCTTCATTTGAGCTACATCCACCCACAATTGTATTTATTTATTACTCTATTTGTTATTTACACTTATTAAAAAAAAAAAAAAAAAGCTACAAAAGTAATTTGTCTTTTGTGCTTCGTTTGAATGAAAAGCACCAAACGAAGAGGGGGCAGTGTGGCGAAGAGCAAACGAAGAGCTTAGTTTGGTGACCATGTAGGAACGGCGAGGGAGACCTCATCACTACACCCCTTGCTTTAAATAAAACTGAGTGTGATGGTGATGGCCATCACAACGTTCACGTCAACGTCATAATGTATTCTCATATCATTTTTACCCCGTAACGGTTACATTTCTTACCATTTACCTTTACCTAACTTAAACTGTCAAAGCAAATTTTTATTCGGTACTTCTCGCCATCCTGAATCTTCCTTTGTGGAAAAGTAAGTGGTGGTACGTATGGTCCGACATACACACACTTTAAAAAAACACCCTCACCGCTAGCTGTCAGGACATGTTTTAATCCAATGAAATAAACTTTTACCTACAAAGTCGTGGTTACAGGTCTTTAACCACGACCTTTTAGCCATAACTTTTTGGCTGTGACATATCGTGACTAAAAACCCATTCTCAATAAATTTCAGTTTAAAAAGCCTAACTATACGCTATTGACTTCCATGTGAACATGCTCCCAAGCTAGAGTAACTTAACTTATATCACAAGACAAGTCCTACCATTAGTTCCTAAAATGTAAAACCTTAAAATAAAACACATCTCCAAAAGTAGAAACATACATAAATGTAGTAAGAAAACCGGTTAGATGTACGGACGACATTGACACAATCTATTATCATTCATCTCGATCATAGCGTTTTTGATCGTTCACCGTCATTTATGTAATCTGATACAGACAAGATAACATCAGAATCGTAAATAGAAGCGAATCGTAAAAAAATGGGGTGTTATTATTCAACGTCGACAAGTCGACAACATATATAATAAAAACCAAAAACACAAACATTAATAATAAAAATTTATATATTTATTATCAACAACCAGATCCCATTGATCTCCTCCTCCTCACAACCTTTCCTTTTCAATTCAAACCCTACACACACAAAAACACCTTAAAACACACATACTTATACTTCCTCCGTCTCAAAATTATTGTCCATATTTCCTTTTCTAGATGTCTCAAAATAATTGTCCACTTTCCTTTTTAAGTAAAAACTAGAGAATAAAGTGAGAGAATATTCCATTTAAGTGGTTGAAAATTAAGATGACCCCACTTTTATTAAACTTTGTAATTTCTCTCTCATGACAATAATTTTGAGACGGAGGGAGAATATAATATATAAATATATATTATATTTATATGAATGAATGAGTTATTAAGGATGAGAATGGGGTCTGTTTGTTTAAGGAGTGAGATGATGGTGACAACTGAGCCTGGTTGTTATTCTACGCCTTTGGTTTCTGTTAATGTTGCCCTTGCCTTAATTGACGCTGTTATTGCTATTCTTGCTTTTTATCAGGTTAATAATGTTTATTATGTTTTTATTATTGTGTTAGCTGTTTGTTTTGATAAAGTGTTTGGTAACATTGCTGTATAGTCATAATTAGTAAGTGGAGACGCTAGTTGCTCGTAGATGCTACTAGAGGTAGCATTTTGATATGGAGCGTCTAGAATAAATAGGATTGCTAGTTGCTTTATAATGCTTCTAAACGCTTGCTACCTATTTTGTGGTATTACTCCCCCGCCGCAAACGTCAAGTTGACTGGCTAATGAGGGCTTTGAGGAAATAGGTCATCGGTTTAATGCCTAGCTCATGATAAAAGGTTATTGAAATATGTGCTTGTTGCGTGGGGTTAGGTCCTTTGGGAAGGGTTCTCCTCAAAAGCTGTGCACGGGGTCTTGGATGGTTTCTATGCTGATTTAAACCTTTTGAGGAAATAGTTATGATTTGGCGTAATGATGTGTATAAATGAATAATTACTTCACTTAATAGTAATGTACTGTAGGAAAAACAATCACCAAGTGGACTAGTGGTTAGGCACATGAAGAGGTATAAGGTTCAAGTTTCACTAGGTATACATTTGGAGGTGGCCAAGGAAAGTGTTGGAAACGGTCACTGAGATACCTCAATTAGGGTTAGACTGTGTATTTTCTGAGTCAAAGACTCGCCCTCCTCGGGTGACTTGAATAAGGAAATCCTTAAGCGTTTTTAGCCGTTTTTGATAGTAATGTAGGATGTGGTTATTGTGACGTGTTAGGTATATAGCATTGTATTATTTTGTTAAGTCATTTGCTAACAGTGATTCATTTAGGATTATAGGGGTGTTTGGGATTGTGTTTGCACGATGAATTGTGCCTCATCAAAACTGTGGTTTTCTTATAGCCGTATAGGATTATGCAGATAAACACTTTTATCTGATGGTTTTCTGCCAAACACCGTTTTCTGATTTATATGCTTTTTGCAAATGCAATAACCAAATAATCAGTTCCAATACGCTATTCCAAACGGCCAAATTCCTCTATGTTGTGACTTCGACTTGTCATGTTACATAGATGTTAAATGCCTGGAAGTTATGATGTGAATCATCCTTGATGTTACTAATTATGAAATATAGTCTTCTTTTGTTTTTTGGGTAACCATGGTTTCCGACCTTTTGGCCGACTAATCCACGCGGTTTGAACCCACCGCCACACAAACTCAACCGGGTAAAGCCCTCCCTTTTCAGGAGGTTGGCGTGGCCAGTTCAGGGTTGTTTGCAAAGATAGTCTTCTTTTTCAATACTTGAAAAAAATTAACTCCGAAAAGTGATGTGAAGTTGGAAATTTTAATGATAAGGTTATATTTTTTTCTAAATATTCTGAAAAGGCAAGAACGTGGCATATTATAAGTTACGAAACGACTGCTTATAAATGTGTTTCCTTTCAGATAATGCTATTCATAAACAAAACATATAGTAGTAACACAATCATTAAGTTCCACAAGCTCACAATAGGGGGGCTCTATATGTTGGACTTGAAATAATCAAGAATCACAAGTCCTTGAAAGTAGGAGGACCAATAGTGTAATGTAGATAGTTAATAAGCAGTAAATCGTAAAGTAGGAAGGGATACCGTTTCATGGATAACTCTTAGAAAGTCACATCGGTTCATAGTACCGATTGACAAACTATATATACCCATGAATGTAAACGCTTGTCAGTGTGGATAATAATATAAAACCGTGTTTTCTCGTAAACAACATCCCACCCTCTCTCGTTAACGAGTCCCCGCACACATCGGTTTGTGCATACTCATATTGTTTTCATTATATTGTTCATCCAAGAACATGATTAGAAACCGTAAATCTCAACATGGTATCGAGCCCATGGTTAAAGATCCCGGAAGAAGAAGAAAAACTAAGAAACTCGTGAAAATGTTTGCGAGATCATATTACGGTCCAAGGAATATATCGCGTTGAAGAAGATGAAGACCAAAAGCGAACATGAAAATAATCATGGACACGCTATCGTTGGGCGAAAAGAAAGAAGGATGTTGCAAGATAATACGTTCCAGAAGAGAGATGTCTTACGCATATGGCGGGAATAAGACATGGTTCATAGGCTTGATAATGGTTACCAAAGACGCTGCAAGAAGAGAAGCCAAAAGAAGAAGTGGGAAGAAGCAGTTAGACTGCAGAAAAGTAGAGACCCACAAGGCTTGCAGGGTGTGGACATGGTCTACACAGGATGGAGCAGTTAGGAACACAAGAACAAGTAATGGACAAGTTTGGTGTTAGGATGGATCACATGAAGAAGTTAAGAACAAAGACGATGATCCATGGAACGATAAAAAGGCAACACATGAAAGAAAGAACAAGTAAAGGCGATTAGAACTTCAAATGAGAATGATGTAAAGAAGACCGTAAATCGAAGATGGACAAGAACAGAGTGAAGTTTATGATTCTTGATTAGGGGAGTGAATGTTGGACTTGAAATAATCAAGAATCACAAGTCCTTGAAAGTAGGAGGACCAATAGTGTAATGTAGATAGTTAATAACTGTTAAATCCTGTAAAGTAGGAAGGGATACCGTTTCATGGATAACTCTTAGGAAAGTCACATCGGTTCATAGTACCGATTGACAAACTATATATACCCATGAATGTAAACGTTTGTCAAGTGTGGATAATAATATAAAACTGTGTTTTCTACAGAAACAACATCCCACCCTCTCTGTTAAACGAGTCCCTGCACACATCAGTTTGTGCATACTCATATTGTTTTCATTATATTGTTCATCCAGTAACATGATTAGCAAACCAGAAATCTCAACAGTAGTATGCTACATGATATTATTCATAAAGTTCTGAATTTTACATTTGTGTAAATTTCAAGTCAAATCCTACACAAGCCTTTTTTATTAGTACTGACAACTGATATTTTGTACTCTTGTTGTGTTAGTTAATGAGGATTCACTCAAGGAATCCACAAAGGGGCTGGACTCGACAGAAAGTAAGTAATACTCCTTTAATTACCTTATATATGTCATGACTTGCTGACTCCGATCTTATTAACTCTCACAGAGCTATATTAATGTAGTTTTATTTTACCTAGATGCTGATTAAATCGAACTTTCGGCGTGCATAATAATAAGGTTTTTATACCCTCAAATTTCAACAGATTATTGGTCAAGGGGAACCTCTATAGGGTTGTTTTTTGTTTTTTTTAGGCAAAACATGGTAACGTTTTATAAACAACTTAAACAAGGTTTGGAGAAAATGAGTAGATAACTAGATACGCAATATCTATAAGATCTGAATCCAAGTGTCCTTATCCATTTGGAAAAGGATATCAGACCAATGCCTACATATAGAGAACGTGCTTACATTTGGATTACTTCGAATTGCGGTCATATACTAATATGGCTCGTTGTTCTCACGAGTGAAATTGAGCTGCAATTAAGTCTATAGGCTTGTTGCATGCTAACAAATTATATATCACTTCCTCATAGGCATGTAATAATATGTAAAAAATAAGCCCCTTATTGTTTCTACTTTATAGCCATCTTTAGCAGTAAGCATATACAACTTGTACTAATTCATTTATATCCAATTGCAGGTGTTTCATCTAATGATTGGGTCTTCCAACACGGGTATGGTATTTGGACTTTCTTTAATAAATATCGTTTTGATACATTCAGTTTTTTTATGCTGATAACATGTCTCCTGACAGGCTATGGTATATATTTTATATTAACACTTGTTGCTGCTTGTAAGAACTGGATATGCTGGTCAAACTCTTGTGGTTTTGTTGTTATGGGTATGCCTCTTTCTCTGTTATGCGTCTCATTTAAAGAAAGTTCTTATAACGCACCTACAGATGTGGATAATTATATGTATTTCATTTTGCAGCATTGCCCAAGATTCTGTTTCTTGCAGCGTTTCTTCTTCTTCTATCTTTCTGGTATGTTATTAAGATCTGGAATTCTGGATAGATTTATAAGCATGTTAGGTAACGTAACTTATACCTTAAATAGTATGCTTGCAGTTTCTAATTCAGTAGGTGGGTAGGTGCTACTTAGAATTTTAAAGCAGTAGGTGCTAGTTAGGTATGTAACTTGCAACTCAAATTAGCA
The DNA here is from genome assembly GCA_022545495.1 of Chrysanthemum lavandulifolium. NCBI lineage: Eukaryota > Viridiplantae > Streptophyta > Magnoliopsida > Asterales > Asteraceae > Chrysanthemum > Chrysanthemum lavandulifolium. The sequence goes on along the minus strand of CM040243.1, from coordinate 35,367,230 downwards.
TGCTTGCAGTTTCTTTGAGCTAGTTAGACTTTAAATTATCCAAAGTTTTCACGAGACTACTAGAAAAGCAATAAGTTATTTCATAGTTCATACAATCGATATTTAAACTCCAGTTTGAAAATAGTGTTGTATGGAGGTACTGTATAACCTAGAATTATATTATTTCGTAGGGTTGACCTTTGCCATCAGGCAAATGACGAAGATGAGGATGAAGGTTTTCCTCGGGAACCGTTGTTAGAGAAAGTATACAAGCCAAATTTGACGGTTAGAAGTCGAAGAAGATGTTGCAATATTCGGATCTTTCCTGTTGGCAGCCGTCAACAAGTTGTGATATTGGTATGCAAGCTACTTAGATATTTATAATCTATTTATATGTAGAAGAGGGAACTTTTAGTCACATTGTTAATTTGTATAATTTTTATTCACGATTCTTTTAACAGGTTACTCTGCTAATATTTGTGATAATGCTGGCATCAGCTGTGCTTATATGGATTGGCCTGGGAAAGAATCCTATCGATTCATCAGTTGTGGCACGGGTACAACATTTTCATGTTCAGTTCTATATATGTAGTATTGTGTTTCTATCTGCAATTATGTTTGTATGTATGCGGATACATGCGCATTTATGTGGAGGAGATATAATAACCGTATATATGATGCAGGTGTATGTAGATACTTTTGCCGTTGCAATGCTTTTACTAGGGGGCGCACTAGCATGCTACGGTCAGCATCTTTGGTATCTGCTACTGTTGTTTGTTTTTGTACACAAAAAATTACCGTTTAATAACTTATCATGGGATACAACAATATAACTGAAGTGATTGGTATTTAAGTGTTCGCGTTGCTGGATACTTTGTATTCTGATAATATGATGCTAGCAAGAACATTTCCATCACAATTGTCATTCATACATATGGATTTTCCCACATGAACACAGTTAAATAATTACCGAAAAATAGAAGCTGTAAATCTTTTTATGATTTTGATGATCCTTGCTTCCATTACATCTTCTATTCTTGTGACACAATCGTTAAATCTCCAACTCTTTTGTAAGTTCTACATGGTTTTGTACATAATTTTCTATGTATATGCGATTTTCAACTAAAACTGACATCATACAATTTTGTTCTTATGACTTGAATACTGCTAAAAAGAACAGTCGTTAAAATAAATTTTGCTTGTACATCAGTAACAAATCTTATCGTTCCTACAGATTTCGCTGCAGAAAACTTGCCGTTTTTTTTCCACATCCATCAACTTTGAATGACCCCTTTTATTTGCATTGTGTAAACAGGATATGTATTGGTCTCAAAAATGAGAAAAGTGCGATCTGAGAGAACTTCTTCCGAAATGTGGAAGGTATTTATTCATGTCTGTTCCATTGATATTTCACAATATATGACATTGTTTAAGCTCACATATCTATTTGTGACATTTGTATAAGTTTATCAATTTTGTTCATTATGTTGCATTTGTTTGCAGGTTGCTGGACTAGCCATAGTTTCTGTCATTTGTTTTACCGCAAGCTCGGTTGTTGCTTTTCTCACAAATATACCAGTATGTACTTTTTTATTTCCATTTTATGGAGTTGTCGTTCTGCTGATGCTTCTCAATGTTTCGCTAAAGGGTCCTCACCATTTTTGCAGGTGCTGTATCATTGTGATTGGCGGAACATTGGTGGACTCTATGCCTCTCTTCTACTGATTCTATACTACTTTATAGGTAAGTGCTTAAACCTACTAGATCGAATTATTGAACAGTTTAGGTAATTGTTGACCCGACTGTTACTGGACTCATGTCATGTTTCTGCAGGCTCATCGGTACCTTCAGCTTTTGTATTATGGATAATGAGAGAACTGCCTCCTTCAATGACAATTAGTGTACCGGGAGAAACAAGAACGCTTGCTTTTGTCAGTGAGTATCCAACTACAACACCACCTCAGCATTGGACTACTATTGCTACTGCGCAGAATCAGGTTCAAATGCCTTATTAGTTAATCTTATATAATTGGTATATATATAGTAAGCAGTAGCACTGCTAACAAAAGTTCGAGTGGCCTTTGACGGGACAATCGTGAAACTTGGTTACTTGGTGTTTATTATGCTAACATTTTTTTTTCTTACAAAACTTCTTCGAACTCTGCAGCCATCAAGGGCAAGTCCGATCTGACTGCAGTTCAGCACATAATTAACGACCTTCTTACTTGCTTATCTTAACGACTGATATAAAGAAACTGTACGGAAAGGGCTGAGGGGTATATGAGACGGAAAGTGAAAGAGCTGAATCTTTTAGAATTCCGAGTACATACAGCCCGTTGCTATGATTTTTGATAGTTTAGGTTCTTGTATATATCAGTAATCGCTTTTTAACCCCTTAAATCATTGTTATTTATTTTATTTGTAGGTTAGTACTTTGAATGTATGAGAGCCTCAGTGTATGCAAATTGCATTCGATATTTATTTTCTATATTTTGGTAACTTTTTGTCTTGCATTTTGACTCCCTCTAATCACATTCTATTAACTGAAACCTCTATGCCCTATCTCAGTACAATTTCCGGTAATTATAGATGTAGCAAACTGCAGAGAAGAATGTGATTGTGAGACGACATCTTTTATTTAAGTGTAACTTTCTATAGAAATTGAGTATGATAAATTTAAAGCAAAGTTGATTGCTCGCTAACTCGCAATGATTATAGTCTTGAAGTTAGAACATTACTGTACCATTTTATGAACCAAAAGTTGGCTGTACACTAGAGCCCTTTCACATAAACCTTTGATTGCCGGGACTGTTAGATTCCGGTTTCGTGGAAAATACAAAGCGAAGTATGTTATAACTTATAAGACATTGAAAAATGGTAACATACATTAGGTAAATGTTTATTCAGAGGTTTAATCAAAATAGCAGGTTAGTATTAGAGGTCTCAATTATGCGCCTTTACAAGCAAATGATATGATTTAGGTTTACATTTACACATAAAGGTTGGGTTGCTCAAGTGGGTTAGTGGGGTTAGTTAAAACAAATGAGAAAAAAATTAAGTGGGCTAAACATGTCACAAGTCACCAGTGTATTTTTAAAGTGAGGATTATTAGTGCAGCGTGTTGCAACTGCACCAAAAGCACTAAAAAAAGTCTGAAAAATCAGATGTGACATGCATGGAATTTTAATCATTTTGACCTCACCAAAAGCCACTTAAATATTTATAACTATTTTAAATTTATAAATAATTGCATAGCATCGAGATAAATAAATTTCATAGCATACCCTGCTAACCGAAGGCAAAGGGTAGAGAAACTATTTCCAGGGAAGAAGACCTCCGACACCAGCGTGTGAACGCAAAACAAAGACTTGAGCAAAATGAGTTCTTAAATTAAAGAGAATCAAAGCTAGTTAAATATCAACATCACCGATATTTAATACACGTTAACCTTACATAACACTCCATGCTAATTAAATATTTTGCATAAGTTTAGAAATCTAGATAGTATTCTACTATTATGCCACAAGAAGTGATGTTTAATTTCTCGTACGAAAAAGATCAGAAATATTCTCCTGTAAATTGATTAACTCCGCAAAAATGAAAAATAACGCCAACATCTAAAGACATGAAGAGCTCACCATACTACAAGTCATGCAAGATTTGACTCCTCTGCGACCTGAAATCAAAACACAAACCACTTAAATTTCAGCAAAGACAAACTAGTGAATAACTTGATTACTTTCCTATAAATTTAAAGCATCTTGATCTTGCAGATTGAGGTAACGGGTTGAAAGTCATTCCAAGTGTGATTTTGAAATTTGTATTATCATTGAAACAAAATTTATTGCGTAATCACATTTCACGCATTAATCATTAAAAACAAAAAAATATGGAAAAAAATAAAAATAAAAAAACATTTCAGATCAACCCAACCCACCTAACCAGGTCCACCTCTATGAAAGAGTAACTTTTGCAGTTTGTGGGTTGCCCCCTTTCTGGTAGAGAGTAGCATTTGCTAGTAATATCTACTTCTAAATGTGAGGAAAAATTGGGTAGGTAGGAAATTACTAACCTAAATGCTTTTTTTCCCCTGAAAATCATACAACCAAGAAAAGCCGATAAACAGTATAGTGAGGTGAATTTCATGTACATACCTTAAGGGCAGGGTCAACAGTTTCTGGTTGCCTCCCAATGGATCCAAATGCAGCCGCAGGCCATATCTATAACATTGTCACAAACATAATATATACTTTAAGTACGGAAAATACATGATTTCTATATCATGTCTAATAAAATTATTGGAAGTGCATAAAATTTAATTGACGATTATTAATTAACAGTGACAATATACTAGAACACATTTTTCTACCAGTAAGGAATCAAATTACAGGTATATGGTCTCATAGAAAAGCAAGTTACAGACAATAAGGCAAATAACTTTTACGCCTAATTTTTACTTACCTTCCAGCACACCTTGCCTTGAAGAAGCCCATAAGGAACTGCTCCGAATTCCCGTGAATCACGAGATTTATATATGTTATCTCCTTGAACCCAAACATGTCCCTTTGGAACCTGCATATATAAATTAAAAATGTATTCATCATACAAACTCACAATCGAAATAGTAAGAAAAAAGTTGACCGAGGATAAATCGTACAACAACGGTTTCGGTTCTATCACTAATGTTGGGGTCCACAATGTAGGTGATACTGTCACCTTCCATGCCAATTATTCTCTTGGTGACAACTTTCCTTGGATTTTCAGGCGACCGGAGTATGACTACATCACCCGAACCCACTTTGCCACGGCGGGTAGAGATTTTGTCAATTAAGACAATCTGATTTGTAAGATCAAAAGTGGGGAGCATGCTAGGACCTTGGACCTGCAGATAGCCGATTGTAACAACTTATTAAACATGAAACTTCGACTAAACAGACAATGGTTAAGCTGTTTTGGTGTAATGCTCGCACGAAATATCCGGAGAAATGACCCAAATAAAGTTAAGGTACTAATCCATGCAAAAAAATAAGAAAGAAGTTAAAAAGCCAAAAAGCTGAAAGTTTATTAGTTTTAAGTTAACTTTTACCATTGTTAACCGAAAAGACAATACAAAATGTAAAAGATAAGTGTACCAAGACAGTGGAGCAGACGTATGTATTGGTGACATGGAGAGCACAGAAGAATTTGGCTACCAGAAAGCTTTTGTCTAGTGCGTCTTTTACTATGAAGGCCCATTGCTGAAACATGCTCATATCTCTATCTCTCAGTTGATGTAGGATATAATTCAGGGTGGAGAGGAGCTTGAACTTTTTATTCAAGAGACCTTACCTAAATTAACAAATAATAACGATCATAATCGTAATCACAATCACTTTTACCGTGCTTATTTTAACAATATTGGACATTTCAAACCAAATAACAAGCCAATTCAACACAACAGAGACAAAGTAGCATTTGGAAAAGAAAAAAGAAAAAAAAAATCCTTAATACCCTCGCAACTCCCTAAATCATAGGTATTAATCATAAGCAAAACATTGAACCGATCAATCTAACAAAGTTCCAAAACCATAAGCAATATACATTATGAACATCCATATAGAGTATACGAGATCCAATTCATGTAGTCAGATATTTTTCCTTTTTACGTGCAGGAGCCACAACTAACGGCGTGGTTGGGATTGCTTTTAAAACTGCTTATATACACATTCCATACTAGTTCCACAACACATAAGCATAGCGTTTGAAGGCATGCTACTATATTTAGCTCATGGTTTTTCAATAGACGGAGCCACATTAGGTAAACCCGCGAATCCAAAGACCTCAAGGATCCTAGTAAATAACAATCCCTCCACAACTATGGATTATATGGCTATGGCGGGTGGCCCCAAAAAGTTTGCAGCTAATAGAATTCGAACTCGAAGCCTCTTATTGAAATGTTGGATTAGCTTAGTATAATTGGATAATATAAGCAGTTCAAATAAACATAGCCAAACACCCTCTTAATTAAAAAAAATCCCAAGCATTTCATCAAACACTTTGTATGCAATTCAAGAATCAAGATATTCAATATAAAAACACCCAAAATGTATTCATTAGGATTACATGAGTTAAGATTCATAGTATGGACAAAAGGGGTCATTGGATCTACCTTAAAAAAGACAAGACGGAGGTTGTTGTCGCCGGTGCCGGAGAGAGTGATCGTTGTCGGATATTGAGAAAACTGATAAACCCCATCAAATTAGATCTAAATGTTTAAATGTAGCCCCCATGTTTTTGAAAAATTAAAAAACTACCCCTGTGTAGTGTGTATTACTTTCTTGAGTTTTTTGGAACTAGGGTTCGTGTGTCAGTAGGGTCGGATCGGTTAAACCTTCGCTTTTAACCGAGAGGTCAGGGTTCGATCCTCACTCCCTACAAAAAGTAGGAGGTCCTTTCTACCTTTAGTAGAAGCTGAAATGGCCTCTTTCTTTAGGTAGAGGTAAGGTTGTCTACATCTTAACCTCCCTGCTTGGAAGCAGATTGTGACCTATAACCCGTGGAAGGCGGCGTTTGGAGTTCTTTCTTTACTTTAGGGTTCTCGTGTGTCACGAAACCACCACCGTATAGAATTTTGTTTCGATGTGTTAATTTTTATGGAAAATATCGAATTTTTTTCAAATAGACCAAGTTTTAATATATTGTGTTTTTAGTTATTGTTTAGTTAATTTCAAAAATGCTAACCTTTTGTGATTTTATTTACTTGTCCTTTATTTACATGACTAGTAATTATTGTTATCGAACCTAGTTTCTACCTTCAAAAAGATGATTTTGCGCTTCATTCAATTTTCAAACTAGTTTTAGTATGTGTATACCTGAAATATTGTGTTTAGCTATGTGTCAATTATGCTTAGAGGAGAAACTACCACTTCAAGCAATACATGACCAAATAACTATTTTTTATATGATTGAGTATTTCTATTATTCATGTTCTTATATGACTTGTTGTACGAATTTTTATATTACAAGAGTCTTGCACACGAGAAAGAAACTCGAGAGGTATTAATTTAGAAAGTAATTTGTGAGATTGGATATCATGTCGCTTGCATGACGTTAACATGACTATGCTAACCCCATAATATTGATAATCTATTTTAGAGTTTGTCACATCAAAATTTTCTCTAGAAAATGTTTATAGTATTTAATTTAATTGTATATTAAAGGAGAAAATGTTAAAAATAACCTTTAGAATTATATTTATGAAATTATGAAATTCTTAAATTATATGTACTTTATAATAACACTTACCTCTTAAATTTAACTACTCTTAATCAACTAAATGTAAATATGAACTAATAAGTCCCATAAGCCCGACCCACTTATTAAGGTCCGTTTAATAGTTAGGACTTCGTTTGTGTCTCTTCTATTTAATGTATTATAATGTGTTAGTTATAGTTGAATCTGATCAATATTAGTCTAAATTCCCTTGATTTTTACAACATCCTTATTGCATGTTTTTAACTTTTAAACATAGTCATTAGGACTACAAAAACCACCACCAAATGATCTAGTGGTAAGGTTGTTGGCTTTCAAACAAGAGGTAAATGATTCAAATATCGCTAGATGTGTACATTTGAGGGTGGCAAGTGAAGGATTGAAAACGGTTATGGGATTAAGCCAGTGAGGCAGTGTATATCTGAGTCAAAAAGCTCTTTCTTCCTGAATAACCTGAACAGAAAAAACTACATCCGTTTATCCGTTTACCATTTGAACTACAAATAGCAAAACTGATAAAAAAAAAATAATAATAGTAATAATAATTATAGGTAGATATGTGATGGCATAATGACAATGACAAAACGCTCCCAAATCACATGTTGAATTTTTTTTTTGACATTAAACAAAATAAAAAACACAACAAAGTGGAAGTAGTTTACTTATGGGGAAAGTGGATTAAAATATGAGTGGCAAAATAACTTTTTTTGGTATGTTTTAGATGACAAATTTGTTCTTTTAACTAGCTTGAGAAGTATGAATCTAGAAAGTTAAAGTTAACAGTAAAAGATTAAAGAGCTATTATTTTGTTGTGGCTTTTGCTAGAGTTACTTCAATTCAGTTCACACTCATCAAGCAAACATGAGGTACATATTATACATCCAACTAGTTTTTAGATGGTTTTGTCACGGCAACAATCTCAAAATATGAGATCGAATATCATGCTTGTATGACGCTAACATGACTATGCAAAGCGTCAAAGCCCATAAGATTGATAACCTATTAGAGTTGGTCACATCAAGTTTTTCTATAGAAAATGTTATACTATTTAATCGTATATTAAAAGAAAAATTGTTGAACATAACGATCAAAGCTATATTTTAAAGAAAATTTAGCATGCTTACATTGTTTTTATTTTTATATAATAATCATTCGTCTTATGATTTTAAGCGCTCTCAACCAATCAAATATATCATCCTTATGGTATGTTTTAACTTATATACATAGCTTTAAAATTACAAATAAAGCTAAGCACTATGGTAGTGACGCGTCACCTGATGGTGGAGTGCGGCATCACGCGCGATGGTTGCATTTTCGTCCCTTTTTGGTAGTCTCAACCACCAAACGGAATCCAAGGGAAGTGAAGTGTTTTTATTATTATATTCTGGTTTATGAGTATGTCTAGTTATATGATGGGGTATATTTGTATAAAATAAGTTATTTTATATTTTTGTTTGGTGGTGACCATAACACTTAAAAGTTGATGTGTTTGATTGTGATTGTACAATAATTAAAGACGACCGTGCCTCTGATGGTGATCGAAGGGTATAAAGGGTGATATGTTTCGCCAAACTTGTAGCCAATCTGCAATAAGAAATGGTGAGACACGTTAAGTGATTGCTTGAGGGTTGGACCTACGCGAACCACCTCCCGTGAGAGTAAGTATGTGATATGTGTTGTAAGTAATGTAGAGTATGTGAAATCTTGGGTTGAGTGAACATACCATTGAAATGACTCGTCCAACCTATTTATAGATGAAGAAATAAGCTTGGAGAGTGTTTGCTTGCGTTCGGAGATCATGGGCGCCCCATGATTTGTGGTAACCGCTAGGGCTTCATCCCCACTCTCTGCTCTTGGCGGGAAACTAAGGAGATAGTGGGAACGTGGGGAAGACCAAGTCAATGTTCTCCTTTGTCTTAGTGCATGAGAAGACTCAGAAGGCATGGGCCTTGGTGGCGAATTCCCAACGGTAACCATATCAAGAATGAATGATTTTACACCACCAATGACTTATGAAGAAAGACTTGGGTCTTCGTAATGCAAATTCAACTGAAGTCGAAGGGGTGTCCTTCGACCTAATCGGAGGGTACGTCATCAAGCCCCCCAGTCGAAAGTGATATGTACGAACTAGAAATATTGCTTACGACTCAAAAATATATACGAAACCTCCCCTCCGTCACAATATTGAACGAAGATGAAAAGTGAAGTATATGTTGACCCCGTAATTAATGCATGTACTTATCCTAACCGCCCCTATCTCGGTAAATTCAAACGTCCCTTCAAAATTTAAAAGGGATTTGAAATCCGGAAGTTAGGTGATATCTTAGGACACGTGTAGGGCTAGGATTTAACATGTGAGAGGGTATATAAAATCAATAATAGTAAAACCCTAACTCATTTTTTATCCCACGCCCAAAATTTACACCTACTAAGCTGTCTTTCGAGCGAGCTTTTGAGCAAACAGGTAAAGCATTCATTCGTATTACTACGTTTTCAATACTTTTTTGTCGATTAGAAGTTCCATGTCTACCAATAAGAAGTTTGTAATCAGGCAACAAGGTTGTACCTTGACTAGGGAAGAGCTTAAGGCCTTCCTTACTGATTATCCTATTCCCAAAGAATATAAAGTCATGTTACCCAAAGAAAATCAAGGTATGTATGATGCCCCAAAGAACTATGTAGGCTTGTATACCCATGCATTCACCACCTCTAACCTAAGGATACCATTGCATCCCCGATTTTAGAACTCCTTGAGATTACTGAAGTACACATATCTAGGTTTAACCTTTTGGCCTATCCAAGCTCACAACATACATTGTAAAGCGATGGGTATGAACCGTCATTGATCGTGCTTAGAGGGTTTTGAATCATGCCACGGAGGAGGCGGTTGGCGTTGGCAAAAGGGGTGAACGAGATGTGCCCGTTCTTATTGATAGGCCTTTTACAAATATCGAAACCGGAAGGAAAGTTCTTTTCATTCAAGATACCATTGTTCCTCCATGATACCTTTGCTAAACCTAGAGTTTCAAGATGATGAGAAGAGGTTTAATGATCCCCCGCCTATCTTGTGAGGAGGAATCCACAGACGGTAGCCTAGCTCGACATCCGGTGATTTTGGACCTTTCCGAGCCAATCATGCTTATGGGTGGCCTTCTTTGAAAGTTGGGAGGGTCTCAGTTACATCCCGAGATTGTTTGTTGTGGAGAAAGTATGTAAATTTTCAATTAAAATAAGGTATAAGAACTTATCTTTCTGATATTTATCTGTTTTCTTCCTTTTTGCAGAAATGTCATTCAAAAATTTCGTTGTTGCTGGTGGTGCTAAGGAAGTCAGCTTTCTCCCGAAGGATCCCCAAGAGGCTAGTTATGGTGTGGGTTCTTGATAACGCTACAGCGCGTCGGGGTCAAAGGAACTTCCTTTTCGTCGAAAGCAAGTTTTTCAACACCTAGGCGGTGAACCTAATCGTTGTAGTGTAGTATTAGGGTAAGCCACGGTATTGATATCGTTCTCAGGGTAATAGGAATGCTAGTGAGAAGTTACTACGCTAAGGTTGGGGTTGAGGAAGATTATTTTTATCTTTTTATATTTTTAAGGAAAGGAAAGGTACGAATCTCGGGTTTGAATTTGGGGTTGGTATTTCACCGATTACTCTACTTATCTAATTATCTAGTCTAAGGTGTATGTAGTCTATGTCTAATTAATGTGTGCTCGTATGATAGTTTAAAGATATGTTTACTTAGGTTTTACTACTCCTTAATTATCTCCTATTGGTGGTTGAATTGTCACGTCCTTATTCCTAGTTAGTTGTGTGTCTAAGGTTGTAGGGTATGCGTTTCTCCCCAACTCTTTGAACTTACCAAAGGGTCTCGTCTACAAAACCCACTAGGGATAATAAACTTTTACTCTAAGGCACTCTTTGGATGGTTTAGCTTACAACTACTCAAGGAGTCATATTCTAAGGTTCACAAAGATTTAATCAAGCATTAAGTACAACGAATGACCTATCGCATTACTAGATCATTAATCAACTAAGATAAGAGACAACCAATCAATATTCAATAATTAAGTTTCATATTCCTAAGCAAACACACAAGTAAATTAATGGGACATGGAAAACATGCAAGCATACACAAATAATCAAAGACATAATTGTATTAATGAAGTAAAACACTTATCTTGATGTAAGATAGGGTTTGGAACCCTAAAATCTTGTACAAGACAGACCTTGGTTCGGTTTAGGTTTTTACTCCAAAAGACTACACACCAAATAATGAAAAATTCGGATTTTATATATAATATTACATATGCGACGGCGTCACCTTATGTTTTGTGACGCCGTGTCGCCGTCATTAGGGTTTCTTCTTGGCCACGTTAGACTTGCGACGGCGTCACCTTATGCTTGTGGCGTCATCTCTTCGACTTCGGCGCCGTCTCGGATTACATCTAGGCCGTGCGAGTTGCGACGACCTACTCTTTTATAACTTGGCGTCGTCTTGAAAATGGGAGTTTTGGCTTCGTCCGTCGCAAAGATCCTCCGACGGCGTCGCAATTAACACCGACGCCACCTTATATTTTCATGACTTTGAGTGTCTCGATTCGACTTTGGCCATTTTCTTCGTTATAATCGCGCCTTTTCGTCCAAATAAGTGCCATTCCGGCATTTTGCCTTCAAGAGACCTAAAAGTGAAAAGGGCGATATTAAGCAATAACGGATACAAAAGTGATCAAATAAGGGCTTAAACGACCCCTCAAAAAGGTACCTTTTAAAACCTTATCAGTTATCCTTCGGTGTCTGTTAACAACAATGATGTTGATGCTCAACCGATTGAGCCTGTGTCATCTGCTCCTCCTGCGAAAGAAAAAGAGCCTGTGGATGTTGAAGACCAGTTAGTTGAGAATGTGGCAGACTTAGATGACCCTGCCTCAGAGGAACAGTTGGCTATCATAGGACCCTATGGCATAGGGGCCAGGGTCTGAAGCAGGAAGGGTACGAGCTCGAAGGCTGCAAAGTCCGCCTCAAAGAGGAAGCTTATCTTGCCCACTCCTCCCTCTCGAACTACCCGTCAGAAGAGTGCCCGGGGTAAGGATGTGGTGTTTCCAGCCATCGAAGGGCCCAACACTAATGACATTCATGGTAAGTCTTTTTCCCTGTTGCAAAGAATTAGTTGCACATAGTAATATATTAACAAGTTTATTTCTGCTGCAGGACTCCCTGATACGAAGGAGCTTCCGTCCCCCTAGCTTGTCACTTGCTCATTGAGCGTGTGACCCCATCTAGCTGGAAGGGGGTTATGGATAACATGTCCCTGGAAAGACTCTGCGACCTTCATGATAAGAGCTATGTAAGACAATGCATATTGGAAAATCATCTCAACACCAAGACAAGGGAGCTTCTTCGTGCAGTCACCAAGGCTAGGGAAGAGATGAACGTCATGCTTCTGTGGGAAAGCTAGAAATAAGTATCTGGACACTGCAGCAAAGTGTGAAGATGCTATGAAGGACTTGACAAAATCCCGGTCCAAGATCTTGACGGATGTGGAGAAGCTCAAGGTCGATTAGCCGAAAGCCAAGTCGAGTGCGTGAGCTATCTCTCGGCGCGAAGGTCATAGGCTACAAAGAGCAAATTTCGTTCGACATCCAAGTGTGGAGGCCTTGAAGAGAGGGCAAGGCTGATTGACCAAGAGATCAAGCTTAGGGATAAGGTGGATGGGTTGGATCTTCGCTTGAAAATGCTCAAGAAAGACAGGGTTGATCTGGTGACCAAAGTCATCCCATACATCGCTATGGAGTTGTACCATAGTGATGATGTGGGCATTATGATTGGGAAGTTGGTGAATGCAGCCATTTTTCATGGCAAATGTACCACTTTGGATGAGGTGGCCAAGACAGGTGAACCAGTGAAGCTTGCAAGTGTTCCATACTATAGGGCAACCCATGGGAAGGAATACGATGATGTAGGCAATGCCTTATCCATTGCAGAGTTCCCATTCCTTCTCGAGGTGACGAAGGACCCAACGACCTCTATTGAGGACTGTTGGCAAATAAGCCAAGGAAAGTCCACCGCCTCTCCTTCAAAGAGGACACCATTTCCCAAGGTTCCATCCCGGTTCACGATCCAACACACTCCAAAGTATGATGAAGGCTACCATGTGGTAGTAATTTAATCCCTCAGGGTGGTATGTACCCTGTTTCAAACAATATGTCAGTATGTCTCTTTCCAGGCAATATGCTTGATGAAACAATTTACTTTTATGTATGTGGTGAAGGCCTTGGCCTAAGACAATATCTGTTTGTGGATTGTTAAGGCTACGGCCTGTTGGACTAGTTATACTAGTCGTAAATGAATGTCTACATGATGGCCACTAGGGCCTGTATTTTTCTATCTTTGATTCTTCTCTTTATGTTTCCTTTGCATGTAAAACTTTTACAACCTAATGCGTATGGTAGATGCATAGCCTCATTGTGTGTAATTACTTCACCAAGAATATAGAAATCCTATAATTTAATTGCTGACAGAGGGTTGCAACCCACTCCATCTTAATCCTTTGGATAGCGAAAGGGTTGGAATACCTTGAGACCACGTAGGAAAGTTAATGTGAAGTTGAGATGGATGTTAAGCATATGAGCAAGACGTATTGTTAGTCTTTGTACATCCCTTCGACATTGAAACTTATAAAAACGACTTGGTGGACAAATCTTTGTTGTATTGAACGTAACAAGAGATTTGAGGGAAATGTGTTATATCATTAAGTGGTTAGGGAGGATTACATCATTTTAAGAAATGAATACTAGACACCTACCATTAATGCTTCTTTCCCCAAGTGAGAAGAATGCAAATACATTGATTGAAAGCAAATTAAAAAATGTCCTTAGACATTGTAAGTTTCATATGTAATGCAACATATTGGATTTCATGTACACATCAAACCAAACACAAATTAGGCGTACAAAGAGTTCTAGAGAGAGAAAGTTAGAGGTTTAGGGAACTTTAGTGAGAGAAAGAAAAGTCTTAGTATGAGCTCTAACTCTCTACCTTGGAAGGTAGAGAGTATTTATAGTCTTTACATAAATCGCCACCTATCGGGCTGTGGATCAGGCATACAGTGGGTAAAGACCCGTCCGTCCTCCACGGTGTTACTTAAACTAAATACTACTTAACTTATCATAATATACGACTACGAGCTTTCTAATGATGACATATACTGAGGTGACCGACTCTTTAATAACTGGATTTACTAAATCCTAACAATCTCCCCCAGGAGGTCACATCAAACATATACTAAGATTACATTGAATACAAACGGATATTACATTAAAAATTGTTCTTGCATTCTTGATGTAGTACATTGCTCTCGAAGCTAGTAGTCATCGATTCTTATCATTGCATGTTTGGTTAATCCAAGTGGAGGTCTTTTCGATCCACGTGATAATAATTGTTGAGCCGACTTTTGAGGTCATCCGCAAACATCGTCTCGACTCATCCATTGTGGTGTTGGTATTATGTGATATTGTGACATACGGACCGACATGCTCATATTCGGATCATGATATATTCTCATCGAGTGGCGGAAGCTTTCATTGATTCATGATATTGGCGCAGTGGCGAAGCATGGAGTGAAAATATCGAGTCATTGAGGCACTAATCATGATTTCGCTTGAGATGAATGTGTTAAGTGAGCATGCGGCTATGGATTGACCGCTTCATTCGATCGGTTTGCAACGTAGGGCGACTGCATACAATGATTAGCAATAAATCACACGAAAGTGCCTTTGATCACTTTTGTTGAATTGAGGTACACGGCCCACGGTTCCCGTTGATCGATTACAAATCACGCACTCGTGATCAAGTATAATTCAAGAATTTCCTTGATGGGGTTTCGCAGATGCTCTAGTGTTCTCAAGCGGGAACGTCTCAAAGAAGACAACACGGAGTGAGTGAACCCGTGAATAGAGATTCACCGATTGATGAAAAGAGTTTTGAAAGAAAAAAAAACAATCGTGTATTGCTCAATAGAAATTGTTTTTGCAATACAACGAAGGTTTTAGTGAAAATCAATTATCAATACCCTGAATCAGGATTGATTTGAAATATTCGTACACGGTCGAAGTGCTAAAGAAAAGAGTTTTAAGCACAAAGACCGGTTTTTCAAAGGTATCCGTCAATCCATACCCTGAATCAGGATTGATTCAAATGATTGAATCGCCCCATTGTTTTTGTTCAGTTGTCACATGGTTGATCTATTGAATAGATCTTACATGCCACCTACCAGGAGCTTGTTTGATGTTGGCTCCAGAAGGCTTTCCATCTTCATTGTGAATATTGATAAGGTTTTAAAGGTACCTTTGAGGGGTCATTTAAGCCCTTATTCGATCACTTTGTATCCGTTATTGCTTAATATCGTTCCTTTTCACTTTTAGGTCTCTTGAAGGCAAAATCTGGAATGATGCTTATTTGGACGAAAAGCGCGAATATCTGAAGAAAATGGCCAAAGTCAAATTCGAGACACTCAAAGTCTTTGAAACATAAAGCGACGGTGTCATCTGCATATCTGCTGACGCCGTCGGGAAGGAATTTTGCGACGGCTCAGAGGAAAAATTACATGTTTTCAAGGGACGACGTCGAGTTCTAAAGGTAGGCCGTCGTTACTCGGGACGGCCTAGATGCGGCCAAGGCGGCGTCGAGTCGAAGGGACGGCCACGGTCATAGGTGGCGCCGTCGAAGGTTCACGTGGCCAAGGCGAAACCACAACGAGCGGCGACACGACGGCGTCCACGAAACATAAGGTGGCGCCGTCGCAGATGTAATCTTATATATAGAATCCAATTTTTCGGTTTGTGAGTAGTCTTTTGGAGTAAAACCTAAACCGAACCAAGGCTTTCTTGTGCGATATTTAGGGTTCTAAACCCTATTATACATCAAGCTAAGTATTTACTTCATTAATTTAATTATGTCTTTGATTATTTGTGTGTATGCTTGCATGTTCTCCATGTCCAATTAATTTATTTGTGTGTTTGCTTAGGAATATGAAACTTAATTATTGAATATTGATTGGTTGATACTTATCTTAGTTGACTAATGATCTAGAGTCGCTAGATTATTCGTTGTGTACTTAATGCTTGAAATTTCTTTGTGAACTTTAGAATATAATTATCTAGGTAATTGTAGGATAAAGTATTCAAGGACAACCGTAGAGTAGGCGCTATAAATCACTAGAGGATTTGTAAACAAGACCCTTTGGTAGTTTCAAAGAGTTAGGGAAACAAGCACATACTATAGCCTTAGAATCACAACATGACTAGGAATAAGGACGTGACAAATCAACCATCAATAGGAGATAATTAAGGGTAGTAAAACCTAAGTAAACACATTTTAAACTATCATACAGTACACATCAAATTAGACATAGACTATCACAACCTTAGTTTAGATAATTAGATAATAGTAGAGTAATCGGTAGCAATACCAACCCCCAAATCCAATACCCGAGATTCGTGCCTTTTCCATTTTCTAAAAATATAAAAGATAAAAATAATCTTCCTCAACCTCAACCTTAGCGTAGTAACTTCTCACTAGCATTCCTATTCCCAGAGAACGATATCAATACCCGTGGCTTACCCTAATTACTACACTACAACGATTAGGTTCCTTTGCCTAGGGTGTTATAAAACTTGCTCAAGAAGAAAGGAAGTTTCCTTGACCCCGAACGACGCGTGTGGCGTTATCAAGTTTTGGCGCCATTGCCGGAATAGAATAGCTAGTTAGTAGTCCACCTCGTTTAGGTTTCTTTGCTTGATTCCTATCAAGTAAATTTTTCTCATTTTTAGCTTTCTCTTAGTCTATCCCCCTTCTTCGTGACCTTCGTTCGTAAAAACCATTAATCACCATGATCCGTATCTTCCACCGAAGATTCTTCACCCTACCCATTCCCAATCCCGAGGTTGAGAACGCAATCCCACAAAACCCTTCACCCACTCACCATTTTGGTAATCACCTAGAGCATAATGAGATAAATTGGCAACAACAAAGTCCTTTCTATTACTCAGATTCTGATGAGGAATTTAATTATGATGAAGCACTTGATGGCGGGGAGGTCATTAATGAAGCTAGTTCTGAAATTAAGGAAGACCCCTCCCAATGTTTTGACCCTAGGTGTAGGATTGAGAAAGATGGCCCTTTTAACATGCAATTCCCCTGCAAGATAGGACTAGAAGGATTCGATGCTTATTTGAATTCATTCTTACCTTTAAACTTAATCTCAAGGGACTTATACAACAAAATCAAGGTCAATGAGTTAACTTATCAAGGGAACAATGTTGTTGAAGCAGTCATTTATTTGCACGTGTTTGTCGGAAGCTTTGCTTATTTGGTAGAGTTCATGGTCTTAGAGACTTAGGAGAATTTATAGATAAGGACCTCACTCGAATAATTTTGGAAAACCTTTCAAGAAATTGACTAGGTTGAATGAACGGATGATTGATGGTTTAATTACATTCTCTAATGAAGTTGAAGATTTTATCTACCAAATGCCACGCTCATCCTAGGTTTAAACATAAGGACATCGAGGTTTGTAATAGAATGACCCCTATTCCATTGCTTAGTGAAAGGGATAAGCGAGTGGGCTTAGGTACCCATATGAGAAAACTAAGCGGTATTACAAAAATGCCTTGAATTAGGAGATGATTACAAAAGAATGAAAGAGCGTTAGAATGGCTTAAGTATGAGCACGAGAGGATAGGTGAGGAAAGCGAGGGATACCGACTACGAGTCTAGCTACAAGACTCTTAAATAAAGAAAAGCGCTTAGTGGAGGCAGCCCATGCTTAATTGTTTGCTTGTTAAGTGTCATATATCTTTTATTAATTGTTTGTCCTCATGTTTGAATTTGTAAAATGCTTTATTTTGTTTTTTAACCTCGTCTTAATCACATATAAAGGTATTTTACATAAAGGATAAGTGTAGGGAGGATTACACACGTTTTCATAAGAAACGTGAACATGAGAATAACAATTAATTAAAAGATATATATGTTTGTTTGTTCGAGTCAAATGCTTGTATCGAGTCATAATGGATGTTTTTGCGAAGTTTTCAGATTCTAAAGATGTAAATTTTCCGAATTTTTTGGAAAATCGAGACCGGTTTTGTCGAGGATAACTTGACGGCGTCGAGATTGCAACTGGGCGTCGAGAAGGAATAAAACATCGACTTATTTTTTCTCGTTTTCGAGCTACTTGTAAAATTTTGGAATTTTCGGATCTTAATTTTCAAAACAAATTACGTAAACATCCATTCCACAAGCATTATATCCTAGTTTAAATCGAGTCTTATGTATATTATTACCGATTTTGCGTGAAGGTTTCGTTTGTTTTCTAGTGTGCGTGTTTAGTTTGTCAAGAAGAAGTTACACAAGTTTGGAAGGAGCCTTTCACGCAAAAACTCTTCTTGGAAAAGATTTAACCACCACTTTTTACGGATCCTACCGAGCTAATCGGGGAGTATTAGTTTCTTCGTTTCTAATTACCTTCTATTATCATAACTTTGATACTTTCGGGAACATTGGGGACAATGTTCGGTTTAAGTGTAGGGAGGGAAAATAAGCGGGAACTTTGAAACTATGCTTATCCTTGACTATTTGCTTTGTCCAAGAGTATTTGTGTAATAAACCATGAGAAAATGTAGGTTAGGGTAATTTTAGCCAAATTTAAAATTTTTTCATGACGTATAAAGTGGGCCATTAGTCTTAACAAAAGCGTCTCATGGATAGGAAATTGCATGACTAGCACAAAACCCTTACCACCTAAATTCCACCCAAAATGTGAGGATCGCCTTAGATTAGTAGGAATTAAAGCATTCATCTTTAATGCTTAGAGTGTGAACCGGTAGTATATTAGATTCTAGAACTTGTTTTGTGATGCATTCCGAGATCGCTAGTGAGACTACACTTGTGTAGTTAGGATTAACTAAATGATAAGAGGCATTAGGATAACCCTTGTTTAATACACCGTAATATAATTACTTCTTCCACCTCGGTTGAGTAATTCCCCACACCACTGCGTTGTACTCATCTTTAGTACACGATACCCTAGTTAACCCTCGAGCCTATCCTTTTCGCGGTTCTCGTGATGTTTGTTTTTCGGAATATCAATGAAAACATTGTTTACACCCCACCCCCAAATATACACCCAAATCGCTTTAGCCTACCTTTATTGCACTCACTTTTAGTGCAAATTTATGTTATCACCCAAACCCTTAGTTCAATTATACGGTTGCTTGCATGAGTTGCTAAGTCGAGTCATATCTTTTGTATCTGATTTTGGGATGATTGGGATTCATGGGAAAAGTTAAAGTTTATGAAACATAGGAAAGAGAACGTTAAACTCAAATTCCCTTTGTTTGCATAATAATGTACTCCAAGTGTTTTGATCTTTTCAATTCGGGTCAAATTAGTGTTAGAGTAATAAAACTCAAGTGTAGGGATGTGTCTATAAATCCCTATCATTTTGATGTACCGTAGAGGATGGTAGAGTAAAGTGTATAAAAAAAAAAAAAAAAAAAAAAAAAAAAAAAAAAAAAAAAAGAAAAAAAAAAAAAGGAGTGATGAAAAAAAAAAAAAAAAAAAAAAAACCATACTGGCTACCATCCTACATCTATCTTTTAAATTATGTTTGTTTATTTTCGTTGCTAGAGTTTTAGAGTGTCGAGTCTTGGCTTAGCAACGCCATTCTTCGTATACTTGCAACATAGAGATTTTGACTATCCACCACTAAATAGCCTATCCCACCAAACCCTTCATTTCCTTACAGTAAGCCTAACATTACAACCCTTTAAAAGACCTCTTTGATAGTCTTTCCTAGGTGCTTACCAAAGCGACGGAGGTTTGATATATTCTCAAGCCTATGGTAATCTATGTACTAGGACCGGTTAATGAGTGTTTATCTTCCATTTCGATTTGTTATATTTAGTATATACACGAGAGAGATGTGAGTATCCAAACACCCCATGTGAGGTGCTAGTATGTAATTCGTGCTTGTTATGACTTTTATGGGCTTATATGTGTTGTGGACCGTTTTGAATGGATGCTTCATGACCCCAACTTATAAATTAATTGGCTAAAAGCACATTTGCTTGAGGACAAGCAAATACCAAGTGTAGGGATATTTGATAAGGTTTTAAAAGGTACCTTTTTGAGGGTCATTTAAGCCTTATTCGATCACTTTTGTATCCGTTATTGCTTAATATCGTTCCTTTTCACTTTTAGGTCTCTTGAAGGCAAAATCTTTGGAATGATGCTTATTTGGACGAAAAGGCGAATATCTGAAGAAAATGGCCAAAGTCAAATTCGAGACACCAAAGTGCTTTGAAACATAAGGCGGCGTCGCTTGCATATCTGCGGCGCCGTCGGAAGGAAACCCTATGACGGCTCGGAGGAAAAATTACATGTTTTCAAGGGACGACGTCGGGTTCTAAAGGGTAGGCCGTCGTTACTCGGGCGGCCTAGATGCGACCAAGGCGGCGTCGGAGTGAAGGGGCGGCGTCGCGGTCATAAGGTGGCGCCGTCGAAAGGTTTACGTGGCCAAGGCGAAACCCTAATGGCGGCGACACGGCGGCGCCACGAAACATAAGGTGGCCGTCGCGGATGTAATCTTATATATAGAATCCGAATTTTTCGGTTTGTGAGTAGTCTTTTGGGTAAAACCTAAAACCGAACCAAGGCTTTCTTGTGCGATATTTTAGGGTTCTAAACCCTATTATACATCAAGCTAAGTATTTACTTCATTAATTTAATTATGTCTTTGATTATTTGTGTGTATGCTTGCATGTTCTCCATGTCCCGCTAATTTATTTGTGTGTTTGCTTAGGGAATATGAAACTTAATTATTGAATATTGATTGGTTGATACTTATCTTAGTTGACTAATGATCTAGAGTGCGCTAGATTATTCGTTGTGTACTTAATGCTTGAAATTTCTTTGTGAACTTTAGAATATAATTATCTAGGTAATTGTAGGATAAAGTATTCAAGGACAACCGTAGAGTAGGCGTCTATAAATCACTAGAGGATTTGTAAACAAGACCCTTTGGTAGTTTCAAAGAGTTAGGGAAACAAGCACGCCCTATAGCCTTAGAATCACAACGCAACTAGGAATAAGGACGTGACAAATCAACCATCAATAGGAGATAATTAAGGAGTAGTAAAACCTAAGTAAACACATTTTTAAACTATCATACGAGTACACATCAAATTAGACATAGACTATCACAACCTTAGTTTAGATAATTAGATAATAGTAGAGTAATCGGTAGCAATACCAACCCCCAAACCAATACCCGAGATTCGTACCTTTTCCATTTTCTAAAAATATAAAAGATAAAAATAATCTTCCTCAACCTCAACCTTAGCGTAGTAACTTCTCACTAGCATTCCTATTCCCTAGAGAACGATATCAATACCCGTGACACCCTAATTACTACACTACAACGATTAGGTTCACCGCCTAGGGTGTTATAAAACTTGCTCAAGAAAAGGAAGTTTCCTTGACCCCGACGACGCGTGTGGCGTTATCAAATATGTTTGCATATCACTCGGATGTTACGCAATACCACAAGGATAATGCGTGGGACTCAAGATATAATCTCTCTTTCCACACTTTGTGTGAAACAGAGAGTCTTCATTGAATGTGTCCTAATGAGATTTATGGATGATCTCGTAGCTCTAGACTCAATTTGTGCATATTTGGATCCCTGTATCGAGACTAGGAGAGGGTCTCCTTCTTCAATATCAACAATCTCTAAGAGAAAGTCGATAGATAATGTCGGTTCCCAGTGAGAATGAAACAAGTCCTTTTAAGAAGAACTTGAGTGGTTTGGGAAGTTGAAGTGCAGCGTCACTGGGTCCATGACGTCTTGTCTTCAATACCGATGTTACCTTGGTAACCACCGGTAGCAAATGAATTGAACCCGGTTTACGCCCTAAGGTTGAATAATTGGAGGCTATTTGTTTTCACCTTTTCTCATTCAATTCTTTTCATTCTTCAACCCCTTGCTTACCGAGACTTCATAGCTAGAACCTTGTTGGGTTTATTCCGAGAATAGCTCGGACTTAGTCCGCACTCTTCCCATCTCTCATTTTCTCCTTTTTTCAATATACCTAAGGACTTCTACACTATCTAGTGGATTGTCCTCGGTAGATCCCTCCGATTACGGCGGATCATGGGAACAAATAACTAACCTTATCATCCTTATATCACCATAGATAAAGTAAAGTTGGTCGGTCTATTTGGTATTGTTCATACGCCATTGGAACCAATTGAAAACCATTTGAAAATCAATCCGGATACTTATGATATATTATCAAAGCATTTTGTACCTGAATTGTTTTTGATATTTTTAGAACAAGAGCTCCCCCTCAACATGTGCATCAAGTGTTTGAAATCGTTTTGCACACGGAGGCAAGAGAAAGAATTAACTTCTTTGATTACCATTCTCTAAAAAATATCAACATCACTTTCCTAATCAAATCAAGTAGATAAAGCATTTTGGGGAAGGATGAGGTTTTCATAAGCTTGCTCCCCCTCAATATGTGCATAGATATTTGAAAATGTTTTGCACATATTAGGAAAAGACTGCACATTGAGATAAATTGATCACGTTTCAAATATTTGTGGTTTAAAATAGATGCTCCCCTTAAACATGTGCATGGAAAATTTGAAATCGTTTGGCACATGTGGGAAGGAGAGCTTGTACATCCTTATAAAACCATTTACCAATTATCAGTTAAATCTAATTTAAATCACAAATTCTCCCCGATCACAATTATCAAATCATTTGAGATTTGTGATCTCTGTAGATTTAAATTGATTTTGAAAGCTTTTAAGGAGAATTGTGACTTGATTTTGAAAACATTTTAAGCGATAAGTGTTGATACAAAGTTAGGCGTTCCTTGTTTGAAGCTCGGCTCTCGTACCAATTGAGAATTGTTGCTTGAGACTGCGCACTAAGAGACAAAAGACACCGTTAGGCTTACCGTGGGATTGTTTCCCATGATTATCCTCCGCGTGAGAGTAAGTAATCGGTTTAGGGTTTTAGGAGAGTTAGGGTTTGTAGATCGTACCTTAAACGAGGGATATGATTCCCTTTATATACGCACGGAATCCTTGTTGGTTCCGTGTTCCTCAACCTTCGGCGTATCCCGCCTAAGTCGGTTGGGGATGATTATCTCCATATTTAGGAGATATCCAATATCTATTCTGTAAATAGATTTGGGCTTGGGCTTTCGTGAGCCCGAACATCTAGTCCGCGTAGCCCAGTTCATACCGGGCTAAGTTAGTGTTGGACTTTAGTAGGTTCGTGACCGAATATAGACTATACGTCATCATGTCCCCAGGTCTAGTATGCGCGATGACTAACTGCGGATGCTAGACTAAGAACCGTAGTCTGAGAAAAAACGTTAAAGCGTAGCCAAGAAATCGAAAAAAGAATACCCGCTGATACATTGTATCTAGACATTGGATTAAAAAATGGGCGCCTCGTAAATCGGGGGAAAGTTACTGCACCCGTGTCCTATCAAGCAATCTTGACCACAAAATAAGGGTTGGTGGGGTCCACGTGTCACTCATCGTGTGGATGAGTGACGTTATATAACTGGACGCTTAATTTTCACCATTTCTCCTAACAGTAAGAAGAAAAACTCTATCCGCCATTATCACAGTTACAAACATTCCCGGCCGCTATTCGAAGATTCGCTAGGTATGCTCGCGCGCTTTGTTTCTATTGAAAATAATGGTTAAGGTATTATCGATTTCATCGGACATACAGACGATCTGTTACAATTCTCGTCGGATTACTATATTCCCAGCACAGTACATCCGAAAGTTCCGGCTGCGGATGCGTCAATAGCAGATTTCCCCGATGGGAAGATTGGGTTATATACACGCTTCTTTGAATTCGCAAATCAGCGTATACCCATATCTCTATTTTTGAGTGACGTTTTGAATTACTACCGCATCCACATATCCCAGCTACACTGTATAGGTGCAGCGAAACTAATTAATTTTGAGGTGAACTGCCGCCTGTTGGCTATTAACCCTACCATCAACCTGTTCCGCGCCTTTTACCATACCACCTGGTCACACGGGTGGGTAACCTTCGCAAAGCGTCCTGGACGACTCCAGTGCTATACGGAGAAGTTAGATGCACTCAGGAATTGGAGGGAGACATTTTTCTGGGTCGATAACGCGTGTTTTCCTTCTCGCTTCGATTTTTACTCACAGGGGACACTGCCAAAGGATGAGCGCCCCTCCCGGATCATACAATGCGGAAGATGCGGACACAATAAATGCCAACCGCATCCCCATTAGCTCTACCCGAGGAGTTCTTGGTGCACATTAGTGCGAGCGAAACTATTTTGGTAGTCCGTAAGAAGTTCCAATCTTCATAGGCGCAGATGGTCGGGGTGGGTGCTCATTCTTGCGCACTTCGTTGAGTTATATTCTTGTAAGTTTTACTATTTTTCCTTTGTCCCCGTCAAAAGCTGTTTGTATTTCTTTGTTGTTGTCGAGATGGACATGTTCAACAGAGGAAACCTGGCGAAATGTCTGTGTAGAAGTGGGAACACGTCCGTTAAAGGAGGGAGAAGATCCCGTGCTTGTTGCGGCAGCAGGGCGTACCCTTAATCTGGATCTAGGAGAGGCAGGGGAAAGCTCATCCGTTGCTCTGGAAGCGACACCCTTACAAAGTGTGCCGAGTTCTCTGATTCCCTCCCAGGTGCAACTGCGCAAGTGGTTGTAGGCGGTGGAAAAGCGGAAGAGGAGAAAGCCGGGATTAATGCTAAAAGGAGGCGCAGATGATGATGGCGCCGCCTCCCGAAAGAAGCGTCATGTGGTGTTGAATGTAGAGTCGTCCTCTAGTGATGTTGCGTCGCGCCCACCATCACCGGACACTTCCATTCCTGCGTAAGTGTCATGGAATTGTTTATTCCTTTTTTTTTTTTTTTTAACTGTGAATTTTGCGTATTGTCTGTAGGTTTGAACAATTCGCAGAGTCACCACCGCCGAGAGCCCCGCGTGCATCAAGTTTCGCACTAAAGAGTCTCGAATCTTGAGCCATCATCGCCTTGGAGAAATGCCAATGGGCGGCTTATTGAGGCTGGATTTGGCCGCAAAGCACATCAAGCCTCATTAGATGCGGTGAAGGCCGATTATTCGGGACAGTTCGCGATCGCTCATTGGAAGCCCGCTAGCAAGTGCCGGTGGGCCGATGCTATGAGTGTGTATGCCAAGGACCGGTGAGGAAAAATCTTCCGCCGAGTCGGATAAGCCGAGGCGTGCTGCTGCAGAATATAAAGCTTCACGTATGTGGGTCTTGAAGTATCTTGAGCAAGGTAAAAGGAGTTGGTTGCTCGGTGCAGAGGATCTTGGCGCTCTTGTGAGCAAGGCATTGGAGGTACAAGAGGCAAAGCTGCATGGCGAGCATTGAGTATGACGAGGAGTTGTATCCTCAATCGATGTCTACTATAGGCGGCGTAGATGGCTTGTAGGACATGGTCTTCGTTTAGCCACTCTTCATACTGGAGTCGCCGTAAGTGGTTCTTGCCTGGGGATGTAGTTCGCGCGCTCCGAGGCGGCAAAGCGAAGCCGTGGAGAATTGCATGAATCGAAGCGCTAAAGGTGCAGTTAACAGGTACCAAATTATGATGCTAAGGCGTATGATCACTTTGGTTGTCGCGATGAAAAGGATGAAGGAGTTAGAGCTCCCATGATTCTTGAACTTGAGCGTGATCGGGATTATCCTATAGGCGTCATCATGGAGGGTTGACTCTTGCGCGTCACCGTGCGAAGGTGCGAAGCCCACCGGATTACTTTTGAAACCCCATGCGGCGATGAGTGTCTAAATACTCATCATTTTGTACCAATTAAACCGCAAAACACATCGAAAACACTCGAAATGCATCAAAATGATAAAATATCACAAATAAGTGTTTTATGTGTTTTAAATGCAAAATATCAAAATCGGTGAAAAAGCGTATCAAGTTTGCATAATTGGCGTTTTAGTCCCCAAGTTTCAAAAGTTGTCAAAAAAGTCCTGGTAAAACCAAATAAAGAGAAATATCATTTTAAGTCCCTAAAGTTCTTAAGTTGTCAAAGCGGTCCTTGAGATTTAAATTTACAAAATTACAACTTAGGTCCCTTAACTTTCAAAATGACAAGTTAGGTCCCTAAACTTTCAAAGATTGTCAAGTTTGACCCTTGGGTTATAAATTCAGAATGTGCATGATTGGCCCCTGGAAAAATCAGAAAATGGCAGAAATGGTCCTTCAAGATTTCAGAATTGCAAACAAGTCCTTGTCATTAACTAAAACCAAGCCATGACCCCTTTCCATTTAGGACCCTGTCATTACCCTTTTTGACCCCCACCAAATCTGTTTTGAACCCTTGGTCAACACCTCAGTCAAACGATATCCTTTCCTCTCATCACTGTTTATCTCTTCCACTTGTGCTGCAAACTCGTGCGCCTCTCCCATCCACCTCTCACCTTATCCCTTATCCCTCACCTCCATAATCATCATATCTACACTCCACCCCCACCGCAAATTCGAGCCCTCTGGTCAAATTGATTTCCATAAATTGATCAAGCGGCCAAATGAGCTCAACTCATCCAATGGCTAAGAATATTGATGGGATTTGATCGGAGGACACGTGAAAGCCATTTGAAGTATAAAATGAGGAAGAAGAAAGAGAGAAGTAGTAGTTAGTTTTAAATTAATGTATGTCGTTTTTCTTAAAGTATCTTAATTAGCTTTCAAATTTGTAATTTCAAGCTTTCTTGTATTAATTTAAGTAATTTGATCATTATAATGCATTTTGAACCTTAATTCAAAGTTTCATCTAAAGTTCATGTTTTATGGTTCTTCGTTAGAAAATTCAAATTCAAGCTGTTACATCAAGTTTCTCATAGCTTATATTTAAGCTCAAATAAGCTTACCTAAGCTTATCATAGCTTTTAGTAAACCTATTACTCAATTTCAAGCGTGTTTGGTTTGGTCAAAGAAAGTCAAGTGATGAAGCAATATGGGTATAAGTTTGGAAATGGATGATGCGGTGTTGGTTTTGGGTTGATTTAGAGGCTATTGGATTGATATAGATAGGGTAGTGGTTACGGTTTCATTGATTTTCAAGCCATAGTGGCTAGGACCATTGTAAGTGCATTTTCAAATGTTCTTGCATAATCTGTGTTTGTAGATTTAAATAGTTGAAATCTGTTTGAGTAGTTGTATTTAGAGTAATAAAACTTAGTTTGATCAATAGTATTATTTAATTAGGTCTTTAGTTCGGTTTTACTTTGCATATCGCTTATTAAAGGGTGTTTGGATAAGTGCTTAAATCGTATTAGAGAGTTGCTCTGTGATTGAGACTTGTTTGTTTAGGTTAGTTAAGCTCAGTTGAACTCATCTCTGTCATAACTTTGTGCCTACATAAGCTCTAAGTCAACATCATCTTAAAACTGTCTCACTAGCTTAACTGTTTGGATTTTGTAAAAGTAAAAACTTGTTTTGTGTTAAGATTACATAGAGATAACTTGCAGCAGTGTCATTTCATCATAATATAACACATTCAGTCCACAAATTGATTGCAAATTTCAATAAAGTCAACATTTCATTTTTGCTTCAAAAGTCAAAACATGAAATTCTAGTTTGAGCTCAATGAGAGGATTTTAATTGTTTCATTTGGGTCAAATCTAGTGGAACTTGGTGTTTTAAAACTTCAATTGGTCTTAATTCTTATTACCATTTTATTAGATTTTGCAATTTTTTATAAGCTCAAAATGGCTTGTCAATGTGGGCTTAAGTGCCTATACACACTCAAGATTAAGCGAGTGTGCACGAATTTGTGCATGCTTGTCACGAGCTCAAATCACTCATCATGGTCTAGTTTTGGGTTATAAGTAGCCACCCAGGTCTTGTTTAGGTTCCAATCTTTAGTTTTAAGCTTTAGCTTATTGAGTAGCTGGTGCTTAAGCTCAAAGTAGTACACTCAAATCTGTTTTAACACATTAATCAAATCATCAAGATCATAGCAGTGTGTAATCCAGAGGTTAAGGCTTGTTGTTTCTTGCTGCATTTTGGTAATTTTAGCATTTCATAGCTTCTGTATCAAGTTGGTAGCTTATTGTGTCTTTTGGCTTATTAAAAGTGCTTATTTATAAGCGATTGTGATTCGATTCCATTTTCTTGTACACAAGCACTTGTTTTATATTTTCTTAGATTCAGTAGATTAAATTAGACTTTTCCTGAAATTTTCATAATTTTCCAACATTGTTTGCTATTTTTCTTAATTTAAAAGCAGTTTTAGGCCATTTTAAATAGCTTTTAATACAATTAAATCGAGAAAAGTTCAAAAAATAATTTTTCATTTTCTTAGGTTAAGATAAATATAAAAGTTAAAAATATTTTCCAGATTTTCATAGTTTATTTTGTAATTTTTAGTAATTTAATTAGTTTTAAATAGTTTAAAATTCATAAAAATACAAAATAATCGAAAAATACAAAAATAGTTTTGAAAATTCTCTTTGTTATTTTAGATTTTCCAAGTCATAATTTTATTTTTCTAGCTTTATTTCATATTTTCTTGTATTTTAGGTTATTATTAAATAAGTAAAAATAGTTTTTAATTAATAATAATTAGATAAATAGTTATAAAAATAATTTTCTTTTTCTAAAAATTTTCTTTTATCATTAGGTTTGTAAAAATATCATTTTCATATTTTTAGGGTTAATATTGCTTCATTTCACATTTTCTTTTAGACGTCGCGTAGTTTTAAGTTAAGTTTTATAAAAGAAAAATCAAAAACATTAGATTTAAAAAATAGTGATAGCGTTTATTTAATACTTTTTATCTTTTTAAATTTTCTTTAATTTGAATTTAAGCCCCTGTAGTTTAAGTACTCTTTCTTTTAGTATAATCAATCATATCTCCGTATCCGTTCAAATCTTCTCGATCACTACACGTTTGACTATTCTCGCACGGCTCGTTGGGACATAACGACTCGGGGAAACACTATACTCTCCAGATCTTCATTGCATTCGTTTCGGTTGTTTTAAGTTTGTTACGATTCGACCATTCACAAGTGTGCCGCTTGTGTGATAAAACTTGATGCTCGGGAGCGAATCAAATTTTTAGCGCCACGGGAGGTTGTGCTAATTATCCCACGTTTAGCGATTAGTGATTTGAATAATCACTCCTTGTTCATACCATCTATCTCTATATCTATATATATACCTTCTTATAAAAATCCAAAAAGCGATTTTAAAGCGTATAAAACACAAAAATATTTTCCTTTTGTTTCTATATATGTATCAAAGTTAAAAATACAAAAGATTTGTCGTTTTCTTTAATAAATAACAACATAAAAGATTACCACCGCAAACCAAGGCGGTGTACTACCTAGCGGAGTACGACCATAATAAGTTCCAGAACCAAAGATTTAAAACTTACCTTTGTGTCCTTGTGATTGGTGTACCTTTTCAAAAAGCCATTCATCTTGTGATTATTGGTTTAAGTTCAACGTTGTTTTGCCTCGATCTTGTTTTACTTGGATTTGTTGTGATATCTACTTGTCAAAAACATAAAACTCAAAAAGATTTTCTTACCCCATTTTCACCAATTTCATAATTCCTTTCCTTAACTCCGAGATCTCTCGAGTTAACTCTAGTCATCTTTTCGTTCTTCTAGATCATTGAGTCCTTTTCGTGATCTAGCGAAATTCCTAGAAGACATTCTCGTGAGCGTCTTGCCCAAATAGTCGAACCCGAGATTCGTACTATTTCAAACAACAATATGGCGACGAGCGAACTATGGCGGAAATGCTCCAGCACCCACCGAGGGTTATGGAGATGCCATCATTTTACCGATAATCAATTCGATCACTTTGAATTGAAGACACATTTGATCCAACTTGTGTCTACAAATCAATTCCACGGGTTTGACCGAGAAGACCCGTATGCACACATCCGTTGGTTTAACAAGTTGACTTCAACTATCAATTTTAAGGATGTGCCACAAAAGTAATCAAGTTGATGCTATTTCCATTCTCACTCGAGGGACGGACTGGATTTGGTGGAAAAAGACCCCTCGATCCATCGAAACTGGGAGGAACTTGTTCAAAGTTTGTCAATCATTTCTTTCCTCCATCAAAGGCGACTAATCTTAAAATGAAATTTACGGATTTCGTCAAAATTTCGATGAAAACTTTAGAGAGGCATGGGAGAGATTCAAAGATCTCCTCGAAATGCCCCATCATGAATTCACGGAGCTTGACAAGTTAATATCTTTTATAATGGGTTGAGCAGTAGCGATCAAGATTCTTTGAATGCGACCGGTGGCAATATCTTGAATCGTAAGCCTAAAGATGTGATTGAGATTTGCGAGCAAAATCAAAAGTTCTATTTCTCGCAACAAAGTCAATACTCCAAACACTCTGCTTCTTCATCCAATAACTCTTCCGAGTTAGTTGCTCCGATAGCCGCTATAACGGATGTCATCCGTTGTATGATGAAAGATGTAAAGGAAATCAAAAGCGAAATTCATAAGCGGAACCAATCAAAGCCGTAAACAAGGTGTGTGAAACTTGTAGTGGTCCACATGCGATTATGATTGTCAAGCAACCGATGCTTCCTTTTACCAAGCCCCGTAGCTTGGTAAACCACAATCAATACCGACTACAAGTCGATCCTCACTACCGTGCACCTAGCGGTATGACACCACCGGTTTTCCTCACATGCAAAACCATGGCAATCAAAATCGCTTTGTTCGAATCAAGGACGAACTTCAATAACTCTCAAAATTTCAATCAAAACAGAACAATTTCAACCAACAATATCAAGCTCCAAATCGCAAAGTTATCAACAACCTTCTCATGCTCCCCACCAAATGACTTCATGAAAATAAGCGAGTCAACCATACGTTCAATGCAAACTCGGATCAATAACATGAGGTTGAGCTAAAAAGGAAATTGATACCACAATGTCTCGGCGAGACAAATGAGTTGAAGAGTATGATGGCGGTTTCATGAACATGAATATGAACCAAGCTTCATCATCTTACGGAGGACTCCCAAACAATACAATTACCAATCCCAATCTTTGAGTTGAAAGCCGTCACCACTCGTAGTGGTAAGGCGTACAATGGACCTTCGACTCAATGCCTCCTCCACCGGGAGCAATGAGTCAAGTTACCAAGGATACAACGGACAAGGTGCAATTCTCAAGCCCAAGTACCGACACGTCCCACCTTGGTAGTCCAAGCTTCAAGTCCGAACCCAAGTTCGAAGACAAATTCGAGCCGAAATGACTTCCATCCCGGCTCAAAGTCTAGTCGACTTCCTTACCCATCAAGAATGAATGATGAGAAGCTCAAAGACAAAACAAATAGCAAATGGAAAATTTTTCCAAATCTTCAATGAGCTACACTTTGATATAAGCCGTTGATGCTCTCGTTCTAATGCCTAAATTTGCATCCACGCTTAAAGGCTTCTTGACCAACAAAGATAAGCCGTGCGAGATGGCTAAAACTCCTCTCAATGAGCAATGCTCGGTGGTCCTTCTCAAGAAGCTTCCCAAAAGCTTGAAGACCCAGCGATTTCTAATCCGTGTGATTTCTTGGGGATGGTTCAATGCTCGCCTTGGCCGATCTTGGCGCTAGCATTAACCTCATGCCACTCTCGGTATGGAAGAAGCATCTCTTCCTAAACTTTCATCCACTTGTATGACACTCGAGCTAGCGGACGTACCATAACTCGCCCACTTGGGATGGCCGAGGATGTCGTGATGAAAGTGGGAAAGTTTCACTTTCCTCTTGACTTTGTTGTAGTAGACTTTGATGCAGATCCTAGAGTTCCCTCATCTTGGAGAGCTTTCTTGAGAGCAGTGGTGCTCGATTGATGTGTTTGCTAAAGAGTTGACCATACGGGTTGACAACGAAGAACTCGCGTTGAATATCAACCAAAACTCCAAACCTCTATCCAAGCAGTGTTGCCACAATTGATCAAAAATCGAAGATTCAATGCCACACTCTCAAATTTCACGGTTAAGAGGAGTTTCCAAAACGTCTTTGAGTTAAAAGCTTTGAAAATCAACCTGGTTCAAACAAATGGTTTGAAAGTTGTACCGGGAAAGTCAAGAGTGTTCTTGATGATGATGATCTTGAATCGGAGACTTTATCGGAAGTGGTGGAAATTGCTAGCTCTAAGAGCACACCACTAGTCCACCTCCGGAATCGGTTTATCGTGTCGAGTTTGTTAACTCGTGGATGAAACCAAACTCTCTTCGTTTCATCTGAATTGGATGATGATGCTTGTGATCAATGGGAGACATTCTTCCCATTGAAGAATGTCTCAAAATGATCCATCATCTCCTAGTCTTATTATTCCCACTCTTCCATCCTTCTCTCACTCACGATGAGGAAGATGACAACTTTGGAATGAAGTCGATGCCTTTCTTAGTGATGAGTCAATTCAAAAGGAATTGATAGTACTTACTTTGATTCGGAGGGGACATCCTTTTTCTAGAAAATCATTGATTGAAGAACCGTTTCCCACCCTCCTCCGGACATCTTATTGACAATCACCATATAAGCTTCAAGTTTAAGCTTAAAAGTGTCAAAATGGTGATTTGCTTTTTCGATGAGGAATGGACTTGCATTCTCATGCATATCTTTGTTCCATTCTTCACGGATGGTGTGGTTGCTCTTTCCTTTTCTCTTTCGGGAATGAGGACACCATCTTTGACCCCGTATCATCCCTTATAGTTTCTACTATTAACAATACAGCGGTTGTATCTCGTCGGTGTGGAACTTTCTAATGTTCATATGTTTATTAACATTGTGAGCGAAAGTCCGATCGAGATTGGTTTTCCACATTACTTTCCCATGAACAAATGAATACGGGGTCGAGTCAAGCTAGCGACTCGGTAATCAAAACGATAGCTAAACATGGGTTTTCACCGTATGCCCCACCCTAGTGTGGGGAGTTTCCCATTGTTGTATATAAGTTTCATAAAAAAAAAAAAAAAAAAAAAAAAAAAAATCCTTGCTAAATAATGGCCGTAGTATTTCCCTTTTCGTTCTATGTTTCGGCATAACGCGGTACTTTGAATATTGAGGGCAATATTCATTTCTAGTGTGGGGAATTCTCGAATTTTATCATGTAATTATACCGCCTAATTCCCCATTTTTGGCCAAATTTTTTTGGAGTAAGTGTTTTGCACTTACTCGATTCTGATTATCGATCCGCCTTGTCTAATAAACAAAAGGATTGTCTAATCCAGAGCAAGCGACTCTTGGTAAAGATATCTCAAACCGTTGACGGCTTGCAATTTGCCCAAAATTGTATGGTATTCACCACCATATCCTTAAAAGTGAAGAGTTGGCTAGCCACAAGTTTATAGCTTGTGATAAAGCGATGGAAAAACCATAATTGGTAATCAGCTCACCAAAGATAATATTGATAATTTATCTAAGAGTTGGCTAGTCCGAAGCAAAGCGACACGGTAAAGACAAATCAAATCCGTTGGAAGGCGGTGGTTTGCTCAAAATCACATGGTTATCGGTGTACCAAGGTTCTTACTTGAAGCCGAAACATTTGGCTACTCCGAGTAATGGCTTTTGGTAAAGAGATGAAATCCATTAATTTTTCTCAAAACATTGCTAGGGACTAGCAATATCTTAGTGTGGGGATTGATGAATGTCTAAATACTCATCATTTTGTACCAATTAAGCGCAAAAACATCCGAAAACACTCGAAATGCATCAAAATGATAAAAATATCACAAATAAGTGTTTTATGTGTTTTAAATGCAAAAATATCAAAATACGGTGAAAAACGTATCAAGTTTGCATAATTGGCGCTTTAGTCCCCAAGTTTCAAAAGTTGTCAAAAACAGTCCCTGGTAAAACCAAATAAAGAGAAATATCATTTTAAGTCCCTAGGGATTCTTAAGTTGTCAAAACTGGTCCTTGAGATTTAAATTTACAAAATTACAACTTAGGTCCCTTAACTTTCAAAAATGACAAGTTAGGTCCCTAAACTTTCAAAGATTGTCAAGTTTGGCCCTTGGGTTATAAATTCAGAATGTGCATGATTGGCCCCTGGAAAATCAGAAAATGGCAGAAATGGTCCTTCAAGATTTCAGAATTGCAAACAAGTCCTTGTCATTAACTAAAACCAAGCCATGACCCCTTTCCATTTAGGACCCTGTCATTACCCTTTTTGACCCCCCTGCCAAAATCTGTTTTGAACCCTTGGTCAACACCTCAGTCAAAGGATATCCTTTCCCTCTCACCACTGTTTATCTCTTCCACTTGTGCCTGCAAACTCAGGCACCTCTCCCATCCACCTCTCACCTTATCCCTTATCCCCTTACCTCCATAATCATCATATCTACACTCCACCCCCCACCCCGCAAATTCAGAGCCCTACAGGTCAAATTCAGATTTCCCGCCAAAATGATCAAACGGCCAAAATGAGCTCAACTCATCCAATGGCTAAGAATATTGATGGGATTTGATCAGAGGACACGTGGAAAGCCATTTGAAGTATAAAAGAGGAAGAAGAAGAGAAAGTAGTAGTTAGTTTTTAAATTAATGTATGTCGTTTTTCTTAAAGTATCTTAATTAGCTTTCAAATTTGTAATTTCAAACTTTCTTGTATTGAATTTAAGTAATTTGATCATTATAATCTGTTTTTGAACCTTAATTCAAAGTTTCATCTAAAGTTCATGTTTTATGGTTTACTGTTAGAAAATTCAAATTCAAACTGTTACATCCAAGTTTCTCATAGCTTATATTTAAGCTCAAATAAGCTTACCTAAGCTTATCATAGCTTTTGGTAAGCCTATTACTCAATTTCAAGCAGGTTTGGTTTTGGTCAAAGAAAGTCAACTGATGAAGCAATATGGGTATAAGTTTGGAAATGGATGATGCAGTGTTGGTTTTTGGGTTGATTTAGAGGCTATTGGATTGATATAGATAGGGTAGTGGTTCTGGTTTCATTGATTTTCAAGCCATAGTGGCTAGGACCATTGTAAGTGCATTTTCAAATGTTCTTGCATA
Source organism: Chrysanthemum lavandulifolium (assembly GCA_022545495.1). Taxonomy (NCBI): domain Eukaryota; kingdom Viridiplantae; phylum Streptophyta; class Magnoliopsida; order Asterales; family Asteraceae; genus Chrysanthemum; species Chrysanthemum lavandulifolium. The sequence goes on along the minus strand of CM040243.1, from coordinate 35,331,904 downwards.
ATCTGTGTTTGTAGATTTAAATAGTTGAAATCTGTTTGAGTAGTTGTATTTAGAGTAATAAAACTTAGTTTGATCAATAGTATTATTTAATTAGGTCTTTAGTTCGGTTTACTTTGCATATCGGTTATTAAAGGGTGTTTGGATAAGTGCTTAAATCGTATTAGAGAGTTGCTCTGTGATTGAGACTTGTTGGTTTAGGTTAGTTAAGCTCGGTTGAACTCATCTCGCTCATAACTTTGTGCCTACATAAGCTCTAAGTCAACATCATCTTAAAAGCATCTCACTAGCTTAACTGTTTGGATTTTGTAAAAGTAAAACTTGTTTTGTGTTAAGATTACATAGAGATAACTTGCAGAAGATGTCATTTCATCATAATATAACACATTCAGGTCCACAAATTGATTGCAAAGTTCAATAAAGTCAACATTTCATTTTGCTTCAAAAGTCAAAACATGAAATTCGAGTTTGAGCTCAAGTGAGAGGATTTTTAATTGTTTCATTTGGGTCAAATCTAGTGGAACTTGGTGTTTTAAAACTTCACTGGTCTTAATTCTTATTACCATTTTATTAGATTTTGCAATTTTTTATAAGCTCAAAATGGCTTGTCAATGTGGGCTTAAGTACCTCTACACACTCGGTATTAATTGAGTGTGCGGAGTTTAATACATGCTTGTCACGAGCTCAAATCACTCATCATGGTCTAGTTTTTGGGTTATAAGTAGCCACCCAGGTCTTGTTTAGGTTCCAATCTTTAGTTTTAAGCTTTAGCTTATTGAGTAGCTGGTGCTTAAGCTCAAAGTAGTACACTCAAATCTGTTTTAACACATTAATCAAATCATCAAGATCATAGCAGTGTGTAATCCAGAGGTTAAGGCTTGTTGTTTCTTGCTGTATTTTGGTAATTTTAGCATTTCATAGCTTCTGTATCAAGTTGGTAGCTTATTGTGTCTTTTGGCTTATTAAAAGTGCTTATTTATAAGCAGTTGTGATTGCAGTTCCATTTTTTGTACACAAGCACTTGTTTTTATATTTTTCTTAGATTCAGTAGATTAAATTAGACTTTTCCTGAAATTTTCATAATTTTCCAACATTGTTTGCTATTTTTCTTAATTTAAAACAGTTTTTAGGCCATTTTAAATAGCTTTTAATACAATTAAATCAGAAAAAGTTCAAAAAAATAATTTTTCATTTTTCTTAGGTTAAGATAAATATAAAAAGTTAAAAAAATATTTTTCCAGATTTTTCATAGTTTATTTTGTAATTTTTAGTAATTTAATTAGTTTTAAATAGTTTAAAATTCATAAAAAATACAAAAATAATCAGAAAAATACAAAAATAGTTTTGAAAATTCTCTTTTGTTATTTTAGATTTTTCCAAGTCATAATTTTATTTTTCTAGCTTTATTTCATATTTTCTTGTATTTTAGGTTATTATTAAATAAGTAAAAATAGTTTTTAATTAATAATAATTAGATAAATAGTTATAAAAATAATTTTATTTTTCTAAATATTTTATTTTATCATTAGGTTTGTAAAAATATCATTTTCATATTTTTAGGGTTAATATTGCTTTAGTTTCACATTTTCTTTTGTACGTCACGTAGTTTTAAGTTAAGTTTTATAAAAGAAAAATCAAAAACATTAGATTTAAAAAATAGTGATAGCGTTTATTTAATACTTTTTATCTTTTTAAATTTTCTTTAATTTGCATTTAAGCCCCTGTAGTTTAAGTACTCTTTCTTTTAGTATAATCAATCATATCTCCGTATCCGTTCAAATCTTCTCGATCACTACACGTTTGACTATTCTCGCACGGCTCGTTGGGACATAACGACCGGAAACACTATACTTTCGGATCTTCATTGCATTCGTTTCGGACTGTTTTAAGTTTGTTACGGTCGGCCATTCACTGAGTGGTAAACGTGTGATAAAACTGATTGTGGGAGCGAATCAATGACTCATTCAGGTACATGTCTTGGCGTCCAGGGATATTTTGAATCCTTTTGTTTCTACGAAGAAGTGCCTTTGAAGGAGGTCTGAAGCGCATCGCGACGAGACTTGCTCAAAAGAAAGGTATCAAAGGGAAGGCAATCTTGTGCGGGGTTGGTGCGGTGCACCGACCAAAGGTACGATGGGGTCTTGGGTGAGTGTTGCTCGTGTCTCGGCGAGTTCAGATCATTGAAGAAACTTGAAGAGGCAAAGATACCTCGAACCGCGTGGGTGGCTCATCTATTGAGCGTTGTAATAGTTGGTAGGTGTATGTGTTGTGAAGTAGCAACCCTTTTGTAATAACTCGTAGTTATTTAATAAAATCATCTTTTTATCATTGCCATTCGTAGCATACATACTTGTCTGTTTGTCTTTGCCCAAATTTACTTGTGTTGTCTACAGGTTACATGTACACAAGTGCCAATAATATAAAAGATTCATAAAAAAAAAAGAAAAAATACTAAGTATTTTCCATCATAGTCGTGTATGTTATGATATGCAGCGTACTGTAAATATCACATGAAGAAATCAAGTGTCTCGGTTTCTAAGTTGTTAAACGTGCATCATGTGCGATGTTGCGCATCCCTCGTGAGATGTGCATAAACTTATTCCAACGTCTTGAGAACAAGGTGTTTAACAAGGATACGTGATCTGATGTTGATAGGTTTGCAACCCTCTTACTCAACAAGTTGTTTAGTAGGTGGACTTATCCTTTTACCATCGTGGGTTTATTTAGTGCATGCACGCCATTTAGGCAAGAAATAAGAAATTGTTAAGATGTACAGTATATGAAATAACAAATTGAAATGTGTCACGGAGTTAGCTAGAAACCGCAACGTTTTATTAATACTTGCAAGTGTGTTTGAGAAAATAAGACATTATACTAAGGAAATAAAAAATAAATGCATAGATGGTTATTTGGTACTCTAGTAAAGTGTATGAGCGTCTGCACATTAGGCCGTAGCCACTCCTAAAGGTAGCATCTCTTGAGGTTGCATATGTTCCATGTGCGTGGCGACTCTCACCATCCAAGCCTCGTAACTTATGCGAGCCTGTTCTGATGCTTGATAACCTCGTAGGGTCCTTCCCACTTTGGTCCGAGCTTGCCGTGTCTTCTGCGTGGCTCGCATCATTAGCGTGATGAGCGAAATCACACAGTGCGAAGGAGACACTGCGTGCTTTGGCTTCATAGTATCCTTTCATCCTTGACTTTGATTTTTCCTCCTTATAGATGCGCGTCGCGCTTTCCTCCAGAGTCCAAATCAATCGTCGTTCGTCGTCATTAGTTGCCACGTTAATTTCGTGGTGCGAATAGTTGGCATTCAATTTCGGCCGGTATGACGACACGTCCCATAGACTAGTGAAAGTGGTGTCTCCCGTCTTTGGTTTTATTGAGGTGCGGTGCGCCCACAAAACATCGCGAGCTCTTCCACCCATCTTCCTTTGTGCCTATCCGGTGCGTTTAATTCCTTCACCCAGTCGCGATTTGCGCGCTCTACTAAGCCATTGGATTGTGGGTGTTTAAGCGATGAAGTCTTTGTGTGATGTTCAACTTCGCACCAATCCTTGAAAGGATTTTCGCGAAATTGTTTCCGTTGTCCGAGATGATTTCGCCGGGTAAACCGGCGGCATACAGCGTTTTCCCTGCACGAGCGTTTCACCGGTTCCCGATGATTGTTACCAACGCTTTTGCTTCAATCCACTTAGTGAAGTAGTCTATGGCAACTATGAATTTTAATCCTCTGCTGCGCGATGGAAAAGGTCCTGCAATATCGATACCCCACTTGTAGAATGGCCATGGGGATGTGATTGGTGTTAGCTTGTCTTGTGGTTTGCGGGACGGGTCGATGAACTTGGCAATCGTTGCACTTCCTTATTAAGTCCAGCGCATCGCGATGCATGGTTGGCGATGGTACCACGATCTCATGGCGGCGCTACAGCGGACCGTGGTCCCGAGTGCATCTTGCATGAACCTTCATGGATTTCTCATGAGACGTAATTTGCTTGTGGTAGGCCTACGGTGAGCCATGGTTGAAGGAAAGGCGCTTGCACGGTATGTTGTCTCAAGTTGAATCTTTGTCTTTGTCGCCGTATCCTGCGAGCTTCCTTACGCTCTTGGGGTAACATTCCTTTGTTTAGGAATTAGTTATCGGTGTCATCCATGTAGGACCTTCCTCCTCTATTCTGTGGAGACTTCCATCTCCGATATGGATTTGCTTTTCGGTGTTTCCACCAAAGACTTGCTTTGTGGTGTGTGAAGCTTGTCGAGGAGATCTTGCTTAGTGCATACGCCTTGCGTTTTCTCCTCTAGGAACTTGCTTGATGGTGAATCTATCAAAGCCTTTAATCGATGTCTTGGTCTTGTCGAGATCTTGAATCATATTTTCTTCTTTAGCCGTATTCGCCCAACACGTGGTTGGCTACTAATAGGGAATCACATTGCTTCGTGTTACGACACCCATTCGAGTTGCAATGCGTGATCGGCGATTAGAGCTTCATATTACGCCTCATTGTTTGTCGCTATAAATTCAAACGCAATGCGTAAGTGAATTCCATTCATACGGATTTGTGAGAATGAGGCCAACTCGACCCGATCCACATGAGGATCCATCGTAAACAAGATCCATGGATCTTGTAGTACCTTCTTATTTGGTGCGGGTACCTCGTCGGTGTCTGGCTTCTCAATGATGAAGTCCGCGAATCGTCCTTTGATTGCGATGCAGCGATGCGTAAAAGATGTTGTGTTCACTAGCAATACACTCCACGGAGTCGGCTGGACGATCGGGTTTGGAGATGATCCGCTTGATCGGTTGATGCATGATTACGCTATCGATTGCGCTTGGAAGTACTGCGTGGTCGGCGGCAAACACCAATGCCGTAACTAATTTTTCCATGGCGCCGTAGTTCATCTCCGTCTTGTTGAGTGCTTTGCTTACAAAATAGATGGGGGTTTGTATCGAATCCCTATTCGTTAGTAACACCGCGCTCATTGCTCCATGAGTTCTTGATAAATACATGATCGACTTTTCCCACAGTCGGGTGCGACAAGTGTTGGGGCGTTGCTAGATGTTGTTTGAGCTGAGTGAAGGCTTCTTCCGCCTCTGTAGTCCACCGGAAATCACCCTTTTTATACACTTCTTGAGTTTTTTGAAAAGGGGTAAGGATTTTTCTGCTGACTTGGATAGGAACCTATTTAAGCCGGCCAGCTTTCCGTTGAGAGATTGGACTTCCTTCAGCGTGCGCGGTGAAGGAAGTTCGATGACCGCCTTTGTCTTTTCTGGACAAGGTTTTATGCCGTCAGGCTCTATCAGGTATCCTAGGAACATGCCTTCCGTAGCGCCGAATGTGCACTTCTTCGGATTTAGTTTCATGTTAATCTCTCGTAGAGTTTTGAACGCTTCCTCTATGTCGCTACAAGCTCATCTTGATGATGGCTCTTTATAACCAAGTCATCCACATAGACTTCAAGGTTGCGGCCCAATTGTTTTTGAAAGCATGATCCACTAACCGATAGGTGGCGCTACCGCATTCTTCAAGCCAAAGGGCATTTTGTATGACAAGCACGCTTGGCTTGTATGAAAGGCTTTTTCCTCGTCTTCATAGCCATCTATATTTGGTGATATCCCTTGTCGTCGAGGAAGCACTTTAAGGGATATCCGCACACGGACTTTATTTTCGATCTGTCTCGGTAATGGATAGCGATCTTGTGGGCATGCTTTATTAAGGTCGGTGAAGTCTCGCACATTCGCCACCGTCGTCGCTCTTTTGACCATTCTTGGGTTAGAAAGCCGGTCATGGTAGTAGACTTCACGCATGATTCCCGCATCCACCGGTTTATGTATCTCTCGCTGAATAGCTTACTGGCGTGCTTCGGGGCCGCGCTTCTTCACGGGAATTTAAGCATCCGCTTGCCGTTGATAACCTTCGCTGCATGGTCGATATCCGGGTCTCCGATAATGCCATTGTATGGCGAAGGGATTTGATCACCATAAAATCCATCAGTCGCAGAGTGTTACGCATTGCCAATCTTGACCGGTAATCGTAGTTGCCCATGGGCCATATCTTTCACCGTAAAACCGGTTAGCGCCGTTACGATCGGGCTTAACTGTCTGCGTATTTCGGGCCGCGATCGTTTGAGCGGTGCTCATACATGATGTCCTCCGATGCTCCACCATCGGCGTACATGCGGTGGATGTCGTGACCCCCGCACCGATCTCAATGGTGAGTGGTTCTACTACTTTGCGTTGTCCGCGATTAGAGTAGGGAAAGAGATTTCGTTTCTTGGGAAAACTCTGGTGACCTACCGCCTAGTGATCCATTGCCATGATTGTATCATGTAGATCGTGTCGGCCTTATCTTTGGGTGTCTCCTTCTTGTTTCCACTCTTTTGTCTATCCTTTCCCTCTTTAATGTTTTTGACCAAGTGGTCCAATCTACCTTCTTTAGCCATCTTGTCGATGGTCATGTGATTGGACACATTCGTTAGTGGTATGACCCTTCCGTGCATGGTAATCACGTATCCATTCCCAGCGCCGATCCTGCGAGTGCGATCTGCGGTGGTCTTGGAAAATTCGCACCTTCCGTTGCGTAGTATTTCCTTTGGGGTCTTGATCGGAGGTGTATCTGTCATTATCCTCTCCCATCCCCATTGCGATAGCTCCTATTACAGTTACTACCCGGTCTTTGGATTGTCTCCCGAGTTGTTCCTGTGACCGTAGTTCGAGTAGTTCCTTTTGCTACCATTGCGGCGGCTTTCTCCCAGACGAAGGACCGAGAGCGTTCATGAGTTCATCAAAGGTTTCAGAATCTTTTCGTTCAACCTCTTGATGAGTTACGATTATTAATCCCGTTCATGAAACCGAGATCTTTAATACTTGTGGCATGCTTTAACTTGCATGCATTCATCTTTGAAGCGTTCCATGAATGCGCATGTAGATTCTCCTTGGCTGTTGTTTTACCTGGCGAGTTCGATAGGATTTTAGCGACTTCTTCCTCGAGTAAAATTTAGGTGAAACGCCTTTCTCAATTCCTCAAAGCCATTGATGCTTCGCGTGGAAGCTTCTTGAACCGATTCATGCGCGTTTCCCACTAGTGTGGAGTTGAACATGTGGCACCCACAGTGTGTGATTTTTAATTGTCGCGGTGATTCAAAAATTTTGAGGTGATCATCGTGGTCACTGTTCCATCATAGGTTTTACGTTGGCGGGCATGCGTCTTCTTTTGCTTCTCGAGAAGTCACCGATGCGCGAGTAAACGCATCCACCTTTTGACGGCGCCAATGGAGGATATATCTTCATCCTCCTAGTCATTGTATCATTTACGGACTTCGGTGTCTAGTTCGCTATCCTCGTTGTCGAGGAATTTTCGAGGGCAATTTTCCTTCTTTGGCGCTACCGACCGCCTTCTCGAGTTTGTACTCGGAGGACTTTCACTTGGGAATAGCGTCGTCCCGATCTGTCTTGGATTACTGCGGCTACAAGTCCGGTGTGGACATTGATGCGCTTTTCATCTTCATCACTCTCGCTCGGATGATGCGAGTGAGATGTCTCTCGTCCTCGATTCTCCTCCCATTACATTGAATCTTGGGGTCGGTGGTTCTCTCCCGCTTCTCTTTACGACGGCGCAGTGGTGAAGTATCGTATTCGTAATCGAAATTGAGTCGGGCTTTCAAGTTCCGACCGATCTTCTTCTCTTCCTCTTGCATGAGGCGGTTAATGTTTCGTAGTTTGGGATCGAAATCTTACGTGCTAGCTCGGTGCAACCCCTCAAGAGCGAGTGTGTTTGTTTCTATCACTACACCCTTATTTGATCAGTGCATCCGGTGCCTTTGTCGATCGGTTTCTAGCACCGATTGAAAGGGAGTAATGGGACGGTCTTGTGATGGGTCTACTCCACTCGTGGTGGTTGTAGTGGCTTGGGTTGTTCCCGGCGGTTCCACTGAGAGGAAGACCAAGTCTTGGCTCGATCCCTTGTTTTTAGCAAATACTGGTTGTCCCAGTGCTCGCTTGGGAGTTAGTCCGCTTTGCGACTTCTTTCCCATAAGGTCGACCACGATCGTGATTTCCATGCTTCGTCATTCTAGTCTTGGTTCTTAGTGTATGGTCCCACGGATGGCGCCACTTGTTGATACAAAGTTGGGCGTTCCTTGTTTGAAGCTCCGGCCTCGTACCAATTGAGAATTGTTGCTTGAGACTGCGACTAAGAGACAAAAAGACACCGTTAGGCTTACAGTGGGATTGTTTCCCACGATTATCCTCCCGTGAGAGTAAGTAATCGGTTTAGGGTTTTAGGAGAGTTAGGGTTTGTAGATCGTACCTTAAACGAGGATATGATTCCTTTATATACGCACGGAATCCTTGTTGGTTCCGTGTTCCTCAACCTTCGCGTATCCCGCCTAAGTCGGTTGGGATGATTATCTCCATATTTAGGAGATATCCAATATCTATACGTAAATAGATTTGGGCTTGGGCTTCGTGAGCCCGAACATCTAGTCCGCGTGAGCCCGATTCATACCGGGCTAAGTTAGTGTTGGACTTTAGTCGGGTTCGTGACCGAATATAGACTATCGTCATCAATAAGGATCGATTTATAGACTTTAAACTCCATTGAATAAACATGCATGATTATCTTTTGAAAAATAATTTTATGACAAATAACTTTTGATTTAATTGAAATCATTCTCCCCTCAATCAATGACATAAATTGTTGATTGAGAGATAGATATTTTGACAAACTTGTAAATCGGATGATTATCAAAATAGAGTCCGAGTTATTTTTCAAAATAACTAGTTTTCATTAGATAGTAAAATTAGTTTTAAAGAATCGAGCAAGGAATTTGAAAACCAAGATAAAGCACGACTGTTCTTTTTTTTTTGAAAAACGAGTTCTTGCTGAAAAGACAATAAACCAATGTTTTAATTATTATTTTTTTTTTTTTTACATTCGAACAAAGATCTAAAACCCGTGTCATTCTTTGAATGACAACACAAAATCCGTAGATGATATCGAACAAGGAAAAACATGATAAGATAACATTTTTTTTTGAAATTTTTCAAGATTTTCTAATTTTTATGGATTTTTGAAAGTTTTATATTTTCTATTTTGCTTTTTGAGGGTTTTGTAATTTTGTATTTTGCTTTTGAAATAAATATATACAAGAGATAGATGAAGAAAACCTTTTACTCCTCTTCTTCCTCTTGAAGGCGTTTGAGTGTTTACGGTTGTAGGCTCTTAAGACCCGTCGTGGAAGGATAAACACAAAACGTTCTCTAGGAAGGGCTTTGGTGAAATTTACGCTAAGCGGTATTCGTCCTTACAAAGTAAAGTTCCACCAAATCGTTTCAACTTGCTCACGATGAAATGATGTCGAATGTCGATGTGCTTTGCTCTTGAGTGTTGTGCGTTGTTGCATGAGAGAGCAATAGCACTTTATTATCACGATGCAGAGGATTTTATTGAATTCAAAGCCATAGTCGGATAGTTGGGATCTCATCCATAAGACTTGAGCACAACAAGATGACATGGCTATATATTCCACCTCTGTAGAGGAAATAGAAGTGCTCATTTGCTTCTTTGAAGACCACTCACAAGCTTATCACCCCAGCGAGCACCTCAGGGCGTGCTTGACGAGTATCTTGACATCTGCATGATCGGCATCTGCATAGGTCGTTAGTGACATACCGGTGTCTTTCGGTACAAAAGTCCCATATTGATGGTTCCTTGAACCGAAACATTTGGCTACTCCGAAGTAATGGCTTTTGGTAAAGAGATGAAATCCATTAATTTTTCTCAAAACATTGCTAGGGACTAGCAATATCTTAGTGTGGGGATTGATGAATATCTAAATACTCATCATTTTGTACCAATTAAGCGCAAAAACATCGAAAACACTGAAATGCATCAAAATGATAAAAATATCACAAATAAGTGTTTTATGTGTTTTAAATGCAAAAATATCAAAATACGGTGAAAACGTATCAAGTTTGCATAATTGGCGGTTTTAGTCCCCAAGTTTCAAAAGTTGTCAAAAAGTCCTTGGTAAAACCAAATAAAGAGAAATATCATTTTAAGTCCCTAGGGATTCTTAAGTTGTCAAAACTGGTCCTTGAGATTTAAATTTACAAAATTACAACTTAGGTCCCTTAACTTTCAAAAATGACAAGTTAGGTCCCTAAACTTTCAAAGATTGTCAAGTTTGGCCCTTGGGTTATAAATTCAGAATGTGCATGATTGGCCCCTGGAAAATCAGAAAATGGCGAAATAGTCCTTGAGATTTAATTGCAAACAAGTCCTTGTCATTAACTAAAACCAAGCCATGACCCCTTTCCATTTAGGACCTGTCATTACCCTTTTGACCCCCCACAAAATCTGTTTTGAACCCTTGGTCAACACCTCGGTCGAAGGATATCCTTTCCTACTCACCATTTATCTCTTCCACTTGTGCTGCAAACTCGGGCACCTCTCCCGTCCACCTCTCACCTTATCCCTTATCCCTTACCTCCATAATCATCATATCTACACTCCACCCCCCCACCGCAAATTGAGAGCCTACTGGGTCAAATTCGCATTTCGCCAAAATGATCAAGCGGCCAAAATGAGCTCAACTCGTCCAATGGCTAAGAATATTGATGGGATTTGATCGGAGGACACGTGGAAAGCCATTTGAAGTATAAAAAGAGAGAAGAAGAGAAAGTAGTAGTTAGTTTTTAAATTAATGTATATCGTTTTTCTTAAAGTATCTTAATTAGCTTTCAAATTTGTAATTTCAAACTTTCTTGTATTGAATTTAAGTAATTTGATCATTATAATCTGTTTTGAACCTTAATTCAAAGTTTCATCTAAAGTTCATGTTTTATGGTTTCTTGTTAGAAAATTCAAATTCAAGCTGTTACATCGAGTTTCTCGTAGCTTATATTTAAGCTCAAATAAGCTTACCTAAGCTTATCATAGCTTTTAGTAAGCCTATTACTCAATTTCAAGCGGTTTGGTTTGGTCAAAGAAAGTCAATGATGAAGCAATATGGGTATAAGTTTGGAAATGGATGATGCGGTGTTGGTTTTGGGTTGATTTAGAGGCTATTGGATTGATATAGATAGGGTAGTGGTTACGGTTTCATTGATTTTCAAGCCATAGTGGCTAGGACCATTGTAAGTGCATTTTCAAATGTTCTTGCATAATCGTGTTTGTAGATTTAAATAGTTGAAATCTGTTTGAGTAGTTGTATTTAGAGTAATAAAACTTAGTTTGATCAATAGTATTATTTAATTAGGTCTTTAGTTCGGTTTACTTTGCATATCGGTTATTAAAGGGTGTTTGGATAAGTGCTTAAATCGTATTAGAGAGTTGCTCTGTGATTGAGACTTGTTGGTTTAGGTTAGTTAAGCTCGGTTGAACTCATCTCTGTCATAACTTTGTGCCTACATAAGCTCTAAGTCAACATCATCTTAAAAGCATCTCACTAGCTTAACTGTTTGGATTTTGTAAAAGTAAAACTTGTTTTGTGTTAAGATTACATAGAGATAACTTACGTGATGTCATTTCATCATAATATAACACATTCAGTCCACAAATTGATTGCAAAGTTCAATAAAGTCAACATTTCATTTTGCTTCAAAAGTCAAAACATGAAATTCGATTTTGAGCTCAATGAGAGGATTTTTAATTGTTTCATTTGGGTCAAATCTAGTGGAACTTGGTGTTTTAAAACTTGGTGGTCTTAATTCTTATTACCATTTTATTAGATTTTGCAATTTTTTATAAGCTCAAAATGGCTTGTCAATGTGGGCTTAAGTACCTATACACACTCATTATTAATTGAGTGTGCATGAGTTTAATACATGCTTGTCACGAGCTCAAATCGACTCATCATGGTCTAGTTTTGGGTTATAAGTAGCCACCCGGGTCTTGTTTAGGTTCCAATCTTTAGTTTTAAGCTTTAGCTTATTGAGTGGCGGTGCTTAAGCTCAAAGTAATGCTCAAATCTGTTTAACACATTAATCAAATCATCAAGATCATAGCGATGTGTAATCCAGAGGTTAAGGCTTGTTGTTTCTTCTGTATTTTGGTAATTTTAGCATTTCATAACCACGTATCAAGTTGGTAGCTTATTGTGTCTTTTGGCTTATTAAAGTGCTTATTTATAGCGATTGTGATTCTGATTCCATTTTTGTACACAAGCACTTGTTTTTATATTTTCTTAGATTGATAGATTAAATTAGACTTTTCCTGAAATTTTCATAATTTTCCAACATTGTTTGCTATTTTCTTAATTTAAAAGCAGTTTTAGGCCATTTTAAATAGCTTTTAATACAATTAAATCGGAAAAAGTTCAAAAAATAATTTTCATTTTCTTAGGTTAAGATAAATATAAAAAGTTAAAAATATTTTTCCAGATTTTTCATAGTTTATTTTGTAATTTTAGTAATTTAATTAGTTTTAAATAGTTTAAAATTCATAAAAATACAAAATAATCGAGAAAAATACAAAAATAGTTTTGAAAATTCTCTTTGTTATTTTAGATTTTTCCAAGTCATAATTTTATTTTTCTAGCTTTATTTCATATTTTCTTGTATTTTAGGTTATTATTAAATAAGTAAAAATAGTTTTAATTAATAATAATTAGATAAATAGTTATAAAAATAATTTTATTTTTCTAAATATTTTATTTTATCATTAGGTTTGTAAAATATCATTTTCATATTTTTAGGGTTAATATTGCTTTAGTTTCACATTTTCTTTTATGCGTCGCGTAGTTTTAAGTTAAGTTTTATAAAGAAAAATCAAAAACATTAGATTTAAAAAATAGTGATAGCGTTTATTTAATACTTTTATCTTTTAAATTTTCTTTAATTTGCATTTAAGCCCCTGTAGTTTAAGTACTCTTTCTTTTAGTATAATCGATCATATCTCGTGTCAGATTCAAATCTTCCGATCACTACACGTTTGACTATTCTCGCGCGGCTCGTTGGGACATAACGACCGGAAACACTATACTTTCGGATCTTCATTGCATTCGTTTCGGTGTTTTAAGTTTGTTACGATCGGCCATTCACGAGTGGTAAACGTGTGATAAAACTTGGTCGTTGGGAGCGAATCAATGACTTCACTTCAGTACATGTCTTGGCGTCCAAGGGATATTTTGAATCCTTTTGTTTCTGACGAAAGAAGTGCCTTTGAAGGAGGTCTTGGCGCATGCGACGGACTTGCTCAAAAGAAAGGTATCAAAGGAAGGCAATCTTGTGCGGGGGTTGGTGCGGTAGCACCGACCAAAGATACGATGGGTCTTGGGTGAGTGTTGCTCTTGTGTCTCGGCAGGATTGAGATCTGTTGAAGAAACTTGAAGAGGCAAAAGATACCTCGAACCGCGTGGGTGGCTCATCTGATGGCGTTGTAATAGTTGGTAGGTGTATGTGTTGTGAGTAGCAACCCTTTTGTAATAACTCGTAGTTATTTAATAAAATCATCTTTTATCATTGCCATTCGTAGCATACATACTTGTACATTTGTCTTTGCCCAAATTTACTTGTGTTGTCTGGGTTACATGTACACAAGTGCCAATAATATAAAAGATTCATAAAAAAAGAAAAATACTAAGTATTTTCCATCGTAGTCGTGTATGTTATGATATGCGACGTCTTGTAAATATCACATGAAGAAATCAAGTGTCTCGGTTTCTAAGTTGTTAAGCGTGCATCATGTGCGATGTTGCGCATCCTCGTGAGATGTGCATAAACTTATTCAACGTCTTGAGAACAAGGTGTTTAACAAGGATCGTGATCGATGTTGATAGGTTTGCAACCTCTTACTCAACAAGTTGTTTAGTAGGTGGACTTATCCTTTACCATCGTGGGTTTATTTAGTGCATGCACGCCATTTAGGCAAGAAATAAGAAATTGTTAAGATGTACGATTATATGAAATAACAAATTGAAATGTGTCGCGGAGTTAGCTAGAAACCATAGCGTTTATTAATACTTGCAAGTGTGTTTGAGAAAATAAGACATTATACTAAGGAAATAAAAATAAATGCATAGATGGTTATTTGGTACTCTAGTAAAGTGTATGAGCGTCTGCACATTAGGCGTAGCCACTCTAAAGGTAGCATCTCTTGAGGTTGCATATGTTCCATGTCGTGGCGACTCTCTACCATCCAAGCCTCGTAACTTATGCGAGCACATTCTGATGCTTGATAACCTCGTAGGGTCCTTCCCACTTTGGTCCGAGCTTGCCGTGTCTTCTGCGTGGCTCGCATCATTAGCGGTGAGCGAAATCACAGTGCGAAGGAGACACTGCGTGCTTTGGCTTCATAGTATCCTTTCATCCTTGACTTTGATTTTTCCTCCTTATAGATGCGGCGTTCGCGCCTTTCCTCAAAGCAGTCCAAATCAATCGTCGTTAAGTCGTCATTAGTTGCCACGTTAATTTCGCGGTGCGAATAGTTGGCATTCAATTTCGGCGGTATGGCGACACATCCCGTAGACTAGTGAAAAGGAGTGTCTCCCGTCTTTGGTTTTATTGAGGTGCGGTGCGCCCGCAAAACATCGAGCTCTTCCACCCGTCTTCCTTTGTGCCTATCCGGTGCTTTAATTCCTTCACCCGGTGCGATTTGCGCGCTCTACTAAGCCATTGGATTGTGGGTGTTTAGCGATGCGAAGTCTTTGTGTGATGTTCAACTTCGCACCAATCCTTGAAAGGATTTTCGCGAAATTGTTTCCGTTGTCCGAGATGATTTCGCCGGGTAAACCGGCGGCATACAGCGTTTTCCCAGACGAGCGTTTCACGGTTCCCGATGATTGTTACCACTGCTTTTGCTTCAATCCACTTAGTGAAGTAGTCTATGGCAACTATGAGAATTTTAATCCTCTGCTGCGTTGGAAAAGGTCTGCAATATCGATACCCACTTGTAGAATGGCCATGGGGATGTGATTGGTGTTAGCTTGTCTTTGTGGTTTGCGGGGACGGGTCGATGAACTTGGCAATCGTTGCACTTCCTTATTAAGTCCAGCGCATCGCGATGCATGGTTGGCGATGGTACCACGATCTCGTGGCGGCGCTACAACGGACCGTGGTCACGAGTGCATCTTGCATGAACCTTCATGGATTTCTCATGACACGTAATTTGCTTGTGGTAGGCCTACGGTAGACCATGGTTGAAGGAAAGGCGTCGATGCGGTATGTTGTCTCGAGTTCGAATCTTTGTCTTTGTCGCCGTATCCTGCGAGCTTCCTTACGCTCTTGGGGTAACATTCCTTTGTTTAGGAATTAGATTATCGGTGTCATCCATGTAGGACCTTCCTCCTCTATTCTGTGGAGACTTCCATCTCCGATATGGATTTGCTTTTCGGTGTTTCCACCAAGACTTGCTTTGACGGTGTCTGAAGCTTGTCGAGGAGATCTTGCTTAGTGCATCGCCTTGCGTTTTCTCCTCTAGGAACTTGCTTGATGGTGAATCTATCAAAGCCTTTAATCGATGTCTTGGTCTTGTCGAGATCTTGAATCATATTTCTTCTTTAGCCACGTATTCGCCCAACACGTGGTTGGCTACTAAGCCAGGAATCCACATTGCTTCGTGTTCGTACACCCATTCGGCTGCAATGCGATCGGCGATTAGAGCTTCATATTACGCCTCATTGTTTGTCGCTATAAATTCAAAGCATGATGCGTAAGTGAATTCCATTCATACGGATTTGTGAGAATGAGGCCAACTCGACCCGTCCGCACATGAGGATCCATCGTAAACAAGATCCATGGATCTTGTAGTACCTTCTTATTTGGTGCGGGTACCTCGTGGTGTCACGGCTTCTCAATGATGAAGTGCGCGAATCGTCCTTTGATTGCGATGCAGCGATGCGTAAAAGATGTTGTGTTCACTAGCAATACACTCCATACGAGTCGGCTGGCCGATCGGGTTTGGAGATGATCCGCTTGATCGGTTGATGCGTGATTATTGCTATCGGTGCGCTTGGAAGTACTGCGTGGTCGCTTGGCGCAAACACCAATGCCGAACTAATTTTTCCATGGCGTAGTTCATCTCCGTCTTGTTGAGTGCTTTGCTTACAAAATAGATGGGGGTTTGTATCGAATCCCTGTCTGTTAGTAACAACTAAGCTCATTTGCTCCATGAGTTCTTGATAAATACATGATCGACTTTTCCGGTCGGGTGCGACAAGTGTTGGGGCGTTGCTAGATGTTGTTTGAAATGAGTGAAGGCTTCTTCCGCCTCCGTAGTCCACCGAAATCACCCTTTTTATACACTTCTTGAGTGTTTTGAAAGAGGTAAGGATTTTTCTGTGACTTGGATAGGAACCTATTTAAGCCGGCCGACTTTCCGTTGAGATTGGACTTCCTTCGCCTTGCGGTGAAGGAAGTTCGATGATTCCTTTGTCTTTTCTGGACAAGGTTTTATGCCGTCAGGCTCTATCAGGTATCCTAGGAACATGCCTTCAGTAGCGCCGAATGTGCACTTCTTCGGATTTAGCTTCATGTTAATCTCTCGTAGAGTTTTGAACGTTTCCTCTATGTCGCGCACAAGCTCATCTTCAGTATGGCTCTTTATAACCAAGTCATCCACATAGACTTCCAGGTTGCGGCCCACCATTTTTTTGAAAGCATGATCCACTAACGGCTGATAGGTAGCGCCTGCATTCTTCAAGCCAAAGGGTATTTTTGTATAACAGTAAACGCCTTGGCTTGTATGAAAGGCTGTTTTTTCCTCGTCTTCCTTAGCCATCTATATTTGGTGATATCCCTTGTATGCGTCGAGGAAGCACTTTAAGGGATATCCGCACACGGACTTTATTTTCGATCTGTCTCGGTAATGGATAGCGATCTTGTGGGCATGCTTTATTAAGGTCGGTGAAGTCTCGCACATTCGCCACCGTCGTCGCTCTTTTGACCATTCTTGGGTTAGAAAGCCGGTCATGGTAGTAGACTTCACGCATGATTCCGCATCCACCGGTTTATGTATCTCGCCGAATAGCTTGCGCGTGCTCGGGGCTTGGCGCGCTTCTTCACGGGAATTTAAGCATCCGTCTTGTTGTTGATAACGCTGCTGCGCATGGTCGATATCCGGGTCTCCGATAATGCCATTGTATGGCGAAGGATTTGATCACCATAAAATCCATCAGCCGCCAGCGAGTGTTACGCATTGCCAATCTTGACCGGTAATCGTAGTTGCCCATGGGCCATATCTTTCACCGTAAAACCGGTTAGCGCCGTTCGACGGGCTTAACTGTCTGCGTATTTCGGGCCGCGATCGTTTGAGCGATGCTCATACATGATGTCCTCGATGCTCCACCATCGGCGTACATGCGGTGGATGTCGTGACCCCGCACCGATCTCAATGGTGAGTGGTTCTACTACTGCGTTGTCCGCTTGATTAGAGTAGGGAAAGAGATTTCGTTTCTTGGAAAACTCTGGTGACCTTACATCTAGTGATCCGCCGCCATGATTGTATCATGTAGATCGTGTCGGCCTTATCTTTGGGTGTCTCCTTCTTGTTTCCACTCTTTTGTCTATCCTTTCCTCTTTAATGTTTTTGACCAAGTGGTCCAATCTACCTTCTTTAGCCATCTTGTCGATGGTGGCGCGATTGGACACATTCGTTAGTGGTATGACCATACGTGCATGGTAATCACAAGTATCCATTCGGTCGCCGATCCTCCGGAGTGCGCATCTGCGGTGGTCTTGGAAAATTCGCACCTTCCGTTGCGAGTATTTCCTTTGGGGTCTTGATCGAGGGTGTATCTGTCATTATCCTCCCGCCTCCCCAGGCTGCGATAGCTCCTATTACAGTTACTACCCGGTCTTTGGATTGTCTCCCGTGTTGTTCTGTGACCGTAGTTCGAGTAGTTCCTTTTGCTACCAGCATGGCTTCTCCCTGGACGAAGGACCGAGGCGTTCATGAGTTCATCAAAGGTTTCGAGGAATCTTTTCGTTCAACCTCTTGATGAGTTACGGATTATTAATCCGTTCATGAAACCGAGATCTTTAATACTTAGGGCATGCTTTAACTTGCATGCATTCATCTTTGAAGCGTTCCATGAATAAACGCTTGTAGATTCTCCTTGGCTATTTGTTTTACCTGGCGAGTTCGATAGGATTTTTAGCGCACTTCTTCCTCGAGTAAAATTTAGGTGAAACGCCTTTCTCAATTCCTCAAAGCCATTGATGCTTCTGCGTGGAAGCTTCTTGAACCGATTCAGCGCTTCCCACTAGTGTGGAGTTGAACATGTGGCACCACACGGTGTGCCGATTTTAATTGTCGCGGTGATTCAAAAATTTTGAGGTGATCATCGTGGTCACCTGTTCCATCATAGGTTTTCGTTGGCGGCATGCGTCTTCTTTTGCTTTACGAGAAGTCAGCGATGCGCGAGTAAGCGCATCCACCTTTGACGGCGCCAATGGAGGATATATCTTCATCCTCTAGTCATTGTATCTGTTTACGGACTTCGGTGTCTAGTTTCGCTATCCTCGTTGTCAGGAATTTTCGAGGACAATTTTCCTTCTTTCGGCGCTTGCGACCGCCTGTCCGAGTTTGTACTCGGAGGACTTTCACTTGGGAATAGCGTCGTCCCGTCTGTCTTGGATTACTGCGGCTACCAAGTGCGGTGTGGACATTGGTGCGCTTTTCATCTTCATCACTCTCGCTCGGATGATGCGAGTGAGATGTCTCCTCGTCCTCGATTCTCCTCCCGATTACATTGAATCTTGGGGGTCGGTGGTGTCTCTCCCGCTTCTCTTTACGGCAGCGATGGTGAAGTATCGTATTCGAATCGAAATTGAGTCGGGCTTTCAAGTTCCGACCGATCTCTTCTTCTCTTCCTCTTGCATGAGGCGGTTAATGTTTCGTAGTTTTGGGATACGAAATCTTACAGTGTGCTAGCTCGTGCAACCCCTCAAGAGCGAGTGTGTTTGTTTCTATCACTACACCCTTATTTGGTCAGGTGCATCGGTGCCTTTGTCGGATCGGTTTCTAGCACCGATTGAAAGGAGTAGTAGAGGCGGTCTTGTGATGGGTCTACTCACTCGTGGTGGTTGTAGTGGCTTGGGTTGTTCCCGCGCGGTTCCACCTGAGGAAGACCAAGTCTTGGCTCGATCCCTTGTTTTAGCGGCTGGTTGTCCCAGTCTCGCTTGGGAGTTAGTCCGCTTGCGACTTCTTTCCCATAAGGTCGACTACGATCGTGATTTCCATGTTTCGTCATTCTAGTCTTGGTTCTTAGTGTATGGTCCCCCGGATGGCGCCACTTGTTGATACAAAAGTTGGGCATTCCTTGTTTGAAGCTCCGCTCTCGTACCAATTGAGAATTGTTGCTTGAGACCTGCGCGACTAAGAGACAAAAGACACCGTTAGGCTTACAGTGGGATTGTTTCCCACGATTATCCTCCCGTGAGAGTAAGTAATCGGTTTAGGGTTTTAGGAGAGTTAGGGTTTGTAGATCGTACCTTAAGCGAGGGATATGATTCCCTTTATATACGCACGGAATCCTTGTTGGTTCCGTGTTCCTCAACCTTCGCGTATCCGCCTAAGTCGGTTGGGATGATTATCTCCATATTTAGGAGATATCCAATATCTATTCGTAAATAGATTTGGGCTTGGGCTTCGTGAGCCCGAACATCTAGTCCAGCGTGAGCCCAGTTCATACCGGGCTAAGTTAGTGTTGGACTTTAGTCGGGTTCGTGACCCGAATATAGACTATACGTCATCAATAAGGATCGGATTTATAGACTTTAAACTCCATTGAATAAACATGCATGATTATCTTTTGAAAAATAATTTTATGACAAATAACTTTTTGATTTAATTGAAATCATTCTCCCCCTCAATCAATGACATAAATTGTTGATTGAGAGATAGATATTTTGACAAACTTGTAAATCCAGATGATTATCAAAAATAGAGTCCGAGTTATTTTTCAAAATAACTAGTTTTCATTAGATAGTAAGAATTAGTTTTAAAGAATCAGAGCAAGGAATTTGAAAACCAAGATAAAGCACGACTCTGTTCTTTTTTTGAAAAACAGGTTACTGCCTGAAAAGACAATAAACCAATGTTTTAATTATTATTATTTTTTTATTTTTTTTTACATTCGAACAGCATCTAAAAACCCGTGTCATTCTTTGAATGACAACACAAAATCCGTAGATGATATCGAACAAGGAAAAACATGATAAGATAACATTTTTTTGAAATTTTTCAAGATTTTCTAATTTTATGGATTTTGAAAGTTTTATATTTTTCTATTTTGCTTTTGAGGGTTTTGTAATTTTGTATTTTGCTTTTGAAATAAATATATACAAGAGATAGATGAAGAAAACCTTTACTCCTCTTCTTCCTCTTGAAGGCGTTTGAGTGTTTCGGTTGTAGGCTCTTAAGACCCGATCGTGGAAGGATAAACACAAAACGTTCTCTAGGAAGGGCTTTGGTGAAGATTTACGCTAGCGGTATTCGTCCTTACAAAGTAAAGTTCCACCAAATCGTTTTCAACTTGCTCACGATGAAATGATGTCGAATGTCGATGTGCTTTGCTCTTGAGTGTTGTGCGTTGTTGCATGAGAGAGCAATAGCACTTTATTATCACAAGATGAGAGGATTTTATTGAATTCAAAGCCATAGTCGGATAGTTGGGATCTCATCCATAAGACTTGAGCACAACAAGATGACATGGCTATGTATTCCTACTGTAGAGGAAATAGAAGTGCTCATTTGCTTTTTGAAGACCACTCACAAGCTTATCACCCAAAACCGAGCACCTCAGCACGTGCTTGACGAGTATCTTGACATCTGCATGATCGGCATCTGCGTGATAGGTGTTAGTGACATACCGGTGTCTTTCGGGTACAAAGTCCCATATTGATGGTTCCTTGGAGATACCGAAAGACCCGTTTAACCGCTTCAAGGTGCCTTTTAGTAGGCTTTGCACGGTATCTAGCACACATGCAAACAATGAACAAGATGTGCGGTCTACTAGTCGTGAGGTACATCGAGGATCCAATCATACTACGATATTTCGTTTGGTCTATCATGATCCCTGAGTGGTCCTCATCTAGTTTTGTACATTCAATCATGGGAGTGTCAACAGGTCACTAGAATCGAATCCAGTTTCTTTAAAATCTCATTTGCATATTTAGATTGATTTGTGAAAATGCCTCGGGACTTTGTGAAATTTGTAATCCCAAGAAAATGACATTTGTCCCATCATCAAAATTTGAAATTTTGAACCCATTTCATTTGAAAATGGTCACACTCATTGGGGTCGGTCGAGGCAAAGATGATATCATCAACATAAATTTGAACGTGAATTAAATGTTTGCACGACTTTTCGGTGAACAATGTAGGATCAAGCTGCTCCTTTCTTTGAAACCGGTAGATAGAAGAAACTTTGATAGCGTATCATACCATGCCCTTGGAGCTTGCTTTAATTGCATAAAGCCTTCTTCAAGCGATAGACGTGAGTAGGATACTCGGATTCACAAAGCCTTGGGTTGGGCGGCGTGAGCGACTTCTTTAAGATCTCCGTTCGTAAATCTTGTTTTACATCCATCGATAGACTACCATGTTCTTCTTGGCGGCATTAGCCAAAAGATTACGATTGCCTCGATCGAGCAACAGAGCAAATGATTATTCAAAGTCAATACCCTCCTCTTGACGGTATCCTTTAGCAACTAATCGAGCATTGTTCTTTAGGACATCACCATGCTCATCAAGTTTCACTTTGAAGATACATTTTAGAGCAATGATCATAGCACAATCTGGAGCGGTACTAATTCCATACATCAAGTCGATCAAACTCAAGAATTTCTTCTTGCATGGCATTGAACCAAATTGTCTTCATTCATGGCGGTTTAACATCTTTTGGTTCGATCTTAGAGAGTACGGAGTTGAAGAAGCACCATAAGGCATCGGTTGCAAGTTTTTCCGTGTTGATACTGGGACGAGAGGATTTCAATGATGTTGTCTAATGGATGATCGTGAGTCCATTTTCCGAGGTGTTCATGTGGTTGTTGTTGTGGGCTGAAGTAGCGAGTCGATGTCTCCGATGAGGATGGTTCGATGATGATTCGGGAGAAAATATGTTTTCAAATGGAGCATCCTCGGGAGTAGCAAAGGATTAACTTCATCATTGATGCGTAAACAGTTCCATGATGTACATTCGAAGATTGATGATTTGTTGATGAGATCGAGTGATCAAGCAGCGCTTCTTGACTTAATGATATTGAGGCGTAGGATTGACTTCATTCTCGTGGATATGAGCGACCTACTGTGGGAATTGACAGTTCAATAGCACTTGGCTCATAGAGTTCATCAAACATAGGATCAAACAATTTCTTTAAATCATCATTAGATGGAGGTACATATGGAGTTCTTTGGAGAAGAATTTGGTACAAGGGATGAACCAATGGGACTGTTTTGAAGTCGGGTCTGGCTGGATTGTCCAGAGCCATTTGACCGTCGACTCATCAAACGTAACGTGAATTGTTTCCATGATATCTCGGGCTCTCTTATTGTAGATTCGGTAACCTTTTACATTTGGTGCATAGCCTACAAATACTCAATGTCCTTTGGCTCTCGGTTTTCCTAAATCTTGACCATCATTAGTTGGATAACATAAAGCACGAGAACACGAAGGTATGATAGATCGGGTTTTCGATTGTGGACAAGTTCGTATGGAGTCTTTCCATGAGATGTGTGAATTAGAGATCTATTTTGAGTGTAACAAGCGGTGGCAATAGCTTCACCCATAGAAACATTGGAACCTTTGAGTAGATCATCATTGTCCTTGCAGCTTCTACAAGAGTTCGATTTCGTCTTTCAACTACACTGCTCGTTGAGGAGTTCGAGAACACTTCTTTGAGGTGATTCCAACATTTTCATAAAATTCATTGAGTATTTTATTAACAAACTCAGTTCCATTGTCGGTTCGGACGATTCGAACTGCTTTGTTGAGTCTCGATCGAAGTTGTTTAATGAGTTTAATGATGACATCTCGAGTTTCGTCCTTTGTCCTCAAAAACTTAACCCAAGTGAATCGGAGTAGTCATCAACCACTACTAACACATATCTCTTCCCATTAATAGTTTGCACTCTCATTGGACATACGGATCCATATGAAGGGTATGAAGAACTTCCATTCTGAGTTTGTGGGTTTTGGTTTGTGGGCATATTTCGTGCTTTTTCCCAATTGACAAGTCGAGCAAAGATGATATTTTCATATTTTAACTGGGTAAGCCTCGACTAGATCCTTTACGGAAAGGTTGTTTATGGTACCAAAGTTCAAGTGATTGAGTCGGCGATGCCATAACCAAGACTTTGTTTTAGAAGCCTTTGACAAGAAGCGATTGGAGAGGACTTCATCGTGTCATCGATAGAGATGGTGTATAGGTTTGAGCCTTGGGTACTGATTCGCAGTGAATAAACACGTCAAGTTTACTCACACAAGCTAGCCACTTGTGAATGACTAACCGTAAGAAACTTAAAACGGCTCGGACACTGACCAATGATAGAGAAGTGTAGTATACGGGTAACTCAAACGTGTTAGGTTTGAGCACCGAGATCGTTCCGAACGAGGGTTGAATGGAATTTCCAACTCACGTCTCAATAATCGGGATTTGAATAACGTAAGGGGTAAAATGATATTATCTAAACTACGGGATAAGGAAAGTAAATGGAACATATAATCTACGGAAATCCTAAGAACTAAGGCAAACTACATAATTCTACGCTAAAAGCAAATACTGAATTAAACGACGCGAATAAAAAGCAAGTACGTCTAATCTAGATCCTAAAAATAACCTAAAACTACTTTTACTCTAAAAATGATATTATAAAACTAAATATGAATTAAAACTATTTTTTTGGAATTTTCTTGATTTTATTCTAATTAAAAACTAATTATTAACTAATAAAAATAAACTAATTATCTAAAAATTATGAAAGAGAGAGGGAAAAATATGGAATACTTTATAAAAACCTAAAATAACATAAAAGACTTTTAAAAACTATTTTTGTATTTTTCTGATTAATTTCCTATTTTCTATGAATTTAATACTATTTAAATCTAATTTAAATTGTAAAAAAATACCAAATAAAAGGAGAAAAATAAGGAAAAATATTTTTATGCTTTTATATTTATCTTAATCTATTAAAATTGAAAAACTATTTTTGGAACTTTTCTCGAATTAAATGCAATTAAAGCTAATTAAAATGATTAAAACCGAATTTAATCTAGAAAAATAGTGAACAAGATAGCTAAAATAATGAAAAATTCAGGAAATTCTAAAATGCTATTCTAGTTATAGGAAAATACAAAACACTGGGCTTATGTATAAGAAAGGAAGTGCTATGTAAACTAGTAGGAAATAAGCACTTGAAATTAAGCAAATAAGCACTACATTCAACCAAACTACTACAGAAGCTTAATAACACTAAGTCTACTCTAAAGAAACTATATTCAACTACTCCTAACACTTGATGATCGGATTACCAAGGATTATAGCTAGCGAAATTTTAAGCAAAAGCAGTTTGGGACCCTACTTTCTACCATCGCAGAATCGCTAATCAAATAAGCCAAAGTGAAAACTAAGAGCATGGCTCTCAAGCCAACCTAGCAGAGAACATAAATCCAAAGTTACAGCTTATGAGGACAAGTATTGAAGTAGTTAGAAAGCAAAACAAAAGTGCATAAGTGGAGCAGGGCTGCTGCTGATGCAGAACAGTGAACAGGTAAGCAGGTTTGAGCTTATTTAACTACTAATTCAATAAGCTAAAGCTAAAACTAAAAATGTGGACTTGAAGTCCACCTAACAGACTACATAGAGACCAAAAATGAGACTCTAAATGTTTGAAATGAAGACTGTGCATCATCTGCAAGATCTCCAAAAACTGAACTTAAGACCTGTTTTGACATTTTAAATCAGAGTCTAGGTTTGACTTTATTGAGATTTAAATCCAAATTGTGAACTGATGATGATATATTATGCTGAAATAAGAACAAAGCAAACTCACTTATTAACTTTTATACCTATATGCTAGATTTGGTTAACTGATTTTAACAGGTAATGCACCCAAGAACAGTTGCAAAATAAGTTTTGACTTTAATAAAAACTGAAGCAAAGTAATGACAGAAATCAATCCAATAAGCTATAGTTGGCACAAAGAAACTGATTTAATCCAATAATACAACCTCTAAAGCAGTTAACAAAAGCAATCCAAACACTCCTTTAGAAGTCCAAATGCATTAAAACTACCGTAACTCGATGAGATTAAGCCTAAAACTGATATTAAACTTACTCAACTAATTAGAGAACAGAAATTAAACCCAACTGATTTGACTCACAATTTGACCCGTTTTGACTTATGTTGACTTTTTGAAGAAATTGAGAATTAAGCACAATTAAAAACCATGAAGCTCATATAAGCTTTGTTAAGCTTATATGAACTTAAACAACAGTAAAGAAACAGCTTGAGAAGTAAATTAACAACAATCAAAAGATTTGAATTGAATATGAGACAAACCATACAATCATAACATAAGAGATTTATAAAAGAAAACTGAGATTACAACTAAACTAATAAAAACAGTAAATGACATGTAAATTAAATGGCCAAAATTCCTCTAATGCCTAAGGAATTGGACAAGTAATCTTGTGGCTGAAAGGGAGTATAATTAGCTGAGCTTGGGATGCCTTTGAGAAGGTTCTGGGAGATCAAATATCAACCATTGATTCATTCTTTTGTCATCAAATTTAATCAGGGCCACAGGATCAAATATGTGAGGTGTTCCCACCAATGGGATTGCTTCAATCTTCCACGTTGGCAGTCTATTGCATCACATGTGTCGGGACCTTACGGAAGGAGGGAAGATGCTTAGTACGGTTAAGTGTTTGGTGGTGGTAAAGAGTGGTAAAATGGGTGTGTTTGGGTGGGGAAGAAAGAGTCTTGTTTGGGCGCGTATGGTTTGTTTATTATTTCTCAAAATCATTGACCGGTTCTAATATCTTTGACTTGGGTATAAGGTCGGTCAAGGGTGTGATCGGGTTGGATGGTATTAACGGGTAAGCTGGATTGGGTATTAGGATTGGATTGGGCCGGATGTGGTCTAGTGATAGGATAATGGATTATTGGATTTAACTAGGATTAGTATACAAAATACACTAAGGACCATATATGTAATATTTGCAAGACAAGGGTCCAAAAGTGTAAATTATGAAATGTGAGGGATGACTTTGGAAAAATGGATAAGTGAGGGGTGTAAAGTGACATAATGATAAAGTTGAGGGATTGTTGTGTAATTTTTGGAAAGTGATAGGGTAATTTGTGAAAATTTGATATAATGACGGGTTTAACGTGAAATCTCCCAAACCATGTCTAGAACTCCATATTTTGCACTTTTGAGCATCAAAATCTCTGAAATAGCATCCCCGGCATCGGCTTCTGCACACTTCTCTCTCTCGTGCTCGGTTTTCTTCGGTTTTGGCTCCTATTTGTGTGTTTTAACATATCCATACCTGCACAAGCACAAACTCAAGAAAACCACAAATATTAGCAATAAACGGCTCTTTCTTGGTTGTTTTGGGTCAGTTTTGATAAAGAAAAGGTATGTGTTTAAGCACATACCAAAATACCCCAGACGAGACCATTGTCGTGTCCTCACGCAATGCAATCAACTCACGCTTCTAAAACCAAGGATTTCAATCTCTTTCTACTAAACCATTGATATGTCAAACCATCAAGTTATCTCACACAAGCTAGCCACTTGTGAATGACTAACCGTAAGAAACTTCAAACGATTCGGACAAACCAATTAGAAGAAGTAGTCAATGTTCCTCAAAAGAGATTAAGAAAGCCTTAATTCTAAAACGCCCGCTTACCTTTTATTTCACATGTATAGATATTACGGTTAAGCACATTCCATTATGAGTGACGGTTTGTTGAACTTTCATGTCGATCAATAACTCCAACATTTTTCAAACGACACATTAGGATCACAGAGTAGAAAACACAACACAACGTGAAGTGACCATACGGATAGAATACATCGTCCCTGATTTTTCACAAGTTCCCAAACTAAGCGTAAAACCGAAATCATTGTTATAAATGACTCTAGATGCTAACACTACCCATGGAAGTTACTTATGTAATTACCGTTTGTTCCCATTTTCCTATTTCCTCTAGAATTTTTTTTATTTTTGTGAGAAGTGAATTTCTTCAAATTCTCGTTTCGATAAGAATTATTCTTATAAAGATACAAAGCTAAGTCGATAATTAGTTATCCGCCTTCTCTCAAGAACCATTGTCGTAAAAATGAGGTCCACATCAAGGAATTTTATTACTAACTTTTGATTTTCATTTTCATACATCATTTTTTTTTTTTTTTTTTTTTTTTTTTTTTTTTAAACTTATACTTTTATTTATATGAGTGTGAACCACGGAGCTTCACGGGTAATTCCAATACTATAGGCTTCATGAAATGAGGATCCCGGATGGCTAGGCTAAGACCTCATTCAATCCCGGCTAAAGATCCAAGGATCCGATCTCGACACCGCAGCTCACAACTTTACTTATTACTTTATCACTTATCACTTATTGCTTTTTTTATTACGGATCCCTGATGTGTACCCAATTTTTAAAACAAAGATTCTTTTAAGAAGATAAAGAACTAACCATCGCCAAAAACTCGACATCTCTAATTATTTAGACATATATGGGGTGAAACAATTTTGTGGGAACAAAAAGCCATAAGTACCTTCGATGGGCTCTAAA
The DNA here is from genome assembly GCA_022545495.1 of Chrysanthemum lavandulifolium. Classification (NCBI taxonomy): domain Eukaryota; kingdom Viridiplantae; phylum Streptophyta; class Magnoliopsida; order Asterales; family Asteraceae; genus Chrysanthemum; species Chrysanthemum lavandulifolium. The sequence continues at coordinate 35,304,158 of CM040243.1, read as the reverse complement.
GAGAACCAACTACTCCACGCTTAGCATCTAAACTCATAAGTAACTCTATCATTTCTCGATCTCGCAAATTTAAAATCCCAAATTATGAGATCCCAGATGCTTAGCCGATAATTTTTAGATTATCTATGGTTAAGGGAACAAGCTAGGGCTCAACACGCTTGGGTCAAGTCGTAATTCCATTCCTACTCTCACCAATGGAAAGTCAATCAAGGTGTCAAAGCATATATTAACTTAGCAAATGTTTAGTCAAATAATCTCAAGTCTCGCATTTTAAAGTCACTCATGGAAACTTGCAAAATCTTGGCCTTGTGAGCTAGAATTCGCATTTTATAGCTTCTTATCTAAGAAACTAGCAAAACTTTTCAATCAAAAGACTTAACAAAAGCTTACAAAAATTTTAAATTTTCTCATTTTGCACAATTTTTCAATTTCTAAGGAAAAGCGGGTTCTGAGAGAACACGACGACGAAATAAGCAAGTGCGGTCAAATCAAATCGAAGATTACCCTACCCCAGACTAGAGCGAAACATTGTCCTCAATGTTTAAAGCAAGGGTATCACGAAAATCTAAAAGCCGTTTATTAAGTATGCTCAAAGATAAACGTTAGTCGATAAGATTAGGATATCGGATTTCCATCAAGATCGATCATGAAACTCGAGTGGAGAAAATGAAAACTTGAGCACGAGAGTCTTCATATCGGGAAAGTCCTACACAAAACATCACAAACAACCAAACACGAGAAATCAAGAGCGCACCCTTGGCGTCACTTATTAGAAAATAGAAAGAAGATAGAGATAAGCATGGGGTGCCTCCCACGAGCGCCATCGTTTTTGATCCACGAGTCGCTAGCCCGACTCGTCCCCAATTCATTGTCCTTGGGGAAGAAAGTGGTAGAGATACGTGGTCAAAAGCGTGTCTTCATTCCCGAAAGAAAGAGACTGGGTGGGTCGGGTGGGAAAGAAAGTGTCGGGCTCAAGCACAAATGGGATATCATGAAAGAATGATCCATCATCCGGTGGTTTTGCGGGTGGACGAAGGGATGACGGATCAAAGTGAGAAAACTCCAAAGAAGACGGGAGCTTATGGTAAAGGATAAGAGGTGTAGGCTCAACAACGAAGGCATCCAACAGAGGATCCTTATCACGAATAACGGTTTTAACAAAGAACTCATCAATGCATATCCCGGGTTTAAAAATTTTGTCTTCACATGCGGGTTCAACGGGATACGTGATGGTGGACTCATGAGAGAGAGGAGAGTCGAGCAGTCCATCAAGAAACATCATATCCCCCTCGGGATCATGCATAACAACATCCTCAATACCCGGTGGTATCAAGTCATCAAGAGCAAGAAATGAGTCGGCTTCCTCAATGATCGGGTCATTTGTCGGAGTAACGGAAATCTCGTTCAAAACCTTGTTTATATCAACATCGAAGTAGAATCGCTCAAGAATCAGAGGATAAACATCATCAATAGTGGGATTGCCACTAATCTCTTCATCAAATCAGAAAGTCTCAAGTTCGGGAGAGAAATCACTATCTTTAACGGAGATAGGATGCGAACTCGAATTATTGTTAAGGGCTTCAATTTTGGAAATGAGAAGATAAACTCTCGACAATGTTTCACGTAATGTTGGATCCTCGATCTCAATATCATCGGGCTCGATCTCTTCTTTCGGCTCGGGCTCGGAAGGTAAATCGTCAACGAAATCGATGTCTCCATAAGAATCATCATCGGAATCGGAGAACATCTCAACAGAATCGTTTAAAATATCAAGAGAAGGCTCATCACAAATATCAACAACCCCAGACTCAGACTCTCTTGGGCTTGGGATAAGGATCTCATCACTAGTCTCTTCCATTTCTGGAATAGTACTAAGATGCTCATCCCCCATTATAAGAGAGTCTACGGGTTCAACAATGTTTGTAACAATAGAATCATCGACCTCTTCCATAAGAACGTCACTTCTCTCAACCGGCGTGAGTGAAGGGGAAGAGTCGGAAATGAAAGGCTTAGAAACAAGAGTGGGATAAGAATCTGACAAACTCGCATAATATTCTTTCATCTGGATGGAATCCTCATCATCATCGAAAACAAAAGTCTTGCAATATTGGGTTGTTGTAGCATTGTAGACGTCGTCATCGGAGGCTTGACAATCGTAAAAAGGATGGGGACCACCACAATAATCACATCTTTTGGTAACGGTATCAACGAACTCTGACTTTTGCTTCATGCATCGAATATCATTGGTAAGCTCAGCCATCTTAACCGGTTTATTTCTTGATGTCGGAACTTTCGATTTGTTCTCGATGATGGTCAATATATCCCTTGTGGTACGATACAAGATATTGCCACCGGCGGCTGTATTAAGTGAATCTTGATCGGTTTGCGTTAAAGCATTGTAGAATATATCGATCTGGAGTAATTCCGAGAAACCGTGATGTGGGCATGTTCGTAGGAGATATTTGAATCTATTCCATGCCTCACCAAAACTTTCATCAAACGCTGCTGGAAGTTCGTTATTTCGTTCTTAAGGTTTTTCGTTCTAGAATAAGGAAAGAAACGATTTACAAATTTTGAAACGAGATCTTCCCAAGCAGTGATCGATCGAGGGGGTTCCTTATCGAGCCAATTCCGGGCTGCCCCCCAAGAGAAAATGAGAATAACATCAACTTAATTGTGTCATGAGGGACATCCTTATATTTTATAGTCGAAATTATATTATCAAACCATCGGATGTGAGCATAGGGATCGTCCCTCTCGAAACCATAGAATGGATTCGACATAACTAGTTGAATTAACCCGGTTTGTATCTCGAAATTTTCGGAAAGAATCTCCGGTATAACGACAGCATCTTCGTAACCCTCGGTGGGTACTTGGAGAAATTCTGACATCGTACGCGTGTCCGCCATTAGAATTAAACATATAGAGGGATAAGAGAAAAGAATTATCGGTTAAGAAGATAAAAGAAGAATATTTTTGGGTTTTTAAAACAAATTTTGAAAAGGAAAATCTTTTGGGTTTTTATAAAAGGGATATGTACAAATATCAACGATAACTTCACTCGGGAAGGATCTTCAAATGCACACGATTTGAGACGAATCTGAAAACTCGCTACAAGCCCTCCCGGCGTGGCGCCAAAAATTGATTCGCGGTGAATAAACACGTAAGTTTACTCACACAAGCTAGCCACTGTGAATGACTAACCGTAAGAAACTTAAAGCGCTCGGACACTAACCAATGATAGAGAAGTGTAGTATACGGGTAACTCAAACGTGTTAGGTTTGAGCACCGAGATCGTTCCGAACGAGGGTTGAATGGAATTTCCAACTCACGTCTCAATAATCGGGATTTGAATAACAGAAGGGGGTAAAATGATATTATCTAAACTACGGGATAAGGAAAGTAAATGGAACATATAATCTACGGGAAATCCTAAGAACTAAGGCAAACTACATAACTCTACGCTAAAACGCAAATACGGAATTAAACGAAACGCGAATAAAAAGCAAGTACGTCTAATCTAGATCCTAAAAATAACCTAAAACTACTTTTACTCTAAAAATGATATTAGAAAACTAAATATGAATTAAAACTATTTTTTTGGAATTTTCTTGATTTTATTCTAATTAAAAACTAATTATTAACTAATAAAAATAAACTAATTATCTAAAAATTATGAAAGAGAGAGGGAAAAATATGGAATACTTTCTAAAAACCTAAAATAACATAAAAGACTTTTAAAAACTATTTTTGTATTTTTCTGATTAATTTCCTATTTTCTATGAATTTAATACTATTTAAATCTAATTTAAATTGTAAAAAAATACCAAATAAAAGGAGAAAAATAAGGAAAAATATTTTTTATGCTTTTTATATTTATCTTAATCTATTAAAATTGAAAAACTATTTTTTGGAACTTTTTCTGAATTAAATGCAATTAAAGCTAATTAAAAATGATTAAAAACTGAATTTAATCTAGAAAAATAGTGAACAGTAGCTAAAAATAATGAAAAATTCAGGGAAATTCTAAAATGCTATTCTAATTATAGGAAAAATACAAAACACTGGGCTTATGTATAATAAACTGAAGCTGCTATGTAAACTAGTAGGAAATAAGCACTTGAAATTAAGCAAATAAGCACTACATTCAACCAAACTACTACAGAAGCTTAATAACACTAAGTCTACTCTAAAGAAACTATATTCAACTACTCCTAACACTTAATGATCAGATTACCAAGGATTATAGCTAACTGAAATTTTAAGCAAAAGCAGATTTGGGACCTACTTTCTACCACCAGAATCGCTAATCAAATAAGCCAAAGTGAAAACTAAGAGCATGGCTCTCAAGCCAACCTAGCAGAGAACATAAATCCAAAGTTACAGCTTATGAGGACAAGTATTGAAGTAGTTAAAAAGCAAAACAAAAGTGCATAAGTGGGCGAGTGCTGTCGATGCGAAACAATGAAACAGTGTGCAAGGTGTTTGAGCTTATTTAACTACTAATTCAATAAGCTAAAGCTAAAACTAAAAATGTGGACTTGAAGTCCACCTAACAGACTACATAGAGACCAAAAATGAGACTCTAAATGTTTGAAATGAAGATCATGCATCATCTCGCAAGATCTCCAAAACCGAACTTAAGACTGTTTGACATTTTAAATCGAGTCTAGGTTTGACTTTATTGAGATTTAAACCAAATTGTGAACCGATGATGATATATTATCTTTGAAATAAGAACAAAGCAAACTCACTTATTAACTTTTATACCTATATGCTAGATTTGGTTAACTGATTTTAACAGGTAATGCACCCAAGAACAGTTGCAAAATAAGTTTTGACTTTAATAAAAACTGAAGCAAAGTAATGACAGAAATCAATCCAATAAGCTATAGTTGGCACAAAGAAACTGATTTAATCCAATAATACAACCTCTAAAGCAGTTAACAAAAGCAATCCAAACACTCCTTTAGAAGTCCAAAATGCATTAAAACTACCAGAACCTGATGAGATTAAGCCTAAAACTGATATTAAACTTACTCAACTAATTAGAGAACAGAAATTAAACCCAACTGATTTGACTCACAATTTGACCCGTTTTGACTTATGTTGACTTTTTGAAGAAATTGAGAATTAAGCACAATTAAAAACCATGAAGCTCATATAAGCTTTGTTAAGCTTATATGAACTTAAACAACAAAGAAAGAAACGAATTGAGAAGTAAATTAACAAAGAATCAAAAGATTTGAATTGAATATGAGACAAACCATACAATCATAACATAAGAGATTTATAAAAGAAAACTGAGATTACAACTAAACTAATAAAAACAGTAAATGACATGTAAATTAAATGGCCAAAATTCCTCTAATGCCTAAGGAATTGGACAAGTAATCTTGTGGCTGAAAGGGAGTATAAATAGCTGAGCTTGGGATGCCTTTGAGAAGGTTCTGGGAGATCAAATATCAACCATTGATTCATTCTTTTGTCATCAAATTTAATCAGGGCCACAGGATCAAATATGTGAGGTGTTCCCACCAATGGGATTGCTTCAATCTTCCACGTTGGCAGTCTATTGCATCACATGTGTCAGGACCTTCTGGAAGGAGGGGAAGATGCTTAGTACGAAGTTAAGTGTTTGGCTGGTGGTAAAAGAGTGGTAAAATGGGTGTGTTTGGGTGGGGAAGAAAGGGGGTACTGTTTGGGCGCGTATGGTTTGTTTATTATTTCTCAAAAATCTGTTGACCGGGTTCTAATATCTTTGACTTGGGTATAAGGTCGGGTCAAGGGTGTGATCGGGTTGGATGGTATTAACGGGTAAGCTGGATTGGGTATTAGGATTGGATTGGGCCGGATGTGGTCTAGTGATAGGATAATGGATTATTGGATTTAACTAGGATTAGTATACAAAATACACTAAGGACCATATATGTAATATTTGCAAGACAAGGGTCCAAAAGTGTAAATTATGAAATGTGAGGGATGACTTTGGAAAAATGGATAAGTGAGGGGTGTAAAGTGACATAATGATAAAGTTGAGGATTGTTGTGTAATTTTGGAAAGTGATAGGGTAATTTGTGAAAATTTGATATAATGACGGGTTTAACGTGAAATCTCCCAAACCATGTCTAGAACTCCATATTTTGCACTTTTGAGCATCAAAATCTCTCAAATAGCATCCCCAGATCGGCACACGCACACTTCTCTCTCGTGCTCGGTTTTCTTCGGTTTTGGCTCCTATTTGTGTGTTTTAACATATCCATACCTGCACAAGCACAAACTCAAGAAAACCACAAATATTAGCAATAAACGGCTCTTTCTTGGTTGTTTTGGGTCAGTTTTGATAAAGAAAAGGTATGTGTTTAAGCACATACCAGGTACCTCTTAACAATTCTACACCATCAAGTTCTCTAACGAAACAAGTACGTTTTCTAAAGGCTACTTCTAGATCGGAATCACGTAATTGACCAACAGAGAACAAGTTATGACCAAGACCTTCCACATAATATACCACGAAATTACACTTTCACCAACCACATAATCTCCATAACCCATAATAGCTCCAAAATGGTCATTCCGAATCTAATCATCCCGATGAATTTACTCACGAAGTTCATGAGCATGACCGTCGCCAATATATCTTGGAACAACTGAGTCCGGTACCACGTAAGCGATTTGAACGATCTGCGGTTGAACACGTACAAGAATGGATAATCTGGATATTTGGGATCCCCATGCAAGAATGGGTTCCATTTGGTTAGTGTGATGATTGGAACACCCACATCGAAATAGAAACATTCATATCGAAATTGAGGTAATAGAATCATTATGAATAGATGCAAGATTAGTGTCCGATTTGCCCTATTCAAAGTATGTTCACTTAAGGGAATAGTTCTACCAATGGCGTCCATTTTCTAGTGGGCATTGACTCATTAACCTTATAGCCAAAAGGTATCCATTGATAACCTATCTTACTAAATGTTCTTCCCGTGGGTTTCCTTGCTTTCTAACTCTCTTTCGCCTCCGCCTTTTAGCCTTTTTAACATGATTTTTGCATTAGCAATATTAATTGGGGTATGACAAGATTAGAAAAACATTCATACCACATTCATGATTAGAAACGAATTCAAGCAGACATCATTACAAGGTTTGCAAATAGTATCGAATTGAATTAATTACAAGACGCCTATGGCTAATACTAGAATCAACATGATTCGTTTTATTCGACTCAAGCTTAAAGTTCCTAGGTTGGTCTTCTACTCTCTTCCAATGCACATTCTTGGCTTGCGAGGTCCTATCATTCCTTGTATTGTCTTGAGACTTTGACATGCTCGCTTTAATGTCACTGATTACTCCTGTAGAGGGAATAGGAACATTAGTTGGTTTTGCTACTCTTTGCATCTCCTGTTTAGATGTGCTGGGATCTGAACTACATGCAGGCACACTAAGTTTCACTTTCTTAACACAAGAAGTGTTGGGTCTTGAATGGATTTCATGCTTGGCACTAGGCATAGAACACGGAATCAAAGGATTAACTGTCTCACCTAAGGACTTAGGGCATATTTTGATTAAGCATTCTAGAATTTCTTGAGATCGTTTGGCATATAAGCATGCATGCCCAATTGCATTGTCAAGTGGTTTCTCTACCTTATCCTCTTCAACAATCTCACGGAGACATTCTAGACAATCCTTAAGGGACGAGAAATATGTTTGAATAGCAAGTTTATTGTTCACGAGATGAGGGGACATATTTCACATACAAAGCATATTTATTACAAGAGTGAACCTTTGATACACCATTCTCCCCATTGGTCATTGGCATTTTCCTTTTACAGCTCTTGATTCTCAATTTCCTTTTGCAATGAAGCTATTTGTTCGTTGTTTTTGTTACGAGTGACCTTTATTGATTCAAATAACTCATTGAAATGGCGTTTAACCTTTTCATTTTCTTCAAAAAACTTTCGCTTTCCTTTTGTAATACATTTACTAAGTTTTGAAGATGAAACGTTTGTAATTCCGAGAATCTAAAGGAGGAGGCATTTGGGAGCCACCACATTGTTCTTTTGACCCTTTAATTGAGAGATTTGGGCTTTCAACTTTTGATCGTGTTACAATGAGCTTGAATCATTCATCACGTTTGTTAATTTGAAAAGCGCATCAAACTCGAGCATCCGAGGATGTCTTGATATTTGAAGTTTTGACATTTTCTTTAAGATGTTGATATTTTAGTTGTAAATTAAAATGCTCAACCTCTAGTTTAGAAAAATGTTTAACCAACTTGTCGTGATCATCCGGTTCAATTTTCTCATTTAGTTTAGAATTAGTCTTTTCAAGCTCAATGACACGATCATGGGAGACTTTTAGGCAACAGATAATTCATGAAATTGAGAAGCATTAATGGAACAATTTGTAGCGATGAAAAACACATCTTGAGCAACACATTCAATAATAAGAGTCTCATTCAATGTATTCAAGTTCTTCCTCTCAATCTCATTATATTTTAGTGCTCGTCAGAGTTACTAACCTCAACTATCATTGCATCAAATTCCTTTTCCATTTCTTTAATGTCCGAATTCATTCCCTTTTAAGACTTTCAAAATGCTCTTTTAGTTGTTTAAAGAAAGGCATGACTTCAGTTAAATAACATTCTTTGTTTGCTCAAACCCTTTCCCTTCGAGTTATACGGTGGGTGTGATCCTTTTCTTACAAGTTTTCTCAAAATCAACAAATAGTTGAAAAATAACATATTGATGATTAAGGTCTTGCTTTTCATGGCAATAGTCCTAGGTACTAAATGCATTGGTGTATTTGGAGGATACACGATCAAGGCATTTTCCTAAAAGGAGGGTTCGTTACAACAAGATTTCTCGCTTTTGCTTATCTAAATCCTTTTTCCGTAACACTTGATCGGGTGTTAACAACGTCGAGGCTTAAACATGTTCAAAGAAATCCAATTCTCCTTCTTGTAATCATGGGGTGTGATATTTATTTTTTCTCTTTACATTTAGGATCATCTAATTTCTTGTTCATCTTTTCCTAGTGACTTCATCGATTTCTTATCTTCCTCGGGCACTCAACGCAACTAGGTTTCGTCTAGGTTTAAGGATTTCATTGCCATCATAAAGAACCTTATGAGCATTTCTAGCCTTTTAATGACCTCTAGAATTGGTTCCTCAACAAGGGGAATGCTATGCTTATCGCTTAAGACTCTATGCTTAGTGATTAAGTGAGCGATCAATGGTATTTCCTTGTACATACAACTTATTTTCAAGCTTGTTTTTCAAGGTTTTAGATTAGAAAAATCATTCAAAAGTTTTGATTCCTTAGCACCGAATTCTTGCTTAAGCATTTTAACATTTTCTTGAAGTTCTTGTTTTTGCTTAGCGCTTTAGAAAGCTTTTCTTGTAAGGAGTTTAACTCTTGTTTTAATACTTCTTCTCTAAACCTACTTTTTCTAATAGTTGTACGCATTTGGTCATCCATTTCACGCTCACGGGTGGTCAACTCAAATTTTGCACGTTGTTCATAAATAGCAACACGTTCTTTATAGGCATTCGCCTCGAGATGACGAGAATCATCGTGGGCACATGGTGAATTCATCAAAAACATAATCATTATTGATGCAGAAGATGCATCACTTGGTACAATCTCACTTTCACTTTGTTTCACATATTGATCATATGGGACAATATTGATATTACCCATATTTTCAATATATGATTCAATAAATATAGTTGATTGTACTCGTTATGTATCTTTGCTCATCAACTTCATCGTATAATTTTAATACCTCGTAAATGATTTTGTCTTTGGATGGACCACTTGTGGTGATGAAGAGACTTTAGGAGAGACCATTGGAGAAATGCTAGCCATGAAAATGGTTTGTGCAGTGGGTTCTTCATCAACATCAGTCGTATGCATCACAATCGCCTACTTGAAAGGCATTCGATGATTATGGCTATCTCCGAATTGGTTGCTCATCCACATCTCGCATCATATGTCTTAGCATTTCCTCACCAAGAACAACAACTCCTCTTCATCCAAAGTCGCACCATTATCCCGAGCTTGCACAAGCAAAATCTTATCCTCAAGTACTCGGCATTCGAGGGCATTTTGGCGATGTGCGGTTCCTTGCAATGTGTCCTCACCTCCACAATTGTCATTTGATTGGCTTTGCTTGACCACGATTTCCATTCCTTCCCTATTTCGATTTGCAAGATAACCTCTACCACTCCACCTCTTGCTTGTTCGTCTTGTCGTTCTTGAACCGGCGCACCATAACCTTCCCATCTCCGACGGTGGCTTGATTATGTGGATTGGAAGCGCTCGAGATTGTTGTTGGTGTGTGGAAGAGAGTTCATGTTTTGACTAATCGGAGAGCTAGTTGATTAATGAAGTTTCCACGTGTGTATCAAGATCGCTTGTTTGAACATAGGATCGTGAATGAGTTTGTGATTACCATTACCCATGGGTATGACTTGTGAAGCTTTGGTTGTGATTCGATGTTTGAGTAGAAAGCGGTTGAATCATTTGATGAGCTTGTCTCTCCTCGGTTGGTTTTGAACCGATTAAGAATTCTTTTTCAAACATAGCATGTCTCTCATTCTCAAGGAGGAAGGCATATAGTTGCTCATAGTTTGTATTCTTCAATCCTTTGGTTAGCTTTACGAGGTGACAAACTTGTGCCATTCTCGGATTCATGTTATTCACAAACTTTGAGTTCAAATTGAATGTTTGGCATAGTCATTCGATGTTCCTCATATCATTAACAAGCTTGTGGAATCTCACATAGTACTCATAGACACTCTCATCCGGTTTCATCTTGAAGTGTTCAAACTCATCATAGATTTGTGATTCTCTGTCTTCCATAGTTAATTCGTAACCGAGAGAAGCATCTTGACATTATCCCACACCGCCTTGGCTTCGTGTTGTGATTGATCGACTTGTAGATATCTTTTGGAAGACCTTGAAGTACGATGTTAGAAGCCACGATATCGAGATCGAATATCTTTTCTCCTTATCATCGAGCTCATCATATGTCTTTGGTCTATCAATTCCATAGATAATTGTTCCATCTTCACCGTATCAATTAAGTCTCTAGTAGTCTCAACCCGACACGGTCCTTCATCAATGGATTTGAGAATGTTGACTCCATTTTCCTTTCCAAGACAAGACAATCGATTCGTTGAGCCCAAGAGTCGTAGTCGATTCATCAAGCATGGGTGGATCTAGTATCCAACCAACCGCTTGAACATCCTCGCAACAAAGTGGAGATGATTGTAGGAACGTTGGTAGACATGATGATGATTGAAGGGATTTTATAACTCTATGATTAAACCGGAAATAGATTCTTTCACGGATTTTACTAAATCAAGAGAAAACCGTATTATAGACAGAGTCACCAAGTCGCTAAGAAAACTCGAACCAAGTCGCTAGTAAAATTTTGACAAAGAAGTCGCTAAGCACCAAGTCGCTAAGTTGTCAAGTCGCTAAAGAACAACTCGCTAAGCACCAAATCGCTAGCAAAATTTTGACAGCAAGTCGCTAAGCACCAAGTCGCTAAGTTGTCAAGTCGCTATAGAGCAACTCGCTAAGCACCAACTCGCTAACACCAACTCGCTAACAAACTTAAATACAAGTCGCTAACTTTCACCAAGTCGCTACCCGTAGTGGAGACTCCACTAAGTGTACTGTTTGTCGGCTTGTCTCATTAGACAAGTCGCTAAGCACCAAGTCGCTAACAAAGTACACTAAAACTCGCTATGGTTTTACAAACCAAGTCGCTACCAAGAAATAAAGTCCGTAGCACAAGTCGCTAGCAAGAGAAAACTTTAAAAACACACTTTTCAATCCAAAAACACCCCAACCACGATGATTCAAGCTTACCAAATCAAAACCCAAGCACATACAATGATTCTAAACACAAAACTACACTCAAGTTTAAAAATTTAACACTAGAAATGATCCAATGATGCAAAACCACTAAACTTTTCAAACTCTAAAACCACCTAAAAGTCACTAGAAATCCAAAGATATGTAAGAGAAGATCAAACCATGGCTCTTGATACCATTTGTAACATATTGGATTTCACATACACATCAAACCAAACACAAAGTAGGCGTACAAAGAGTTCTAGAGAGAGAAAGTTAGAGGTTTAGGGAACTTTAGTGAGAGAAAGAAAAGTCTTATTATGAATCGCCACCTATCGGGTTGTGGATCAGGCATACAGTGGGTAAAGACCCGTCCGTCCTCCACGGTGTTAATTAAACTAAATACTACTTAACTTATCATAATCTACGACTACGAGCTTTCTAATGATGACATATAATTGAGGTGACCGACTCTTTAATAACTGGATTTACTAAATCCTAACATGTAAAACTTACGAAGGGTTGTGCCATTCAAGGTCCTATCAATAGCGTCTCCATCAAGGGTTTCCAGCTTGTAGGCTCCGTTGCCATATGCTTCCGTTACAACGTAAGGCCCTTCCCATGTAGGCCCTAGTTTACCATGATATTCAGCCTTACTTGCGCTGTTGAGTCGGAGGACGTATTCTCCTGGCTTGAATGTCTAAGGCCGAACCCTGTTGTTGTAGTACTTTTCAATCTTTTGTTTATGGATAGCCTCCCTGATCGAGGCTATTTCCCTTCTTTCTTCGAGTAGGTCCAGGTTGATGCGGAGATTTTCTTCGTTGTCTGTTGCTTTGAAGTTCATGACCCTTTACGTTTCAACACTAACTTCCGAAGGGATGACAGCTTTTGTGCCATATGTCAAGCTAAAAGGTGTCTCCCCATGACTTGACTTTGTGTGCGTTCTGTGAGCCCAGAGTACTTGAGGTAGCTCATCTACCCAACCATGGTGGTTGTATCCAAGCCTTCGTTCTATGCCTTGTATGATGTCCCTGTTAGTAACTTCCACCTGTCCGTTACCTTGAGGATGGTAAACGGAGGTGAAGGATCGCTTTATGTTCAGGCCTCTTCAAAACACGAGAAACACTCCTTCGGCAAACTGCTTCCCATTATCTGAAATGATGATATGGGGTACTCCGAACAGGAAAATGATGTGTTCCCACACGAACTTTTCCATGTGCCTCCCTGTAATTGATGCTAAGAGTTTGGCTTCAACCCATTTCGTGAAGTAATCGATGGCTACGACCAAGAACTTTACCCCTCCTGGAGCAATTGGTAGAGGACCTATGATATCTACCCCCCCCCCATTGGCAGAAAGCCATGCGGATGTCACGGAGGTCATATCTTGTTTTGGTAGCCTTGGCACTCTTGAGTGGATTTGTGTGCTTTACACTTCGGATAATTTCTCTGCGTCCACTGTGCATCGAAGGCCAATAATATCCTATCCTCATGATCTTAGAAACAACGGAGCGAGGTCCCGCATGTAGCCCATAAGACCCTTCGTGCACTTCTTGAATTATGTTGGAGGCTCGCCTAGGTCCTACACAACGGAGCCATGGAGACAAGAAGGACTTTCGGTATAGGTAGTTCCCATGATTACAGATTGTGGTGCTTTGATGCGAACCTTTCGTGCTAGCCCGATCCTCCCAAGAAGTATACCACTTATTAAGTACTCTCGATCGAGTCATCCAATTTGACTATTCCTCCAAGATTACGCCGACACCTCCTTTCGGACGATGGAAATATCTGCCAACACTTCGACCAGAACCTCCTTAGTTAGAAGAGCAAATTCCATTTATGCCAGTTTGCTAAGTGCATATGCCTTTTTGTTTTGGTTCCTTCGAACATGCTCTATGTCATAGGAGGTAAACCCTTCGAGCATCTTGTGACAACTCGTAATTTCAGGTCATTTTACAAACTTTGAAAATTTCACTATTCATCTCGGGAATTTACTATTCACCGGTTACTATTCATCATTTTACTATTCATCATTTTTTATGTCGATTTGATATTCTGAGAACGTATTTCAAAATTTTACTATTCACCAAACACTATTCATTCCCCGGAGAAAAATCACTATTCATGATTCACTATTCATCATTTATCGTAAACTAGGTTTACGAGTATCAAATTCGCGTAACCTTAATGGTTTAGCTGCGAATTCATGAGCAATCATCGAGGACATTTCATATAGACTAGATTTAGTCTACATATCATTAGTAACATCATCGTCATATTAGTTCATGCAAGGTTTTGCGTTTTTCATTAAACGTATATATTTCTATTAAATAAACGCTATCGCGTAATCATTTATTTTGAACATTTGATCCGACACTTCCAAAAATTATCCTAATATATTTTTATAGTCATATTAAGATTATAAAAATTATAATACTAGTTTACCAGATGTTTTCAATTTATTTTGTATATAAATTGTTATATATAAATATTTACGACGGTTTTCGTAGATTCAACTTGATAATTATTATTTCGCTAAATTTTTGTAAGAAATGCATTTTTATAATTTTTACGATTTCGATATATTCTATTTTGCTCCGTTAAAATTTATTTCTAGCTAACACTACCCTAAATACCTATTTTAACTCACAACTTACAAACTATATATATACTTTAATACATTTAGTAATAAAAATACATCATCCCTTCTTTTGTTTACCCATTGCCGACATTCGTGATGACTCAACAAGGATTCATGTAAAAATCTTGTAACTAGCATATACATATACATACTAGGCTTACACATGTGTTGTTTTAATTACATACTCTATTATACTATATATTATTTTCCTAAAAAAAAAACATACTACACTCATTTGCAAGGTGAGAAAAAAAAATAAAAAATAAAAGTCTCTCCAACTTCATCTCCAAAAACATTCAGCCAAGGAAGAAACATAGGAGAAATCCAAGAATTTTGCAAGATCAAGCTAAAATATTAACTCTAGCATACTCTTAATTAAGGTTTTGAAATAAAAACCTAGGGTATTAGAAAAAACCTTGTTCTTTAAACCTCATCACCTTACTAGTAAGCATTTCATGATCATTTTTAATCTTTCATATTCATACTTTGGTCATTTTATCATACTTGAGAAAAACATGCAAGTTATATGATTATCTATACCACTTTTATTGTTTTTATTACTTATTATGAAATATAATCATCCTATAATTAATCCCTTGAAACATATCATTTTTTATGATGTCTAGGAACCCATGACACCCTAAGAAGGTGTATGGTAGGTTTAGAATAGCTTTGGCGTTGGTTTGAAGTGGTTAGAATAAGTTTTACGTGAAAAAAAATCCATTTCGACAACTATATATAAGGGTCTGATCATTTCTGTGAATTCTGGAATTTTCGACAGTTGGTAAAAAATTTTGGGCTAGATATTCAGAAAATATACTTTAAAATGAAAACGTGGCCGCTTGAATAGGCTAAAACGGAGTTATAACGATTAAGTTATGCTATTTTCAAGTTTAACGACGAAAACTATATTTTCAGAAAATTCAGCATGTTGTCCTAAACTTTTACGAGTAAAAAATGAGTCTTAAGCGTTATTAAATGAGTCGATTTATCAAAAATATATTATAGTACTTTAATGCGAAGCTAAGGACATATAAAACATAGAAAACGGACTTGTAACGATTAAATTACACGTGTTTAAATAAGGTTGACGTAACTATTTCATATAAGCATAATTAATATATTTTCTAATAGCCAAATATATCGGCCGCGAATGACCATGTTGAGGGTCGTTTTTAACATTGATGGAATACTTTTTATAAAAGGATGTCTTCTAGTAAAAGTAATTTTGTCTAGCCTATTTTTCAAAATGTCCAACCGTTCGTCAAACGGAGTTGTAACGAGTAAAATACGGTTAATCAAACTTTGCCGAAAACCACCCTTAAACAATATTTTGGATACAAGTACCCTACTTTACCTATGTTTTTCTCCATGATTGAGACCTCTATGATAAAAACTTAAAAGCTAAAACTTTGAGATAATTATACAAGCTTTCCAAAACCGTTGAGTTTGTTTCCTAACACTCAATATTCAGCATTTTACGACTAGTTTTTCGAGGCTATTTAGTCACTTTCATGAAATTATCAAATGACGTTATTTTACGACGAAAAGTTATAATTTCATAATAAATCATTAAATAACTATCGTAGGATATCATTTCAACGTATTTACTTATAAAGTAATTTGTGAATTTCCAAGACGTTATAAGAATATTTTTCGACGATAAACGTTATTTTCAAAAATTCACAAGTGGCATAGATATCGTACGAATTGCATGCATAACATTGCATCATAACTTATTATAGAACATATCATTCATAATAGGTCACGGTTAGAGGTTGCGCCTCATTTCAGTGTATCCCCTTTTGTCATCATAATCATTGCAACAGGTTAGTTTTCATAGCCCCGATTTTATTCAAGTTTATACATTATTTCAAACCTACGGGGGATAATACATTGCACATCAATTTTTATTACGATACCAAGTATATCGAATTCATTTACATTGCTTAAGTTACTTCATTGCCAATTGAATGTCCCCATTTCATAATCATGAACTGTTAATTCCGGAGTGAGTGGATAGATCTATTGAGGGTGACTCCTCCATCCGGGTTGGTGGTCCCAACTGGTCAAACGGATGCATTTCATTTTTATCACTATTGAGTTGTTTGGCAAAACACTCTGTTGGGGCGAACATCATGATCAGTCCAGCTTCGGTGTCATGTGCTTAGAGCAATTGTAACATTTTATGTGACATCTTTGTCATACATGGTCTATACTTGTGGTAGTCGTATAAAACATTTTACATAAACTCTATAAACTCACTCAACCTTTGTGTTGACACTTTTAGCAATGTATTTTCAGGTATCTAAGGCATTCACTTTATGGCATGCATGTGGACATATCATAGAGTCGCGGTGACGACGCGTCTCACTTGGGTTTTATGCACTTTAAAACATCGTTTGGATTGTAACAAACTTAATTCCGCACATGTCTAATTTCATTTGGGACCTATCTTTTGTAAACTCGAATGTTTTATTATACCAAACGATGTTTTTCCAAATGACACTTTAGGTCGCTCAATATATCAGAATCGTGATGCTATGACGATCAATCCCGTGAATTCCATTCACGCAAAAAATGTAATTTGGGGTGTGACACATCTCCTTGGCTTTATCCAGGTATTGCTTAATCAAAGTGTTAATACAAATAAACCGTAAAAACGTTTATTAATATTTTGCGATCTCTTTGTGTTTTGTTGATAACAAATATAATGTTATCTTAATTATAATTATAAGGATACATGTTATTTTTGTAAAGCATTTACATATAGCCATTTAAATACAAAAATGTAGTAATTAAGCATTTGTTGTAATAGTTTATTAGGATGGGTAAAAACCATAACCCATGGATCTTAACCCATACTCAAGTTGGCTAGATATAATGTATACTTAGATACACCGAATCTAAACAAAACCCATGGACCAACCCATAACCCATGACCCATAACCAAAAACCCATGCAAGAAGAGGAGCTGCCCACGGATCCCTAGGATTACACTAGACGGATCCCAGTGGAAGGGATCCGTGGGATCCGGAACAAGTGAAGATTTTGCCTATAAATAGAGAGCCATTTCTTCATTCTAACTCACCCTCTTCTTACTAAATCTCTCAAACACTCTCATTCTCTTCTAACATATAGATCATTTGATCTAGAGAATTGTTCTTCTTTCTTTCTATTGTGATCCTCATATAGGTCCTTCTCAAGGCGAGATCACGAGCATTCTACAAGTCATCCAAGCAAGGGTCCTTGATTGATTTGTCACTCCGCAAGATTTACGTAGCGAAGATTTTGTATTTGATATTTCACATATTTTTGTGTAATAGTCGTGTTGGTTTGGTCCACCGTGTTACGGACTCGGTATCTAGATTTGTACAGAAAAAGTGTAAGCAACGTTGTGAAGGCTTCTCCGCCAAGTGAAGGAGTTTGTTGACATAGTGCTTGAACTCGAGTAGGTGACTTGGGAGTGGAGTAGGCAAGGAAGGTGTCCTTGTAGCCGAACCACTATACATCGATTGTGTCTTTTCTTTCCTTCGCTTTACTTTATTTACTTGCTTTATCATTAGATCTATACTTTCTCTACATCCATAAGATCTCACATATTAACGAATCTAAAGTTTTGAAACTAACGTAAAATCGGCAAAACTATTCAACCCCCTTCTAGTTTTCCACAATTGGCATCAAGAGCTAAGTTTATAAAAGTTTTAAAGTAAAATTGTATTTTAAAACTTTTCGATCACTATGGGTTCCGAAAATTATAAGGAAGGACAATCTATGTAACGACCACCATTACTTGAAACTAATGGTTTTATATATTGGAAAAATAGATTCGAAACATATGTGAAATATAAAGATATTGATATTTGGTACATTATTGTTGAAGGCGACTTTGAGGCTACCTCAAAAGACGATAAAGGGAATTTAGTTAACATACCTCATGATAAACTAAATGATGAAATGAAGAAAAAGCTTTCTAAAAATAGTGAAGCAAAAATGGTTTTATATAATGCTTTATCGAAAAAGAAATTCGAAAGAATTTATATGCTTAAAACCTCTAAAGAAATTTGGTCTTCTTTAGTTGTAACTCATCAAGGCAACCAACAAGTTAAGAATAATAAAATTGATCTATTTGTTCAACAATATGAACAATTTTCAATATCGGATGAGGAAACTATATATCATTCTTTTGCTAACTTTAATACTATTATTACATCGTTACAAGCACTTGATGAATCTTTCTCTAGCCGTAACCATGTTAGGAGATATCCGAGGGCACTTTCATCAAGTGGAGATCCAAGGTGACGGCGATCGAAGAGTCAAAAGATTTGACAATCCTCACCCTCGATGAACTCATAGGCAACCTAAAAGTCTACGAGCTTGTCCTCGCTAAAGACTCAAGCCTCAAAGGTAAAAGAAACACAAATCTCTTGCCCTTAAAGCCAAAAAGGCTTCAAGCGATGAAGAGAACTCCTCTTGAGTAGTGACGACGAGGAGTACGCTATGGCGGTAGTGGACTTTAAAAGTTCTTTAGAAGAAAGGAAGATACGTCGAACAACCATATGACGATAAGAAAGGCTTTCGGAAAAGCAAAGAGGACGAGAAGCCAAAGGATGATCGTACTTGCTTTAAATGTGGGGACCCAAACCACTTTATTTGTAAGTGTCCCAAACGGGATGATTATAAAGTATTCGTGAGCGGCACGTGGGGAATGAGCGACGAGGAGGACGAAGAAATTTGTCTCATGGCAAATGACGAGGTATGTCACGAATACTATAGTAGTTCAAGCGATGAAGAGAACTCCTCTTTGAGTAGTGACGACGAGGAGTACGCTATGGCGGTAAGGGACTTTAAAAAGTTCTTTAGAAGAAAGGGAAGATACGTCGAACAACCTTATGACGATAAGAAAGGCTTTCGGAAAAGCAAAGAGGACGAGAAGCCAAAGGATGATCGTACTTGCTTTAAATGTGGGGATCCAAACCACTTTATAAGTAAGTGTCCCAAACGGGATGATCATAAAGCATTCATGAGCGGCACGTGGGGAATGAGCGACGAGGATGACGAAGAAATTTGTCTCATGGCAAATGACGAGGTATGTCACGAATACTATAGTAGTTCATCACTTGATGACGACTCTTTGCATAATGAATATGACAAACTATGCAACATTAACTTAAAACTAATTAACAAAAATAAGTTTTTAAAGAGTCAAAACCAACGTTTAGATAAACAAGTCATAGAATTAAAAGCAAAACTAAAACGCTTAGAAAAGGGTAAAATAGCAAGTGGTGAATGTGAACTTTGCATTCAACTTCAAACACTAGTTGAACATCTAGATTCTAAAATTGCTAGAATGAGTACGAACACCTTAGATACAATACTAGATGGTGTTAAACCGGTAACAACCTAAAAGGCTTAGGTATTCAACAACTTGATCCATCAACTAGTGAAAGTAAAGAAACAAAATTTGTTAAGGCGCTAGAAAAACCAACCATTGTTGTGGCGGATCCCACGGATCCCTAAAAGGGAACCGCTAGTGTACGAGACAGGGATCCGTGGATCTTGTAGCAAGCAGAGTAATAACGTAGCGTCTTCATCTAGAACCGATTTTGTTAGCATTAATAGGAAGAAACCAACTCACGCCACCACTAGACAACCACCTCCAAAATATAATCCTACTTTTGCAAGAAACAAAGCTCCATCTTTTCAAAACCTAATTCATTTAGAGACCTAATAACGTTTATCCAAGAAGTAACCATCAAATGGGATGGAACCCAAATATGCAAAACGATTTTCCTTTTCAAAACTTTGCTCCATGAATGCATATTCATCTTATCCATACATGTCTAACATGAATGGAATGTTTAACACTAATGGACCCATGAACAAATGGGGACCAAACTTTTGAGTTTATTATTGTTTTAGGTGTGCTTAAAGGTCGATCTAGACCCCGATGAATGGGTCAAGGATAGCGGGTGCACGAGGCACATGACCGGCAATAGAGATATATTCTCTACATATGAATCCGTAAATGGAGGTAATGTGGTGTTTGGAAATAGCAAAAGTAGAATCATCGGTAAAGGTACGATTTCTAACAAATCTCTAACCATTAACGATGTGTGTCATGTAGAAAACCTAAACTTTAATCTCTTAAGTATAGGACAAATATGTGATAAAAAGTGCAATGTACTTTTTACCGAAACCGGTAGTAAGATACTTAAAAAATGGCATTACCATAGGAAAAGGAATTAGGAAACATGGAGTCTATGTCATTAAAATCGGTAATGAACCTAAGGACAAACTATGTCTTACCTTTATGGATGATACTTCGACCTTATGGCATCGAAGATTGGGTCACGCACACATGCGACTTCTTCAATCGCTATCATCCAAAGATCTAGTAAGAGATCTACCTAAGTTAAAATATGAACATCATTTTTGTGATGCTTGTAATGTAGGAAAACAAGCTCATTCTAGTCATAAAGCTAAAAACATGGTGTCAACAACTAGGTGTCTAGAATTACTACATATGGATTTATTTGGTCCATCCGCTATCCAAAGTTATGGAGGCAACTACTACACTTTGGTCATAGTGGATGACTACTCTAGATATACATGGACAAAATTTTTAAAGAACAAATGGAAACCTTTAATTATTTTGAAATATTAAGCAAAAGATCCAAAGACAACTAGAAGTCCTATAGTGTCCATTAGACGGATCATGGTAGGAATTGATAATGAAGTGCAATTTGGAGCCTTTTGACGCTAATGGTATTACTCACAACTTCTCGGCTCCACGCACTCCACAATCGAATGGGGTAGTAGAAAGAAAGAATAGAACCCCGCAAGAAATGAGTCGAACAATGCTTAATGAACAATCCATACCTCAAAAGTTTTGGTGTAATGTCGTTGATACTTCAACGTACATACTCAATCGAGTCTTAATAAGACCAATCTTAGGTAAAACTCCATATGAGTTACTCCGAGGCAAAAGCCTACGTTAAATCACCTTAGAGTCTTTGGAAGCAAATGTTTTATTCTCGAACACTAAAGATTACCTTACAAAATTTGATCCTAAATCAATCAAGGTATCTTTCTAGGTTATTCGCCAAATAGCAAGCTTACGTCATATTAAACAAAGAAACAATGAAGGTAGAAGAGTCATTAAATATAAAATTTGATGAAAGTCCACCCAAACCCTCTCCACCTCTTGTCGATGACGAGATCATAGAAAGTGATGCTATAGTAATAAAGAAAAGATAAATGAAGAAGAAGAACATTTAAATAATGAAATCATAAACATTAAAGAGTCCAAAGATCACCCGTAGATAAAGTCATAGGAAAGCTAAACGAGCGAACATTAAGGTCTCAAGTTCAAAATCAAAGTAGCTTGTTTTGTTTCGTTTCAACCATAGAACCTAGGAATACACAAAGCCATAAAAATGAGAGTTGGGTAATGGCTATGCAAGAAGAACTAAATCAATTCGTGTCTAATGATGTTTGGACGTTTGTCCCTCCACCTAGTAATCAAACCATAATAGGAACCAAATGGGTATATAAAAACAAATCAGATGCAAACGAAGTAGTGTCTAGGAACAAGGCTAGACTCGTTGCCCAAGGGTATAACCAACAAGAAGGAATAGACTTTGATGAGACCTATGCCCCCGTGGCTAGATTAGAGCCTATAAGAATACTTTTGCGTATGCTTGTGCTAATGATCTAAAGCTTTATCAAAAGGATGTCAAAAGCACTTTTCTAAATGGTCTCATTAATGAAGAAGTATACGTAGCTCAACCTCCGGGCTTCATCGATTTTGAAAAACCCAAACATGTATATAAATTAAAGAAAGCCCTTTACGGTCTTAAACAAGCTCCAAAAGCTTGGTATGATAGACTCAAGTCATTTTTAATTAAACACAACTATACCATGGGGTTAGTTGACAACACACTTTTACTAAGAAAGAGAGTCACATATAATCATAGTGCAAATATATGTAGATGATATTATATTCGGATCCACTTGTCAAGACATGTGTGATGATTTCTAAAATCATGCATGACGAGTTCGAGATGAGTATGATGGGAGAACTTAGTTTCTTTCTTGGTCTACAAATTAAACAAGTAGAAGATGGTATCTTCTTTAATCAATCTAAATACATAAAGGAGATGTTAAAGAAATTCGGTCTAGAAGAGTCGAAACCAATTAGTACACCAATGTCATCGACACCAAACTCACAAAAGATGAAGACGGTGAATCAGTAGATAATACTAAATATCGTGGCATGATAGGTAGTCTTTCTACCTCACGGCAAGTAGGCGGATATCATGTTTAGTGTTTGCTTATGTGCTAGGTTTCAAGAAGACCCTAAAATATCACACCTAGAAGCCGTAAAAGGATATTTAAATACATTAAGGTACAACACAATTAGGATTATGGTATCCTAAGGGCACGGAGTAGAAACAATTGTATATGCGATTCGACCATGCGGTGATTATGTTGATAGAAAAAGTACAAGTGGGTATGTACTTTCATGGGATGTTGTTTAACATCTTGGTTTTCTAAGAAACAAACGGCATTAGCAATATCAACAACCAAGCCGAGTATGTCTCTCCGGCAAAGCATGCCAACAAGCACTATGGATGAAACAAGCGTTAGTCGACTACGACATTCATCTAAGCGACATAGCCACCCTATGTGACAACAAAGGTGCCATCGACTTAAGCAAGAATCCGGTATTGCATTCTCGCACAAAGCATATAGAGATTCAACATCACTTCTTAAGAGACAATGTTCAAAAGGGGAACATCTCTATTGAGAAGGTAGCATCCGAAGACAACATAGCCGACGTCCTCACCAAACCATTGAAGCGGGAACAATTCAACCTACTTCGTCTTGGTCTTGGTCTAATGGAACAAATGTCGTAAATTATTTGATTCTACAAGGTATGTAAACACTAGCCTTCTTCTTTCTGAGTCTAGGATCTCTATTTCACGCACAACTCACAAACAATACGGAATTTTCAAAACCCAAGATAAGTTTTCAACTTATAGCTTTCTTATTTTTTATTCTCAAACACATACACATTTTCAAAGAAAACTCTTTTCAAAATATTTTCTAAAAGAATGATACCTTCCGTATCAATTTCACAAAAGCAATTTCTCACGCCTAGGACAAATCGCTTTTCATTATTAATACAAAGTAAAACCCGCTTTTATTGCATCTCATGTCTTTTGAATGCTAAAGGGACACATAACCAATATGTGTTTTCGGCACATTCATTTAAGCAACAATGAATTAGAGCATTGATAACACTCAATTACTTACTTGTGTACTAAATATGTGTTTTCGGGTTATCTCAATAGGATGCTTTTTCTACTTCTACTTTATTTTTCTTTTTCCTTTTAGAGGTCGAGATAACCGCAACTTCAAATAGTTTGCATATAGGCACACAATAGGCAAAAATGTTTCCAAAAGGAAAATTTTGTGTCGCTCGAATCACCGGACCCACGGATGTCACCTTCATGCCGGACGGATCCCTCAAGGAAGGATCCGGGATCCGTGAGACGTGTCGCTTTTACCTTCTATTCTTCTCACTTTGGATGAAAAATCCACATTTGTTTTATTTCTTGAGTATGCTCTTTAATGCTTGTGTTCTCATGATCACATGCCTTAAATTCATATCTAGTCATTAGATTTTAATCCACATTTGAGTCAAGCATTCATTACAATGCTTTGTTTTTCTATATAGAACTCCCAAAATGCTTGCATAATCCATCTCATCCTCACAAACACAATACACCATGTCCTCCACAAACCCTTTAGATGAATCACCTAGTACAAACAATCATCTTCATGATACCCAAACCTTTGTACTACCACCATCCAAAATACCACAATCAAACTCTAGGATATCCGCATCTGATTAGTATCCGATCTTGTTGCTTAGCAAACCAACCTCAAATGGTTCTTCCTCAACCAACAACTCACCACAAGATGCTTTTTATAGCACCTCCTCATCACCAACAAGTACACCAACTTCATCACCACCTAAAGTCACTCTTTTGGAACTCCTTAAGACTCCAATAAGATCCAAACAACCTAAACAAAAAGAAATAGTCTTTTCAACACCCCCCACATCTCCAAATACTATTTTTCAAGATCTTGAAACATCACCACCATTAGCTCCCATCACATTACAAGAACGTCTAGGTTCTTTTCCACCACCATTTACAAACATTCCGGATGTTGATCCATATTTTCCTATTTTTCCACCACACCTTTCGCATAACTCAAATCAAAACAACCTGGAAAACTTCCGCACTCATTACCAACATCATTTACATTGTGAACATTGCCAATCCACTAGGGAAATCGCAATAGAAGTTAGGGAAGAAATGCGTTTCATACTCAACCTCATCATGATCGCATCAATACCATCACTCATCAAAACCTTCATCCATAACCTTATGCAAGCATGGAAGGAATCACTACTACTTTTTTCTAATTTTAGTATTTTTTTTCTTTTGAAGTCATTTTCAAGAACAAGTCTTGTTCTTATTGTTACAAGCTTGTACGTGGCATAAATACCACTACAATTTGTTATTTCATTACAAGGTCTTGTTTACATACCTTGGCTCCCAATCTTGATTCTCGTCAATCACAAGATTATTTAAGCATGTTACTAACCTTTCTTTTGTAGGATTTTATTTTTCTTCTCTTGACGCCCAAACAAGGGGGCTACAATCGAGGGAGTTAGCGTTATTTCTTCCAGGGTTAACTTTTGTTTGGACAAAAGGGGAGAAGAAGTAAACTTAGGGCTTTCAAAAATTACATCTATTCTTAAGTTTTACTCATCATAACATTATGTTTTGTCATCAACAAAGTGGGGAGATTGTTAATACAAATAAACCGTAAAAACGTTTATTAATATTTTGCAATCTCTTTGTGTTTTCTTGATAACAAATATAATGTTATCTTAAGTATAATTATAAGGATACATGTTATTTTGTAAAGCATTTACATATAGCCATTTAAATACAAAAATGTAGTAATTAAGCATTTGTTGTAATAGTTTATTAGGATGGGTAAAACCATAACCCATGGACCATAACCCATGGATCTTAACCCATACTCAAGTTGGCTAGATACAATGTATACTTAGATACACCGAATCTAAAGAAAACCCATGGACCAACCCATAACCCATGACCCATAACCAAAAATCCATGGGCAAGAGGCGTTCCACGGATCCCTAGGATTACACTAGACGGATCCCAGTGGAAGGGATCCGTGGGATCCGGGAACAAGAAGATTTTGCCTATAAATAGAGAGCCATTTCTTCATTCTAACTCACCCTCTTCTTACTAAATCTCTCAAACACTCTAATTCTCTCTAACATATAAATCACTTGATCTAGAGAATTGTTCTTCTTCTTTCTATTGTGATCCTCATATAGGTCCTTCTAAGGCGAGATCACGAGCATTCTACAAGTCATCCAAGCAAGGGGTCCTTGGTTGATTTGTCACTCCGCAAGATTTCAGAGCTAAGATCTTGTATTTGATATTTCACATATTTGTTGTGTAATAGTCGTGTTGGTTTGGTCCACCATTTTACGGACTCGGTATTCAGCTTTGCACGGAAAAGTATAAGCAACGTTGTGAAGGCTTCTCCGCCAAGTGAAGGAGTTTGTTGACATAGTGCTTGAACTCTCGAGTAGGTGACTCGGGAGTGGAGTAGGCAAGGAAGGTGTCCTTGTAGCCGAACCACTATACATCGGTTGTGTCTTTTCTTTCCTTCGATTTACTTTATTTACTTGCTTTATCATTAGATCTATACTTTCTCTACATCCATAAGATCTCACATATTTACGAATCTAAAGTTTTTGAAACTAACGTAAAATCGACAAAACTATTCAACCCCCCCTTCTAGTTTTCCACACAAAGGTTGCCTTACTTCGTAGGAGCCCTTCATCTGATTGGCCACCAGTTGTGAATCAACAAAATAGCCAAGTCTTCTACCTCCATGTCTTTAGCCACGGAGACCGCTAGCAAGGCTTCAGACCGCTTCATTATTAGTAGCATCAAATTCGAGCGGAGTGCATAAGTATACTCCTTTCCTTCGTGGTCAACTAGCATCAACCCCGCACGGATCCGTCTTGAGCTTGAGGCCCCATCGGTGTAAAGCTTCCACCCTTTGACCGTCTTCGCATGTTTCTTCTCAGCAACTTTGTTGTCCTACTTTGGCTCGGAGGGTGTTTCTGCTAAGAAGTCTGCCAATATTGGCCCTTTGACCGAGTTTCTACCATTGTACTCAATTTCATGCTTTCCTAGCTCGATAGACCACTTAGCTATCCTTCCAGATTTCTCTGGCTTTGAAAGTATCTTCTTAATAGGCTTGTCAGTGAGCACGGTTATGGGGTGAGCCTGGAAGTACCTTCGAAGGCGCCTCGCAGCATGAACCAAAGCCAAGATTAACTTCTTCAACTCCGGATAATTTAGATCAGCTCCCTGTAGAACCCTGCTAACGAAGTAGATAGGGATTTGCTTCTTTTCCTTTTCCGCCAATAAGTGTAGGTAAAATAGCCATGAACTCCTTGAGCTTTTAAAAGGCAGCTTCTGCATCCGCGCTCCACTGAAACGTCTTTTTATCCGTGCATTCTTTAAGCATCTTGAAGAATGGCAAGGATCTGTCTGCGCCCTTCGATAGGAATCTGCTGAGGGCTGCTAACTTTCCGTTCAGACTTTGTACATCCTTGAGGGATTTAGGAGGCTACAAGTCTGTGATGGCCTTAACCTTTGAAGGGTTGGCTTTAATACCTTGCTTCGTGATCAGGTGTCCCAGGAATTGTCCTTCTTCCACGCCGAAGGAACACTTCTTGGGGTTTAACTTCATGTTGATGGCGCGAAGTCGATCAAAGGTTTCCTTTATGTCGAGAGCATGTCCTCCTCCGCTCGCTCTTAATTACCATATCGTCTACGTATGCCTCGAGGTTCCTACCTATTTGCTTGCTGAAGGCTTTGTCCACTACCTATTTGAAATTTTGACTTTTTGAAGTATAGGATTTTTGACCCAAAACCTGTCAAAGCTTGATCAAACAGCACCAACTTTGGAACATGCACTTTAATCACTATATAGGACCTAAAATTACCAGAAATAAGGACTAAATAAGCTCAAGTGAGAAGCTTATATGAGCGATCCACTTTCTAAAATTGCACTAAACAACTAAAATCATCAAACGACTCAAAACAATTTTAAAAGCTTCTACTAACAACCTGAAACATACTTAATTAATCATGATCAAACTTGAAGAAAGTGCAAATGAACGGTGACAAGCTAGTTTGACCCGCTTAACTATTACAACCAAACAATCCTTATAAAGGGTCATATGAGATTTTCAAAGGCAATGACCAATTATAACCGAGATTCTTGTTTATTCTCGATTCACTAACTTATTTTAACTATAATAAGCAACTTTCAAAATGTAAATAAGCACGAAATTAAGCTAAACTAGATATGGCTAATATGGACTGTTTTTAACTTTTAAAAGTGAAAATGAGGTTTATGCTAACACTAACTATCAAACCGATCGAAATTAACTCAAATAACATAAATAAGTTCGAAAACACCAAGAAGCACATAAATAAGCGGTTGTATAGAAACTTGGAAAATTAAATAAAACTTGAATTTGGCTTACTGTTGAAAGGGCTTATGGAACAAAGAAACAAGGACGAACTAAACTTGGATTGTCACTAACCAAGCTTAAATACCACTCCAGATTAATCACCCCAGCTTATCAACCTCCACAGCTTATCAACCTCCACAACTTATTTTGACCACAGAGTTGACTTTTGTTGACTTTTCTTCAAAATGAAATTAGAACCTCACGAACCTCTTAATACTTCTTTAATTACTTTAATAAGCTTATAAAAGCTTATTTAAACACTTAATACAGATTATAACATCAAAACCAATGCAAAGCATATTTGGCGGGAAAACAGTTTTAACTAGAAACATGGAATTAATCTAATTGAATACTTGAATTACATTGCAAAATACTTATACAACTTAAAATTAACTAAACCCAGAAGAAAATTACAAGAACTTATCTAGTCGACATTAATTAAAAACTACACTACTCTACATTCTACTCTAAAAATCTAACACTTGCTACGCTTGTTGTAGAGATCTTTATAGTCAAAATATCTTCCTCGGGACCTCGATAAATCGACTCTTGAAATGTCTTCAATTAATCCCATACGTCCATTTGTAAATTTTGGCGCCAAAAGTCATGAAGTTAACGTGAAGCGCTTTTAGAGCAATTAAAGAACTTTGGAGGATGTGTTGGTGGAGGAGACAAGTAGGAGAGTAGGTGAGTGAGGTGGAAGGGTGGAAAAGGAGAAGGTGTGTTTGACTTCTTCGTTTGACGAGATATTATTAAGGGTAGATTGGTCACGAAAGGTTTCTTTGAAGGGTTGGGTTCGAATGGTTTCTGTTGAAAGGTTGTAAAATGGGTTTAAGTTTTATAACATTAAATCGGTTTAGTGTGTAAGACCCAAGGACCATTTATGCAATATTGAAACTTGAGGATCTGGTTTTGATCTTGTTCAAAACTTATTGTACAAGGATCATCCTTGCCAAATTGATAAACCAAAGGACCAATGTTGTAATTTTCACTTTAAAATGACCCAGGACCGACTTTGACAATTTTTGGATTTTGAGGGTAAAGTTGCCATTTGTAGAAAACTTTCATCCGTGGACTATTTTGAACATGTTTGATTATCCAAGGACTAAAGTTGACTTTTCTTTCATTTTAAACCTTTGTGGACTAGTTTTGCCAATTTGTGAAACTTGTGGATGAAAATGACAATTATGTGAACTTTGCTTGTTTTCATTGTTTTCAATCATTTTGTACCTGATTCATATAAAACACATTTTCATGATATTTGAAACATTTATATAGTCATTTGTGTGCTTTTGATCCTTTTTGTGGGTTTAAACAAAGTAAAATATATGTGTTTTTAGACACATATCAGGTACCTTCGAATCTACTCTCTTCGACCTTATCGAAGGCTTGAGCTTCAGAAAACAATGCTCGTAGATCACTTCGCAAGAGCTTCCATAGTCTAAGTAAGCTATATTTAGTTCTCTGTTGGAGATTAGGACTTTGATGACCACGGGGTCATTTGAGAGAACCCTGCCAGTGATCGAAGGGAACGTAACATCTCCTACCCCGCATAATCCTTCCTCCGCTACTTTTCTCTTTAAACCAGAATCATCCCTGTGAACCATGAGGATGGTTGCTTCGACCGGTGTGGTGTCTTTCCCAACTGTGTGTCGGAGACCTTCTCTTTACCTTTCTTTATGCCTTCACCAAATGTCCCAATTGACCGGACTTCACGGCCTCTTCTATCTGTTTCTTGAGCTCTCGCAATTGTTGGTGTCGTGTCCGTAATGGTCATGGAAATAGCAAGACTTGGATGTATCCTCGCTTCTTCCCTACTTGCCAAACGAGGGGAGGATCAAGGCCTTCGCACTTTCCGTAGCAAGTATTTCCCTGGAGATTTAAACGGGCTTGCAAGAGTCCGTGGTTGATGTTTTGTTGTAGGGTGTGAACGTGTCCCCGCCTTTGTGTTCGTTCTTGGACCCTTCCCACAAAGAGTGCTTTGGGATCTTGCTGTGACTTTCTTTACTTTCAATCGGAGCCCCATTAGTGGACACTTCTTTGGCTTCGATCTAGGTGCAAGTATTCTCCATTAAGCCTTTGTAGGTCATGGGAAGGTCGGTGGATAGAAATTCCACCAAACTGCTTCGTAGGCCATGCACAAAACTAGAGATGCGGCGGTCTTCGTGCGACCCAGAATCGCAAGGTGTCATCAATATATCTAACGAAAGCCCGGTGCTCTCGTTTTCTCTCGCTGATGTTGTGCCTTCGTTAGGTGAGTCCTTGTGAAATTTTACATTGGTCGAAGTGTGATCCGAATTTGGCCTTGAGATAATCCAAATTCACTATGCTACCGCTTTTGCCCGTTCCATCATATCTGACGAGTCTCGCAGGTATATGTGAACATGTGGCAAGCAACCGGCATAACCCATTTCGCATTCGATAGCCCTTCGAGCGGATGTAAGAAATTATTGGGTCCCCTTCCCATCATAAGTACCAATATGCGGGCATTTTCAACCCCGGGTAAAGGGTAGTCTTCATCCACCTTACGAAGGTGTTGTGGAACCCATGGGCCCGACGAGGCGGTTGTAGGTGGCATGTAAGTGGGGCGACATTGTATGGGTTATGGTTCGAGGTATTCGGCGTGGTTTTGGTTAACATAAGGAGGGTAAGCGGTGAGGTATATAAGGTGGGTGACTTCCAGCGGGATACGAGCGGTATACCATAGGGTGCTCGTAAGGCATGTTTCCATATGGTTGAGGAAAGCTAGGGTTGCTAGTCCGCCCATTAGGTGGGGATAAACCCCGTGGGGTAAGATTGAGCCTGAAAGGAGGTACATACCATGAGGAGGAAGATTTCCTCCCCATTCATTTGAGGTGGATTACCTTTCGCGGATGCGTGAGAAGGCTGCATGAACCCCCGCTTCAGCTTATTCCCGGATGGGGCGCCAAGAGTGGTGGCAAGTTAACCTTCGTAGTCTCCTTCGGTGACTTCTCCCATTGGAAACTTCCATCGTTCCTTCCCTTCTCGTCGGAGCCCTCTCCGGAACATCTTCGAAGCCAACCGATCTTCCACTAGGCCTTCGACTACCCAGAGATCCTATCCTCAGCACTGAGCGTGTAGCCCCAGGAGCCGAGGGCCTAGTCTACATTTCTATCTCTTCGTCATACTCATCACTAGAGTATTCCAACTCCCTCCGCATCTCTACGTTCCAAGCTTGCCTCCTTCGAGCCCTCAATAAAGACTCTAGCGCTTCGATGTTAGCTTCAACGAACGCAAGACTGATTACCGGTTCAGGGTTAGCTGATATCGAAGCATGGTTGTTGGGAGTTATTTCATGGTGAGATCGTGTGGTGAAAGTGGACGCGGTTATGTTGGGAAGGTTGTTAGGATCATTGACTGGGATTGGTGTCAAGGTTAAGAAACCCGGAGGGGGAGTATCTTTTCTTCCTTGATTCATGCCGTAAAACTAGTGAGTGCAATTGACTGGTTATAAGTGTGGAATAACGAGACCAATTGTAGCGGGTCCCACGGATGGCGCCACTGATTGTACAATAATTCGTACGACCAGGCCTTGATGGTGATCGAATGGTATAAGGGTGATATGCTCGCGCCAAACTTGTAGCCAATTTGCAATAAGAAATAGTAGACAACCGTTAAGTGATTGCGAGGGTTGGACCTGCGAACCACCTCCGGCGTGAGTAAGTATGTGATATGTGTTGTAAGTAATGTAGAGTATCACGAAATATTGTGTTGAGCGAACATACCATTGAAATGACTCGTCTAACCTATTTATAGATGAAGAAATAAGCTTGGAGAGTGTTTACAAGCGTTTCGGAGATCATGGGGCGCCCCATGATTTGTGGTAACCACTGGGCTTCATCCTCACTCTCTGCGCCTTGGCCGGAAGCTAAGGAGATAGTGGGAGCGTGGGGAAGACCAAGTCAATGTTCTCCTTTATCTTAGTGCCTTGAAGAAGACTACGGCGGCATAGGCCTCTACCGACGAATTCTCAACCCGGTAACCATATCGAGGATGAATGATTTTACGCCACCAATGACTTATGAAGAAAGACTTGGGTCTTGGTAATGCAATTCAAGCGAGGTCGAAGGGTGTCCTTGACCTGATCGGAGGGTACGTCATCAGATGGTGTGCTAAATAGTAATGTGACATCAATGTAAAGATGGTGCTTAAAGGGTTTGTGTCCCAATGATACTTTTTGTTGTGTGATAATCTTTTTGTTCAAGTTCTGCTTAAAATATGTAAAATGCTTGTGAGGTAGGGATTTTTATTTTTTATTATTTTTATTTATTTATTATTTTTTTTAGTAAATTGCACAAATCGTCAGTGTGGTTTGGTCGAACAGCGTTCGTCCTTGTGGTTCGTTAAGTGCGAATATCGTCGGATTTGGCGTTATTACGCCGCTTTTGGTCCTCAACGGTGAAATTTGGCAAACCACAAGGACGGTTTTGAATGATGGAGGACCAAAGTCACGCATCTTGATGCAAATCCGGACGATCTTTCGACTTAATGCTCTACAACGATTTAAACGCAAGATTTGACTAAACCACACGGACGATTTTGCAATTTACTCTTCTTTTCTTTTTTTTTTCTTTTTTTTAATAATAATAAAAGTAAAAATTAGCAGGTTTGATGACCACAGCGGTCAGCCTAACAAAACCAATAAAAAAAAATTAATTATAGGTAAATATGTGATGGCATAATGACAAGGACAAAAAGCTCACAAATCACATGTTGAAAAAACAATTGACATTAAAGTAACAAACAAAAAAAACAAAACAAAGTGGAAGTGGGTTTACTTATGTCTAAATGTCTATAAATAAAAAGAAAAAACCAAATTCCAAGAGATATAGCAATAGATTTGTGACAGTCACGCCATTTTGTCAAACATCTTTCATCACGCTCACGCGTGCCTTCCATATCTAATCCAACGGCCCACATTTGTCCCAACATCCTCATCCAACGGCCCACATTAATCTGCTTTGACTCCACTCCAACCTGACACACAAACACTCAAAAAGCAGTTACTTCTACATTTATACTAGTGTCCCTCCCAACACTTAAAAACCAAACACACCCACTTCACCCACTCATTTCACTTCTCTTTTGTTTGATCACTTCAATTTTATATAAAGTTTTCATCTTTATCAAGATTTGGATACTGGGTATGTTTTAGATTTTGAGCTTCTATAAAAAATCTGAGTTTGGGTATGTTTTTTTGAATTTTGTAAAGTTTTGATCTTTATCAAGATTTGGAAACTGGGTATGTTTTAGATTTTGAATTTAGATAAGATTTCAGCTTTTTTACTGTTTTTGTGAATTTTGTAAGACCTTCTCAGTACTTAAAGTTTATAAAGTTTTGATCTTTATCAAGAATTTGGATTTGGGTATGTGTTAGATGTTTTTTATAATGAATATGTTGGTATCTTTTTGGTTTTGATTGAGGCTTAGTTTCACAGGATATAGATCATATTGTGTTACTATTTTAATTGGACAAGATAAAACACATCTTTACTTTTTTGTCTCCAAAAGTTATGATATCTTTTTACTTTAAATTACATTAGGGTATGTTTTAACTGTTTAATTAGTGGTTGTGAGTTTAACTGTATGATGTAAAGATCAATATTAACTTTTGGTGTCTTGTTTAATAAAGCTTGATCTTTATTTGTCAATCTTATTTTTATATGTTTTCATAGGTTTTTTTTAGTGAGTTTGTTGTCATCCAATTTTGTCATGATTAATGTTACATGAGTTTAATTGCACAGGATCTTGATCTTATAGATTTTTATTTATATAAAAGGTGTGATCTTTATTAAAAGTTTTGAATTTGGGTATCAAGA
This sequence comes from Chrysanthemum lavandulifolium, assembly GCA_022545495.1. NCBI lineage: Eukaryota > Viridiplantae > Streptophyta > Magnoliopsida > Asterales > Asteraceae > Chrysanthemum > Chrysanthemum lavandulifolium. The sequence goes on along the minus strand of CM040243.1, from coordinate 35,270,131 downwards.
GTTTGAAAATTTGATCAAATTTTAGGGTTGTCAACATTTTTTGGTTCATGTTTGATATTGTAGCTCAAGTTCTATGATATATTGTTTGATTTTCATGGGCATCTTCAATGTCCTTGAATGTTTCATGCAGTAGCTCAGTGACCACAGTAGTTTCGTCATAGCATTCCGTGAGATTATATTGTGTTTTTGACCTTATCTGTCGTGATATTCTTCTCTTTGAATGCATTAAGTGTTAATCAGCTTATGAATTTACAACAGATTAGGATCATTATTTTTATGATTATTTAGGGTATCTTGATCGACAAAGAATTGTAAATGTACTCGTGCACCCATTGTTATGATGTCCAATCATAAATGTGTTATATTCTTGATGGTTGTTACTTACTATATTCAAATTCGGATAACTAGAGTGATGACTGTAGTTTACTTTAGGAAGCGATTTTGTGTTCATGGTTAAACTAACTTTTGCATCTTTCTGATTTAATAGGGGGGTCATCATAAAACAGATTTTGAAGAAGTGGTGCAACATGCCGTGGACATCTTTGGGAGTGAATTATTTTGGAAAGTGTACTCGCTTGACGGTTTTCTTCCGTTTCATACTGTAATTTGATTTTCTCTGTAAGTACATCTGATTTTATTATCGTTGGTAATTTCTATGTTTATAAGTTCCTTTATGGTATCATGCTCCCAAATATAGCATCAACTATTAGGTGATCAAGCGTCCAATGTGGACTCTATTTTTTTTTTTTTCGGTTTATAGTAATTACTATCATAATATGACTGTAGTGCTAATAATCTCTCTTTTCGCAGGTGCGTATTTGTTAGTTGTGTAACTTGGTTTTATTTATTAATTCATACTGGTTGGAAGACTGAGAATGTTCATTGGTGTTGCGGAAAGAGAAGAACTGTGAAAAAGTTGGGAAAACTAAAATGAGTGTTGGGATCATTGCATATTACAATTTGATGCAAGTTTGTCAGGTAATTGTCCTTTGCTATTATCTTTAGCGTACCTTAGATTTTGTTGGTCAAACAAGCGTTAGTACTGTACAAAATTAATAAAGTATAGTTCTCTGGACTCTGGAGTATGATATAGATTTGTTTCCCATCTTGGGTAGAGCTAGAAAGAAATACGAGTAGCAAAATCTTATTTCTCAAAGTATCACATAGATCATAGAGGTGGAAAGATGATTTGGTTGGGTATGTGAAACGAATCGGGTTGGGCGTCTAGTACTTATCGTTCTTATTAAAGTAATTAATAAATTAAGAGTGTTGGAACAATAATCTCAAAATACAATCTAAGAGATTATATGCATTCAAAATCATTTTTGTGAGGTTTGGCACTTTTTGTATCTGGAGCATTTGAGATAAAGTACAACCAAATCGACCCGTACCATAGTTCATGTCGATTTTGCATCAAAAAATGACTTGTTTAACCTCAAAGTCAAAATGTTTCAAATGAATACATATTTTTTATGTTTGACTTCCATGTCAACTGTTATATATCTTTGGAAGCATTGGATTAATTGTTGACTTGTGTTTTATTACAGGCTGAATATTTCCGTCAGTTGCTTAAACCTGTTACGTAGACTTGTCGAAGTTTAAGCTTTTAGGATATTGGCAAGGTCTGCCCTTTTGGTTATTATTTCGCATTAGAAGATAAAGAAATTGATCAGTTTATTATTGGTGATTATTGAACATAAGTCTCTCGGCACAAAATGGAAATAACTTGAAAGTGCGTCATTTGCACCATTCATTGCCTTTAAAGTTTTTATTTTTCGTATTTTTTTCCGCATCACACTAAACCAGAAACCGAAACTACGTATTAGAAAGGCAGAAGTTCGGACCAATTTGGTTAAAATAAGTAATGCAGGGTGACGAGCATAATTTTCCACAAAATGGAGCACCCCCTTTTGCAGATCAAATGGGTAGTGGGTATTCACCCGATCCTTATATGTCCTCGTTCTTTGGTCAAAACGTTGACTTTCAGCCATCACGGGATTGCCCTAGAAATTACATTATCTTTGACAGGACAGATAATTATAGCCAGATCATGTACAACCCTGGTCTGAACGTAGGTGCACCTTACTTCCTCATACTACTATGATGCACAATGACATAAACGCCCTAGGCATATGAAAGAAGATTCAGCAGATATTGATGCATTATTGAGCTGTGAAGGCGAGGATGAAGAGGAAGAGTATGAAGAAGAGGAAGAGGTTAGCACAGCACGGACAGACAGAAATGACACAAGTGATACATCTGATTCTTGCTCTTGAGAGCAACAAATAGCAGGTTTGACTCAACATCATCTCACGAGCCAAAGGGCACCGACAGAAAGCGTGAAAAGATGAGAAAGATGGTGAAGTCACTTAGAGGCATCGTGCCTGGTGGTAACCGACAAATGAATACGGTTGCTGTTCTTGATGAAGCTGTTAAATACCTCAAGTCCCTTAAAGTTGAGGCACAGAAAAGGGGTGTTGGAAATTCGTCGGACTGAACTGTTCAATGCCACTCATTGTAGGATATGGTTTGAAAAAAACAATAATCGTGCCCCTACTGTCGGGATGCTAGTGCTTTTGTTTCAATAGCTGCCTAGCTGGGCAGAAGGGTGATTTTACTTGCTTTCTTATGTAGTAACGATGAACTATGGACTTAGTGTGGTTATATGCTATTTATGATAATTAGTTTGGTGTTCTATTGCATCATTTTTCCATTTTGTGCTTCTTTTAGTGTTGGTTTTATGGTGCAATGGACCACAGCAAAAAGCTTGTTGGTTTTGGTCATTATGAACTTTGGACCACAATGCTCAAACATACTATGCATTAGTAAGGTCTTAAAGTGAGAATAAATTAAGAGTAAATTACGTTCGTCGCGTGGTTTCTTTCCAAATCACAGTCACATATTTTTTTTTTTTTTTGCTCCTGTGGTTTACATATTGCGCTGTTAGTCCTTATCGCTAACTGCCGTTAACTTTTCGTTATCTCAATGGCACCGTTAGTCCTAACCAGCGATCACTTGCGGCGTTAGTCCTTTATACTAACGATCGTTAATAACTCAAAATTTTATTAAAAAAAATCTTCTACGCGGTTTTATCGTTTTACCGCTTTTCTTACGTTTTGTCGTTTTGTCCGCTTTCCTTCATTTTTAACTTTTGTCCGTTTTCTTACGTTTTGTCCTTTTATCGTTTCGTTCGTTTTCTGCTTTTTGTCCGTTTTATCGTTACTCGCTTTTTACGTTTTGTCCGTTTTCTTACGTTTTGTCGTTTTATACGGTGTAATTTAAAAAATGACGTTGTTTTTAATCGATTTTATTTTACGATTTAAAAAATCGTTTTTTAATCGATTTTAAAATTTTTTCGATTTAAAAAATTGCGTTTTTATCGATTTTAAAAAGTTTTTCGATTTAAAAAATTGCGTTTTTTATCGATTTTAAAAAGTTTTTCCGATTTAAAAAAATCGTTTTTAATCGATTTTAAAAAGTTTTAACGATTTAAAAATACGTTTTTTAATCGATTTTAAAAATCGGAAAAACTTTTTAAATCAAGTTTTTAAAAATTCGTTTTTAAAGCGGAAAACCTTTTTATAAATCGGATAAAAACGCAATTTTTTAAATCGAAAAACTTTTTAAAAATCAAATTAAAAAGCGTATTTTTTAAATCGAAAAACTTTTTAAATCGGATAAAAACGCAATTTTTTAAATCGAAATAACTTTTAAAAATCGATTAAAAACTTATTTTTTTTAAATCGGAAAAAAAATCGATTAAAAGCAGTCATTTTTTTAAAGTACACCGTATAAAAGCGGACAAAACGTAAGAAAAATGAAAAGCGAAAAAAAGCGAAGTAAGCGATAAAAGCGGACAAAAGCGTAAAAATGAAGGAAAGCGTATAAAAGGACAAAACGTAAGAAAAAGGACAAAAGCGTAAAAAGCGAAGGAAAGCGTATAAAAGCGACAAAACGTAAGAAAAGCGGTAAACGATAAAAATGCATAGAAAATATTTTTTAATAAAATTTTGGAGTTATTAGCTGTCGTTAGTATAAAGGACTAACGGCGCAAGTGATCGCTGGTTAGGACTAACGGTGCCATTGAGATAACGAAAAGATAACGGTAGTTAGCGATAAGGACTAACGTGCAATATGTAAACCACGGGAGCAAAAAGCAAAAAAAGAACAGGGACTCACCGATGTGATTTGGAGCAAACCGAGGACGAACGGTGTAATTTACTCTTTTTTAAAGTACACCGTATAAAAACGGACAAAAACGTAAGAAAAAATGAAAAAAGCGAAAAAAAACGAAGTAAACGTATAAAAACGGACAAAAGCGTAAAAAAATGAAGGAAAACGTATAAAAAGGGACAAAAACGTAAGAAAAAAGGACAAAAGCGTAAAAAAACGAAGGAAAACGTATAAAAACGGACAAAAACGTAAGAAAAACGGGCGAAAACGATAAAAAATGCATAGAAAATATTTTTTTTAATAAAATTTTGGAGTTATTAACGGTCGTTAGTATAAAGGACTAACGCTGCAAGTGATCGCTTGGTTAGGACTAACGGTGCCATTGAGATAACGAAAAAGATAACGGTAGTTAGCGATAAGGACTAACAGCGTGCAATATGTAAACCACAGGGAGCAAAAAAGCAAAAAAAAAAGAACAGGGACTACCGATGTGATTTGGAGCAAACCACAGGGACGAACGGTGTAATTTACTCATAAATTAATATAGCAACTTTTGTCACAGCAAAGCTTGTCTGGTTGATGTGGATGGGATGCCACACAGTTTACATTGCATACAACAATAACAAAGTTGCAACTCTTTTCAGGTGAGGAGGTGGCAATGTATTGAATTGATAAACTTGAAGCTTTTTTGCAAATTTTCATGTTTGATGTCACAGTTAAAAAAAGAAACCCTAAGCAAAGAACAAACTGAACAATCAACAAATATATGTTTGGTTACATGTAAAACAATATAGATAAACAATAAGTAAAAAACTAAAAACCATATATTTTGAACATGAGCTAATTAGAAGTATATTAACAGGTGGAAATAGGGTCTTGGACCATCGAAGTACTGAAGCTATTTGCGAGGTGTACAGAACTTGGATGTACATTACGCAGAACAACAAGAGCATTTTCAGAGTTATTGTTTATGTAACGAAGTGCATCATTCATGTTTTCTTATTTACAACGAAGAAAGATCACGTGAGTCATGTAATCGTCTCTTTCCTTTCATCAGGCTTCTAAATAGATTTCATAAATTACCTCAAGTAAGTCATGATTTTCACCAAAAAATAAGTGTGTCATGTATAATTACTATGAGGTATACAAATACACAAGAGAGACAGCTATACATACCTTTCTTTTATGCATGTATGAGTGTATATCCTTGCACCAAATTGCTAAAGGTGCCTGGCAAAAGCTCCTATTGCACCACTCTTCCTTCAAAATCACATTGTATCGTTTAGTAGTAGTCATCTATAGTCCTTATATACAATGATCCTCACATATCAAAGAATCCGTGGACAATTTTCTTGGTTTGATGTGCGTTGATATGGAGTTTAAACACATTACAATATCATTGTATTCGAGATGTGAACTATGGTCCTTGAAAAAGGTTGTAATATTGCCATTCAATTCGATAAAACTCCAAGCAGGAATCTTTTTTAAACCAAGAGACCTCATTTGGATCCATGCCTCACCTACACCATCCCATTTGGCAGATGAAGCATAATTATGAACCAACTGCACCAAGTTTCCAGCATCTTCGGGTTTTAAGCTATGCATTTCACTCGCAATAATGTCTCCCAGTTCCTTGTTATCTTTAGCTCGGCAAGCGTCAAGAAGAATGCCTAGAACATCAACAACTGGCTCAGCGAACATTCTCTTGTAGAAATCGTACGCGTGTTCTATCTTACCAGCTCGACACAAGAGATCAACAACGCAAGCACAATGCTCAAGCTTTGGCTCAATCCTGTAATGATTTGTCATAGTTTCAAACAGGCTAATACCTTCGTCAACAAGCCCATTATGACTGCAAGCATAGAGAATAGATAAGAATATAACATGATTTGGTTCGATCCCACTGTGCAAAAACTCCATGAACAACTTTAGAGCATACTCCCCTTTACCATGACTACCATATCCACCAATCATTATGCTCCATGAGACCACATCATACTTTGACATTCGGTCAAAGCAATTTCTAGCACTATCTATGTTTCCGCATTTAAAATACATATCTACTAAAGCTGTGTCGATTAATAGGGAAGAATCAAGACAACTTCTAATGACAAAATTGTGTATCCATTTTCCTTGATGATGGGCCCCAATGGAGGCGCACGCCTGAAGAAGGGATACTACTGTTACCGAATCTGGTCTCTCAAAGGATTTTCTCATTTCATTGAATATATACAAGGCATTGGATAACTGACCATTTTGTGCATACCCTGCAACCATGGCGTTCCAGGTGACAACATCCTTTTGGTTCATCATTTCAAAAACAGCACAACTTTGATTTAACCAGCCACACTTTGCATACATTGTAATAAGCGAGTTTTGAGTTGCAACATCTAAACACATTTTTTTTCTTAACATGTACGCATGAATCGAGGTTCCTACAAGAAATGAACCCATATGTGCACAAGCAGCAAGAGCACAAGCTATGGTTGTGGCAGATGGTGTCACCTTAGAAATTAACATCTTATGGAACAATCCCAATGCCTTATCTGGACATTCATTCTGCAAAAGGCCAGAAATCATTGCAGTCCATAAAATCATATCCTTATCCATAGTTGCTTCAAATAATCGATAAGCAGTCATAACATCTTTACTCTTAAGATACATAGTTATAAGTAACGTTTTAACTTGCAAATCCACTTCAAAACCACTGCTAACTATCTTCCCATGCACCACCTTCCCAATTCCGACATTCCCATGTCTTGCAGCAGCAGAAATCAACGTCCCAAACGTCTGCTGATCAGGCTGCAATCCACTCAAACACATCCTAGACAAAAGTTTTGAAATCTCTCCAACATCACCAGCCAACCCATATGCAGAAATCAAAGAATTCCACGACACAACATCCCGTTCCCCCATCGACTCAAACAACCTCCTGGCATCCCCAATTCTCCCACATTTCCCATACGAACTCAACAAACAATTCACCAAAGCCAAATCACCCCCAAACCCGTACTTAACCGCAGACGCATGAAAACACTCAACACAACAACCCTCGGTCACCCCAGACAACATAGTCAACAAAGTAACCGCACTCGGCCTAACCCCTTCCAAACCCATCTCCCAAAACAACCTACGAGCAAAACCCACATCGCCAAATTTCATAAAACACGCGATAACCGCAGTCCAAGGAACCACATTTCTCACAGGCATTACATCAAACAGTTTATACGCAGCTTCACAAAACCCAAATTTCGCGTAGAAATTAATCAAAGAAGCTGCGATATAGGCGTCGGAAGCGAACCCGTAAACGATAGCGTGTTGGTGGAAGGAAAGGCCGAGGGAATGAAGGTTTAGTGAAGTGCAAGCTTTGAACATGCTTGGGTATGTGTATGGGTCAGGTGGGATGTTGTGTTTGAGCATTGTGAAGTAGAGGTTGATGACGTGGCGGTAGGAGTTGGTGGTTGAGTGACGGTTGATTTCGGCGTTGTGGGATTTGGTGGCGGCTGATGACGGTGGTCGTGACGGTGGTAGTTTTGGTGGTTTGAATTTTTTCATTTGGTCATAGTTGTGAAATAACGGTCATGCTGACTTATTGACTTTCAAATGTACTTTAGAGTTTAGTTCCAAAAAAAAATGTGCTTTAGAGTTATGTACTTTTTTTTTTTTTTTTTTCTCTCGTATTATATGCTGGGAACTTGTTAATTATCCTATTGTGTGTACTAAATGACATAATTAACAAAATAATGCTTACATGTCACTGATTAATAAAAAACTCATAAAATGTATTTAATTTTCTTTAAATATAGTTATAATAATTAAATGTAAATTCGAATTTAATAGTCGCTGATTTTACTTTTATATAAAACTCAAACATGTGCCCTCAGGGCACATTTTAGAAAATCCCGATAGATAAAAGTAACTATTGTTGGAATTACGGATATAATTGTACATGGAGACAACATAAGCTAAAAATAGTGTAGCATTTGATTTTAAGGACGTGTTTAATACACAAGATTGATATAACTGTACACGGAGATAGCAGAAGCTAAAAATAGTGTAGCATTTGATTTTAAGAACATGTTTAGGACACAAGATTAGGAAAAGATTATGTTATGTTTTGTTTAAGAAAAAAAGAAGATATTTCAAATATAAATTTTATTTGATAAACAGAGCTTATAAGAGCTTTTATTAGACTACACACAATGGAGGGTGAGTCATCACACTCACCCTCACTTGTCACACGCCACTTTCATTGTTGTCACCATTGGGTCACGCGCTAGCCAAAGAAAAAGAATAAAGAGTGGCGATGGTGCTCACCGTTCAATATTGTTTTTAGTGTGTGTGGATATTTTGTGGGGTATGTTTATATAAAGTGACGTATTTTTTGAAAGTGAAAGGAGTGATAGCCATTATGGCTGAAAGGTGAGGCGAGTGGCGATGTGCTAAAATGGTGATGTGGTGATGAAATGAATGTTAACCATTGTCTCTAACCTTAAAATCAAATGATACTTCATGTGATTTATAAAAATAACATCTATTTTAATATTCAGCTTCATATGTAGTTCCATCAAATACTCCTTTCGCCAAACATACTCTAGAAGATTATGGAAGATTAATTTCTGATATTTCTAATAAATCTTTTCAAACAAACAAAGCTTATACTTTGAATGGCTTATTTTTAAAGATATTAATAATCATAATTATTTGTGTCAAACATGTCAGCATTTTTTTTATTTCAAAAAATTAAGTCATACAAAATCTAATGGTGATGAATACTTAAAATAAACATCAAGACTCTACGCTTGATATAGTTGATCTTCTTTTGACAAAAAGCTTTCGATGTATGAGAATGACAAGAGCTCTAAGCTTGTTGTGGCGGATCTTTTGCTAGTATGATTTGAATGGATGGAGATAATAGAAGCTCTAGGCTTGCTTTGGTAGATCATGACATGTTAATGTGCTTTCAACTAATAAGATTTAGAAACATTATGATCAAGGGTTAGAGATAGTTTTGAAGACTTGAAAATGTGTATTTTTACATTGCAAAATCTTGGTTTGAGTGTGGACTAAATGGTGGCTTAAATAGGCAAATAGACTACTTTAGCACATGACGTATCCTGGTAGGATCCGTCCACCAAAAAAGGATCTATAAGGGTGTGAATATAGCCGTTTACAAGTTGTTTTAGTTACATGTTTTTGTTCTTTCCGTAAATATTCACTTTGTTCAAAAGGCTCCTAAGAGTATGTCTTTGACTAACCATTAATGTTTGAATTTACAAGTGTTTATGGAATTTTTCTTAATATTAATATAAAAACAGAGTGATTTGGTCTCAATACCGAAACAAAATATGGTTTCCCTTAATAGGAGTTTTATACTTTTATATAAAATAGGTGAACTCAAATTTGAATCACTTCCTAGATTCTTGCTAGTTGGAAATTCATTGTTATAAAATAAAGGGTTTTGGCCGTACAATAACAACGTACTTTCTCAAATGTACCGATCTAGTACGCGTACTTTTTTTGTTCCATTTAATGTAACGAACTTTCAAGTTTTGTACTAATCTACCCCATGATACTTGTTTAACCGGATAACAAGTTTTTTTTCCCCAAAAATGCTGCCACGTTGGATTCCACTATATACCCTTTTGGACCACCACCACCAACATAAATTCTTCCCTAATCCTAACCATAATTCATTAAAACTGATAATGTCTTCATCCTCCTCCAATCACAATCATCGCCCCACCACCACCAACACATTGTCAACATGAAGAACTAGTAATCAGACAGACTTCACGAACAATTGATTATCATTTAAAGCGTTTTCTTGGATGCGTTGAGTATTATAATGTAAGTTATATGTACATTTCTTAAACTGAATGTAATGACAGTTGATATTGGGAATGTGTGTTCTTTGTACTATTTAGGGTTCAAAGTGTGGGACATTTTACTGGCTAGATCCTGAGTTACCTAATGAGTATTACAAGCAAGAGGTTTTCAAGTTGATTCAAATGCAAAAAACGTTTGAAAGTAGACAAGCACTCATTGAATGCAAAAATAAGGGATTTGGAAAAGGAGATTGACTTTCAAAAGTCAACTATGGAGAAGGAATTGTTGATGCTTCAATTAGAGTTGAAAGAAAGCAAGTCAACTATGGGTTATTTAAGGAAAATTGTAGCTTTTATGTGTTTTGTTATTGCTTTCATGCTCATTTTCAAAATGTGATGTACTGTAATGACCTTTTATGAAATGAAATGCTTGTTATGGGATATGCTTACTGCAAATGAAATGCTTGTTATGACTGCAAATGAAATGCATATGTGTTTTGCTGCAAATGTATATGACTACAATTGCATTATTGATGCAAATGCAAGATTGACTTTCAAATGCATTATGACTGCAAATGAATTGCTTGTTATGAGTTTATTTGCTGCAAATGACATATGACTGCAATTGCATTATTGATGCAAATGTATTATTTGCTGCAAATGCATTATTGAATGCAACATATAAAGTCACAAAAGTAACCCACAAATGGTGTAAAAGGCACAATACACATTCCCAAATGCATTATTGATCTAAAAGCAGAAAATAAAGAAACACATAGGACCACAATAATCTTGGATTCATTACTGCCAATAATCTTGGATTCATTACTGCCATTAAAAGAAAATTTGTGGACAATAATCTTGGATTCATTACCAGCGTTTTTTACTAATACCAATCCACATTGTTTACTACAATTACCCCTACCAACACATAGTTTAGTACAAATACAGGACCCAATGTTTGACTACTTAAACATAAAGACACCAAACACTTAAACATCAATCTTCTGCAAGCACTTCTTCCACATCCCATGCTTTCTCAGCAAGCACTTGATCCTGAACCATCTGCTGAAAACTTGAATGGTTTGCCCTTCTTTGCAATCCTTTCTGACTTGGCCCTTCTTTTCAAAATGGCTGTCTTAAGAGTCCCAGCTGCAAGGATTTCTTGAACAACTTGGACCATGGTTTTCTTTGTACCTGCAAAGTAAATACATAGTCATTATGTTTTAACATTCTTGGTCAACAAAGTAAATACAAAGAAAAAAGCAAGCAGAAGTTATACCTCTTGGACAAATTCAGTTTCTCCTACTCCAAAGACCACTTGCACCATCACCACCACACCGGATGCGTCTCGCACCATCACCACCACACCGGATGCACTGCACCATCACCACCACACCGGATGAATCGCACCATCACTAGTTGTGACAACCGGCAATTTAGGAGTCTATTTTAGGTAAGCAGTATTCGTTAAATTAAACCGAGTTTTGCCTTTATCACTATTTTATAAACCATGACTTGATTTTTATCATCTATTGGTTTTACTGAATATTTCATTATTAAATGAGTTATCGTATGAGTTTTAACTCTATTTGGTAGGCACTATTCGATTCGGCACTAGAAAAGCCTAAAACGAGAATTATTGTAACTTTTAGACCGTAACTCAAAATTGACCAATAAATAGTCAAAACTCGTGGAAAAACATAAATAACGATGATAGAAAGTCGAATGAACGTTGTGGGACACTCGGGGGACAATATGTGAGCTCGAGAATGGGTAAACGGGACATTTTACGAAAAATGACAACCACGGCCCCTCTCCTTTGGTTTGGCCGGCCACCCCTCCCCTCCATCTCTTTTATTATTTAGTCCCTATCTCATTTGTTTCTCTCACTAAAAACGCACATATCACCACTTTCTCTCTACTCTCTCTCTCTCTCCCTCCCCCAAATTAACATAAACCCTAGCCACCACCACCACCTTGGCCGCCCCACCTCCGGCCACATTCCGGCCAAATTCCGACAAGTGGTATCTCACCTCCACCACTATCTTATAGATCGTCTTTCTCTCTTTCTATCCATATAAAATACTCCCACAAAAGCCTTCAATAACACCTTCAAATTTAAAGATTAAGATTCGTACTTTTAGGGTTTTCATCTAATATTTCAATTGGTGCTTGAATAAGGTAAATGGAACATGTGTAGAGCTTGTTTAAGCTATAAAACCCACATATGGGTTAATTAGGGTTTCGACCCAATCTTGAAATTTGGGGCTTTTGGTTTAAACATGAAATTAAGTCTAATTAACATCTAAATAAACATGTAGATAGTGTTTGGTAAGTGTGTGGTGTATCATTTTGATGGGTTTATGCATTTTAGGTTTAGTTTCATATTTTTGGTTAAGATAGATGATGGATTTTGTGTTTGGTTATTGATTGGAGCTTGAATGATTGGATTTGGATGTTGTGGAAAGGATTTGGGTAATGTTTGAGTGGTTTGGAAGAGTGAGATGAGCCACCGAGGCCACGACGTGAGCCTTGGTTGGTGTCTGAGACCCACTTGGGCCATGGGTCCGGGTCGGTCGATTTGGTAGCTTGTTGGTTGATTTAGTTGAGGTTTGGATGAGACGCGTGGAGCCGAAAAGCTTCTAGAGCTTGTTTGGTTCACGTGGTCTTAACCGCGACCGTGTCATGACCGTTAGGGTCTTAACATTGGTTTCGGGTATATTTGGTTGATTGATTGGTTGGCGAGATTGTTTTGAGTTGGTTTGGGATTGAATTGCGCTATTATGACTTTTAAATTTGGACTTGATATATATATTGTTGACTTTGAGCTACGTCGGCGTTATTTTGACTTTTTAGTCAATAGTTGACTCCGACAAAGCCGTAACATGTAATTTAGTATAATTTGGACTATTGATTGATTAAAAGCCGAGAAGTTATGACTCGTGCTTGTGGACTCGAAACGAATAACGATATGAGATTAATATTGGAATTTGACGAGATATATATTTATACATGAAAATGCTAATAGAACTATGAAATGTAAATAATAAATGGGCTTTTGTACCAAAAATATCGATAACAAGACTTATCTTGTTATTTACTATTTTTAAACGAAAACTAACGACTAAATTGGAAATATTTTGTAATGAATAAGTAATTAATGTTTCGAGTACACGTTTATCAATAAATGTCAATTGTGGATGGGTTACGGATAACCTAACATTAATAGTGTTGATCCACGTGGGTAGCAGACTTATTAGGTTGACGAATCTAATAAGAGCCCGCTAGGTACGTTGGGTAACCCTATTAATGGGTGAATTATCCTTATGACTCTTTTGGATACGATTGATTTATGGGATAATAAGCGACACGAGTAAATAAATGAGTTTATCGAGTTGACGAATTCGATAAGGTCTACTATTTATTCCGAAACTTATTGGACTATGGAGCTTATCATTTAGAGGTCACATTGTGTCGCATTGAGTTATATATTGGTTGTTCGAGTGCATTCATAGCATCATATTGAGTCGATACACCCACACGAGGAATACCAAACACTAGGATTAAATGGTGAAAGCAGGCGTTTTGGAAATAAAGAAATGGAATATATTGGGGTAGATAACGTTGATTTTGAGGAATATATATATTAAAGTTGGTCTACATTAATAGGTTGTGCCGAGTCGATAGTTGTTGTACCGTGATACCGTTATCTTCTGCTAGTGTTTATTTGTGCGTTGATTGCTTGAGGTGAGTTTCATAGCCCCACTTTTATCTACGCTTTAACCACGTTTTGAACTATTTTGGGTGAGAATCATGCTCTGTTTTTGGACCGTTAAAACTATTTGGATTTGCTTATATGCTTGATTGTTTAGATAGATGTGCGGTAGTTGTTGCCTTAGTCTAGGTTTAACCGTGCCTAGCTAAGAATAGACTTCTACATCGACCTAGTCCGGGTTGGCAATTGTTCTAGATTTTGCCACGACAGTCTTGGACTAGAGTCTCGGGCCCGAGTAATCCCCGGATGCGGGATATGATTGGAGATCCGGATAGGATCGGTGTGTGAAACGGTATTTATCTATCTAGGTCTTGCATAGCAAATCAACTCTTACTGTGTCCACTATGATTTTGTTGAATTTAAACCTATGAACTCACCAAATAAAGTGACCTTTTAGCATGATTTCGGTATTTGAAAGATTTTGGATTACTTGATCGGTGGAAGCTTGGCAAGAAGGCGGGTTCAAGGATCATTTCGACTCGATAAACTATGGGGACCTATTTGATTAAACCATGTTTTGGGCCTAATATTTACTCTTTTGGATTAAATGTTTTAAATGACTAAATTTGGGATTGGTTTTGAATGTTAAATGACTATCTCTTTGCTATACTTGTGTGCGATACCAATCCAATAGTAACGCCCCGAAAACTTGATTAAGTCTTTCGCTGTACCGATATTTGGGGGTGTTACACTAGCCATACCAGATGGCCCTACATCACTTGGACCAGCATCATTTGGGAAGACAAATGCAGAACCAGGCTTCTTTCTACCAGGTTTTCTTTTTACCTTTGTTGGTTTTGGTTGTGGATCTTTTTTACATGTTTTTTTGTTATGACCCTTTTCCCAACAAATCTGACATGTCATCATCCTACCATACCTCCCAACTTCATTAACATTTTCAGTGGCATGTTTGATTCTGAGTTTTCTAGGCCTACCTGGCATCCTTCTAAGCACTGGTGGCAATGGTGGTTCATTACTAGTATTAGGCCACATTGAAGAACCACCCACTCGCCTAATGAAATAACTATATGTATTTTGCCACATCCTTTTTGAATACCAAGGAGTAACACCTAAAGCTGGCTCCTTTTTGATGAAACCATAAGCAGCAACTGTGTGTACACATAGAACTCCACTTAAAGTATACCAATTGCAAGTACATGTTCTAGCCTCTATGTTCACCCCAAAAGACTCATTTGCCTTCCTAACCTCATACAAATTATCACCACAGGGATAAACTGTCCAAAATCTTTGAATATCCTTCAAATGCTCAAGTTCTTTTCTTATAGATGGTGTAATGTTGTCTATAAGGTTATTGGCTAAATTATGCATACTATAAAGTCTTTGCATCGGGTAAACCCTAATTTACTCTAACATAGTAATGATAGGCTTACCTCTAGCTATCCTATTGCATTATGATAAGATTCGAAATACCATTTTCATAAGTCGCACAACCTCTCATCCATCTTGAAGAAAGCCTACACCATGAGTTTGGGTTCCTATCAACCAACCATTGCTTTGCTACGGATCAATGTTGCCAATCGATTCATCTTGTTGTAAAACACATGTTGTATGGTTGTTGAGCGGACCCCAAAAGTATCGTTAAAATGAAGACCATTCTATTTCTTCTTGAAGTTGGCATATATGTGCCTTGCACACTACCTATGTTCTGCATGTGGCAACATGGTCTTAACTGACTCCATCAATCCCTATTTCATACAAAGCAAGTGTTAGTCAAATAAGTATGTTTATATTGTAAGATGAAGGTTGAATAAAATTACCTTGTGACCATCTGAAATGATAATAAAATAAGCACCCTGATACAGCCTAAGATCCTCACACAGACAAGCCAAGAACCATTCCCAATTTTCAGTATTTTCAATGTTCACCACAACCCAAGCTATAGGAAACATTTGATTGTTTACGTCTCTTCCCATGGCTGTCAATAGCTCACCTCTGCAAGTTCCTTTGAGAAAGCATCCATCAAGACCAATGACCTTCCTACACCCTGCAGTCCATCCTTCTTTCATAGCCTTGAAGCAAACATAAAACCTTTTAAAGTAGGTCTTACCATTATCTTTCTCCTCCACATGCAAATGAACAGATGAACCAGGATTAGTGTTCAACATCTGTTGTCTGTAATCCCATAACCTACTGTAATGCTCAATCAGCCCACATTCATGATCAAACAAAGCCCTTTGCTTTGCCCTTTTACACTGTCCAACACTCACATTGATGAGATATTTCTTCTTGGTTAGTTCTTTAATTGTCCTATAGCTAATTGTGGGATCCTGAACCACTTTATAAGCAAACTGTCTGGCAATCCATTTATAGGTTACCAATGCTCCCAAATCAAAGTTCCTACAACATGTATGTTCTGGGATCAATGTTTTGATCTGAAAGGAACTGCCATCTTGCATTCATGATGCCCAAAGACTGAATGAACAACCATCCTTCTTATTTAAACCTGTTACCTTCTTCTTTTTCTGTGTCTCCACACCTTTACCTTTGCCCTTTTTAGATGGTGATGCAGTGTACACACCTTTCCCTTTGCCCTTTTTAGATGGTGTTCCTATCTGCACACCTTTCCTATTGCTTTTCTTACATGGTGTTCCTATCTGCACACCTTTCCTATTGCCTTTCTTAGATGGTGTTCCATCCTGCACACCCTCATCTTTCCCTTTCCTAGTTTTCCAGCCTCCACTTCTACCCTCATCAAGATTCCTGCCACAAAGAACCATCAAAGTTCTGTAATCATTTCTTCTGTACCACAACTGATATCCATTAGCCACCCCATAATTGGTTAAACAGACTTTGAGTTGTTCTAGGTGTTCAAACCTCAAACCCAATGTAGGTTTCATCTCATTCCATGCAAGGCTAGGGTCATGTTTTGGATAAACTGCCCAAGGAGTAACTTTATACTTTGCATCTACATTCTCCTCATCACTATCTATATCCTTAGGAGCACCACCTTCACTAAATTCACTAGGATCAGGAGCCTCAATGTGGTCAGTAATAAAGTTGCCATTGCACAAGTTATTAAGAAATGGGTCTTCAACAGTCCTATTTGGTATTTGTACATCTTCTTCTCCTACAGCATCATCATGTCCATATCCTTGAATGTCTTTCATCTCACCTATCTCATTATCTGAAACCTCATCAGGACCTATCTTATTTTGTAACCAATGGCTTAAATCATATCCATGATGTTCCACATACAAATCTATTTCATTTTCATTCTTAAAAGCTAGGGCAACAAACTCAACTAGGTCATTATCATCCTTAATCTCTTTTAAACCATTACTTAACTCTCTACCAGGAATAAGAAAGTAAATACCTTTAACTGGAACTGACATGCTCCTTTTATCACCTTGGACAAACGAAGGACAGTCATACCAACGAAATCAATGTCTGGTATTCTGGATACATCACCTTCCTTATACATGAGAGGTGACGGGTTGAAGGTATCATCATGATAGAAATTAACTGTTATACGCATTTTATTAAAGGGTACTTGATGGATTAGAACATAGGTTTGATATGATGAAATTAGGGTTAGGGTTTTGGTCTGATGAAAAAGCTGGGGGAAATATGAGCGGGGTAAGTGTGGGTTGTGTGGGGTTAGTTTAGGTTAATTTAATATTAAAAAATGCCAGATATTAACAATAGCTGGTTTCCAAACTTTTTATCCGGTAGCCAGTCATTTGATGGGTAGAATAGAACAAAACTTGAAAGTTCGTTACATTAAGTGGAACAAAAAAAATAAAAAAATACGCGTACTAGATCGGTACATTTGAAAAAAATACGTTGCTATTGTACGGCCAAAACCCTAAAATAAAGGCAACTTTGATCATTAAACTAGTTTACAAAATCATGTTTATACCTTGTATGAAATGTAAATATGAGGTTCATAAGAAAATGATTGACTTAAAAATACATTTTAAACATTTTCTATGGTTTGTAATGCAACATAATAAGTATATTCAAACCCATGTTGAAATACGATAAGGCTCGAGACATCTAAAACGAGAAGTGTTGAGGAATATATGCTTTGACGATTTATAGTTACGAGTAATTTATGCATTTTATGTTACATATTACTAGTAACATGTTTCTGATTGTTAAAATAATAAAAAATCTGTTAGTTTTAATATCTTTACAAGTTTGACTAACAATTCAATAAGTATAATAAGTTTGTAAGCGTGGACTTTTAGGAACTCTATTAATTGAAGCGTGTAAGACTGAAATGCATGTATGACCACCGTTTGATTAGGAAGGAACCTTCATCTCAATCAATTGAAGCGTTAAAGCAGCTTCCTTTTTGGTTTGCAATTTATCCAAAAGTTGATGAAATATCATCCCAATTCTTTCTAGTTGCATTCTTTGTTTGTGTAGTACAAGCTTTGTTTAAACATCAATAATGGTGTTTAAAAGCATTCTAGTACTTTTACCAGCTTTCCTGGTTCTTGGTGTTCTATCTGCGGATCCGAGCTTGGAAGATGAAGCTGATGCTATTAAACACTTCAAGAACTTAATAGTGGAAGACCAACTGGTGCAATCCGGGATTGGAATTCTGGTTCCATCCACCATTGCAACTGGACAGGGATCGAATGTGATCGTGTTTCAGGACGTGTCGTTTCTATTTCTATACAGGGAAAGAAGCTTAAAGGTGAAGTCTCCCCATTTCTTGGAAGACTTTCCAGCCTCAAGTTTCTTGATCTAAGCCGAAACTCATTCACTGGAAACATTCCTTCCCAGTTTCAATACTGTTTTCAGCTCGTGACAATAAACCTTAGCGCCAACTCTCTTTCTGGCCCGATCCCGTGGGAACTAGGAAAGCTCCAGAATCTGGAGGTACTACACCTGGAACATAATCATCTTAGTGATACCATTCCAGAGAGCTTGTGTGATTGTCATTCCCTGATAGAAATTCATCTTCAGGAGAACAGTCTCAATGGTACAATACCAGATACAATTGGCAACTTGAAAGCGTTAGAACTTCTAGACCTGAACCATAACCAACTGTCAGGTATAATTCCTGCAGACAAGATTGCCAACATTTCGACACTGAAGTACCTCGACCTTTCTTTTAATCAGCTAGAAGGACCAGTACCAAATAGGGGCATCTTCAGAAACACATCTGGATTGCATGGAAACCCATCTCTTCGTTTTCCCACAAAAAGCAGATTACTAAGCACCTCGTCAGTTGTATCACATTATTCCTTGTTCAAAACTGAAAATACTGCACTTCAAGTAGGTGCTGTCAGTTTTCTAACGGTCTCATACCTTGGTTTAGTTCTCATACTTATATGGGTAGTTTTACGTTGTCGTCATGTAAGAAAACAGAAGATGAGAGACCTAGAGAATGCAGAAGCGATTTCCACCGCAATGTTAGATATTACAAGATTTAATAGAAAGGAACTGGAAGATGCTACCGAGGGATTCAGTGAAGGTAACATTTTGGGCACAAGCAGATTAACCACAGTGTACAAGGGTAAATTACCAAATGGGAAGATGATAGCAGTGAAGAGCTTCAACCTGGGGCAGCTTTCAGCCGAAACACTCAAGAGCAGCTTTGAAAGAGAAATGGAGACATTGGGCAAGTTAAGACACAGAAATCTTTTGAAGGTAGTTGGTTATGCATGGGAGAGTCAGAGGCTACAGGCCGTGGTTCTTGAATACATGGAGAATGGTAGTTTGGATAATGCTATACACAACTCCATGATCTATCAATCAAGATGGGGCCTTTCTGAGAGAGTAGATGTTTTGGTTTCTGTTGCTAGAGGATTGATTTACTTGCACACAGAATATGATTCCCCAATAGTTCACCGTGACTTAAAGCCTTCTAACATACTTCTGGATGATAAATGGAATGCTCATGTCAGCGATTTCGAGATAGCTCGAATCCTTAGAGTTGATCAGCATGATGGAAGCTCCATCTCTTCTGCATCTGCATTTGTAGGCACCATTGGTTACCTGGCACCAGGTATCACCTCTTGTATGTGAATTTAGATTATATACATTGACTTGACTGACCATTAGCATTAACCTGCAAAATTTGTAGTTAAAAATATATTTTATCATTCATTTAGAACAATCCAATAGCCAGATCATATGAACTCTTTACTGACATTACAGTTTCCAAAGTATTCGAATTGAGAGGGTGTTTGTTTAAGCTTATTTGTGGGCTTATAAGCATATGAGATTTCGGCTTATATTTCATAAGCCCAAATTTTCTGGCTTATTTTGAGAATTGTGGGATTATATAGCTTAATATATCATAATAAGCTTATATAAGACATAAGTCTATCAATAAGCCAAAAAATTAAGGCTTGTGAAGTATAAGCCGAAATAAAATAAACTCATAAGCCAACAAATAAGCTTAAACAAATACCCCACCGAATCTTTGAATAAAATGGATAATAGCTCTGATGTTGAGTTGTATTACTTTAGACCTTATTGAATGTCATGCTAAAGCACTTTCGTATTATCTTTACCAGAGTTTGCATATATGAGAAAAGTGACAACAAAAGTAGACGTCTTTAGCTTCGGAATAATAGTGATGGAATTCATCACTAGAAAAAGACCAACCGAGCTCACTAAAGTTGAAGGGACCCAAATCACTTTGTCACAACTAGTAGATCGAGCACTTTCAGATGGAAACAACGAGTTGATTAAAATTGTAGATCCTTATCTGCTTACCAACTTCTCCAAAAACCGGCTCATTGTAGAACAGCTTCTTAAGTTGGCATTGTCTTGCACAAGAATGGATCCAAAAGATCGACCTGATATAGTTCAAGTCATGAATTCCCTTTCAGTGATCAGTAAGAAAGTTTAGAAACTGAAGGCTACAAAATTGGATCATGTCAAAATTTTGGTATGTTGCATCGGTCAGCTATTGAAAGTCTTGTTTGGAAGAATTTGAAGGGTAAAGGGAACTCCTATTATGGTTCAACATCAAATTGCGTACATACCTTTTCAGAGTCGTTTAAGTATCACCTACATTCCAACAAATCGACGTTTCTTGTATTAATTTTACTTAAGTATCTACATCACTTCCTCTTTGTGTTTAGCTCACAAGTAAATATTTAATTCAGCAAGTGAAATGTTTGTTGGCAACCTTCATTATGTCAATCATTAAAGAAACCAGTAGAAGACTTTCAGCTTTTTGGTCCCGGTTGAGTCACAAAAAAATGGCACAATCAAGCAATGGAATTCACTTTTGAGTAAAAAAGAAAGGCAAAATTAAGTCAGATACATTAGATAGGTAGCAACATGGACTCAGCTAATTCCCCCCTATCTTAATCGCCGCAGCAGAGCAGGAGTAGGGGTGGCAATTCGGGTCGGGTTCAGGTTAACAAGTTGGCGGGTTAGAAAACCCCAACCCGAATCTGACCTATTAAAATCATCGGGGCAGCTATGTCAACCCTAACATGTTTACACATAACCTAAACCTGACTCATTTAACCCGTATATATACTTGGGTTGGCGGGTTAAATAGGTTACACATGTTGAATAGGTTAAACGGGTTTCGAGTTGACCCATTTAACCCGTTTTATATACAAAAGTTGACACATTACACGAGTCAAACAGGTTAAACGTGTTTGCGGGTCAACCCGTTTAACCCGTATAATAAAATATAAAAAAGAATTTAATTTAAGGAAAAAATCTTAAACGGGTTGGCGGGTCGACCCGCTTAATTTATGCCCAACCCGAACCTGTCTTGTTTAATAAACGGGTTAGATGAGTTGACCTAAACCAGACCCGAAATCTATTTAGACTCAACCCAAACCTGTTAATTTTTTTGTCATTTACCTGTTAATTTTCTTGTCGGGTTGAAAATTGCCACCCCTAAGCAGGAGTCCTTACGATCGAACCCATTGTTGGCTTCACTCATCTGGGTTTGGTTCTGGCCGGGTCAGTCTTGGATTTGATATTTGGAGGTCAACCCGGACCCGAGACCCGTTTGACCCATGCTCCTAAATGACCCATCTAGACCCGTGACCCAACCCTACCCGACTCACTCATTTGGCCACTTATATTACTCAAAGAACCTGGCGAACTCCTACTGCACCATAGACTTCCTTTAGAACCACACTGATCATCGACACATCAGTCTTTACTTTCCAAGTTCCTTGTTACCATTAGTCCTACAAGCATCAAGAAGAATGCTCAATCATCAACAACCAGTTAGGAAACACGTCCTTGTAGAAGTTGTATGCATCTACTATCCGACTAGATTGGCACAAGAGCTAGATTCATCACTAATGAAAGGACAATGCTCTAATTTAAGTTCATACAGTATTAAAAGGCCATAGATCATCGCAGCTCACCATATCACGTGATTCATGTTCTTATCAGAAACTGTTACAAATATTTGATAAGCAGTAATTACATCTTTACACTTAAGATACAAATCAAAACCCATGTTTTGTCCAATCTGATTAGCTCGACACATGCAAATCAAAACTACTAAAGACAATATTCCCATGCACCACCTTCCCAATTCTAAGATTCCCGTGTTTTATAGCAGCAGATATCAACGTCCCAAATGTCTGCTAATCAGGCTGCAATCCACTTGAACACATCCTAGACAAAGTAGTGAAATAGCTTCTCCAACATCATCAATCAAACCATAAGCAGAAATCAAGAATTTCACGAAACTCGGTTTAATCCCTATATAACCCATCTCATTAAACATCCAAAACAACCCACGTCTCCAAACCTTATAAAACAAGCGATAATCGCAGTCCAAGGGACCACATGTCTACCAGGCACTAAATCAAAGCATTTGCGTGCAACATCACTAAAACCCACATTTTGCATATGGGTTGATATTCAAACACTTTTTACCTTCACGTAAATGAGATTTGAAGGCTAGTACATGTATAATTATGGATTAGTGGAGTATGGAATATGAAAAAAACGAGGAGACAACTACAAATAACAATGATGTTACGAGTCTCACGACTAATCACCGAAAAGAGCTCAGTGATCTAACACTCGTCATCGCTATTAAAGAACTTTTAGGCCTAATATTAGTGTTTAATTAACAGACGAGCTGAAAAACTTTGACCGTTATATCTTTAGAACCGCGAACCTAAATCGGAACCAAAATCTTTTGTTTCTTTAACCAAAACAAAACTTACTGAATATACTGTATTAGATAGGAAGGGGAATGTCATGAAGTTATCATAAACTACTAGAAAGTTAATGCTATCAAAGGACATATTAAATAATATAAAATGATCGATATGAAATCACAAAAAGAATATAAATCGATATTCACGGGTGATTTGTTTGATATTCGGCCAGTGTACTCTTGTGTCTTTATGTAACAACTTGGACAATGACCTAGCATTTAGTACACGGTTTTACACATGCCGAAACATTCGACATGTCGGATCATTTGAATCCCGACACCGTTTAAATCATTATTTGAGAAATAAAAAACCATGTGCATGCATGTACCCGATCATGTATATACGTACGTTTCTTATCCGAAAATAATATCTAAATTATGAGTATCTGTTTTCGCAAAGTCATATCTAAGGGATTTTGCTTCTTTCTTTGTGATTTAGAAGTTAAAAGGACGCGCTTTACACTCCTTGGCAACTATTTTAGTTAAATCGTGTAATATCATGATTTGAAGATCTGATTTAACTTCATGACCCTCTGTTTTTACACTATATATGTAACTCCTGTCATTGGACTAGTGTCGAGAAAACTATACCTATTAGCTAGTCACAATATTGTATGGACAACCTAAATTCATATTTGGTAATTTCGTTATGAATATAATTTAACTTAAAGTAGCTTGTTTTCTGGGAGCGTGTGGGGACGATTACAAGCGATTATGATAACCGTTGACTCACATTGATCGTTGACTCCAAAGAGATAGAGACGATTACAAAAATCAAGTCCATTTTCAATGATATGTTGGACCCCCTAAAACCATGCCTAATCTATATTTAATTGAAAATGATTGTAAATGCTAAAATGGCATAATTAATTTTACGCCTAATCCACTCAACACACGCATGTGGAGTATGATATTTCTCTTCTCACGATAAATTTTCGATTAATGTCAGTGTTAATCTAATTGTTAAGCGTGAAATTGTATATGTCAATCACTTTCTATTTAATTGACTCTTGACAAAGCATTTCAACCAAGTGGGCAAGTGACCAAACATATACTAAGGGTATCTTTAGGGATGGCAAAAACCCGAACTCGACGGGGAAACCCAAACCCGAACTTATAGGCGGGCGGGGCGTCTTATCGGGTTCGGGGCGGGTTTGGGGCCTTGGGGATTCTTATCGGGTTTGGGCGGGGACACCATCCCCGCCTCCTACCAAATATATACATATACATATACATAAAATATTGTGTTAGTATTTACGTCTTAAATATAATTCTATTTTGTTAGTTTTTATCTTTGTGATTTATTCTAGTTTTATCTTGTTTTGTGTCATATTATTCTATAAAGTTGTGATTTATTCCAATGATTAATATATTACTAATGGTTTCTCTATTATTCAAGTTTATTCCATAAAATAACATTGTTAATAGTGTAGAAATAAGAATAAACGGGGAGCGACACGAGTATGATAGAAGATCGCTCAAAAAGACAACCCGATAAGACCCCAATGGGGAATGGGGCGGGTTTGGGAGTATCTCGCCTCGATGGGGCGCCGATAAGATCCCCATGGGGATTGGGGCGGGTTTCGGGATGGTTTTGTTATCGGGTTTGGGGATGGGGATTGCCAAACCCGCCCAAACCCGCCCCATTGCCATTCCTAGTATCTTTGGTATATGAGAATGGATATCAGTAAATGGTTCGATAATTATAGAAATTTAGTGAAAAAATGTTTGGTACAAAAATATGAACCGAGAAAATGGAATCACATTTAAAGATTCATAAATGAAGAGATAGGTGACTTTGTATAGTTCCCTATTCTATGATTTGTTTGTGAAACAAAGAGCAAAAATATTTTAATGCAATACACAAAGATAAAATTTTCAATCGTACATTTTTTATTAGAATGAATCAAAGAATTAATAAGTATTTGGCGGATAAACACTTAATCTAATTCAATGACAATATGTTTAGCTTTTTGTATAAGAAAACTCAAACAAAGGTTAGAGCTTGCAAGTAAACTCTGAGATTGCTGATTTTGATAATGGACTAGAACGAGTTCAAACGAGAGTAAATGCTCTTTTAAATGATACAATAAATGTGGAAGAGATAACTTACTTCGACCACCATTCTCTTTGTATAGGAGACAAATAAGGATGTCATGTAAGGTTTGTTGAGACATGTCAAACATTTAATGGAGAACAACATCTTCCATTAAATGTTTCTATTCTTGAAAACCCAAAAATCTTACTTTAGTGAACAATGCTGCCAAATGTTCACTACATTTTCACAAACTCGTACTTGTCTTAACTTTCTCAAGAATTTTTTTTTATTTTTTTATTTTAGTGTTATTTTTTTTGGTAACCCTGATTTTTCGGCCTTTTGGCTTGACTTTCTCAAGGATCCACTTTATTTCATTCTTTTGCAATCTTGAAAAGTCGCGCCTAAATATCTAAGATATATTTCGGGCTAGCTCTCTTGGATGGATCAAGGAGTTGATTGGTTCATCAGGGCATTATCAATTCCGATGAACCTTTGTCTTCCAGCTTCTAATTCCTTATACATACTAGCTGACTCCGTATCAGCTTGAGAGTATGTCTTCAAGTTATCTTCGAATCCTTGACGATGTCTCAGACTTGAACTTCGCTAAGGTTATTCGTTGATTTCTTTATCAATGAGTCTTCTTACACTTGGTCTATTTTATGTTTAAATTTAGTCAGAGACCATTGACACTGAATTGACCCAAGAGTTTGCATCTCATTCCACTCTTTACCTCACATTCTCTTTTTTATTTTTATTTTGTGGTCATAATCAATAATATTAAATACTACCCAAAATTAAACAAACAAATCAAACAACATTTTATATGTATAGATAATTACTTTAATTCCACCTTATTTTCATACAAATACGATAATAATTGCTATTTGCCAACGAAACACACCCCAAATGTAGTGGGGATCCAAAACAAAGGTATCATGTGTGCTTTATTAAACTATACAAGACTCACAATACAAATTTCTTTAACGTGATGCATTCTCAAATAATCACGCTTTTTACTATATTTCCACTACGAGGGATAGTTCCATATGGTTCACGGAACCTCCGAAACCACCTTAAATCCGCCCTTGATTAAATGTTTATATGTATTTTCTTGTTTTAAACTTCTTAAACGCATTCATCACCTGGTAAGTCACATCAACGCCATCTCAATACCTCTCCAATCACACATCAATAACTAAAACGCCATCCATTGCACTAAAACCAATAACAGTTATGAGTACATGTAGGTTCCACAAAACACCCCATCAAAAATACTCCACTCACTTAAAAAAATAACAATAATAATAAAGAAAAACGAAAAGCATCGATGGGCGTAATGAATAGGGACGAATGACACCGTGAGACGGTGCGGTATGACTAGCCATTGGTGTTGTTTTTGCCAATGGCGTGCCATCATCACTCCTCGCCTTGCTCAGAATCGGATTCATGTATCCGCCTAATATCGTCAAGTTACTTAATTCAAATGGTCAAAATCTTGATGTTGACAACTCGACATAGACTATTTAGTAAAATTACCACATTGACCCTAGACCAATATGTTGACAATTTTGCTTTTATGAAGTTGGTAACTAGGTTGGTCACATTACAAGCAATAGCATATATTGACAACGAGTATTGCGACCAGCCGCCGCGTTGCGGCGGAGTTTTTTTTTTTGACATTCTTATCTGGTAATTTAGCAAGCTCACATCTATAAAAATTGTCTTATAGTCCAAAATGGTGTACATTTTTGCCGGAAAAAGAGCAGTTAACAAAAATTGACATAAGTTGTGTCATATTTATAGTAGCATCATCTACAGCTAGAAAAGCTACTCACCCTTGCATCAGTTGCAATTTGCCTCCCAAGACAGTCCAACTCAGCGTCCCCCTCGTCAATACTTTTGCTTATGAAAGAAGTGATGCTTGGTATTTTCGATTTGATTACAGACTCCAAATGCTGCAAGATAGAAGTTTTATATCTTAAGCGGATAGAACACACCTGAAATAGGAGTTTCGCCAAATAGT
Source organism: Chrysanthemum lavandulifolium (assembly GCA_022545495.1). Classification (NCBI taxonomy): domain Eukaryota; kingdom Viridiplantae; phylum Streptophyta; class Magnoliopsida; order Asterales; family Asteraceae; genus Chrysanthemum; species Chrysanthemum lavandulifolium. The sequence goes on along the minus strand of CM040243.1, from coordinate 35,243,152 downwards.
TTGAGCCGATTTTATTAGCCAAATGACTATAGTCAGTACTTATAGCAAAATAATGCCGCTCCCTTTATCGCTTTCTAATTGATATCGACTTAGATCTATTCACAATCGATGTTGCGATTTCGTTGGTCTATTTGTACCCATCAAATTAACAAAACATGTAATAATATAAATAGAGATTAATCGATGGAAATAAATTACCGTGACTTGTTTTAAGCTACTTGTGATGCACTCAAGTGTTTCACTCCCCAACGCCTCATTCATTCCTACCGTCACATCGACTTATTTCGTAACCCAAAATCTAACATAAAAGAGCATCAAGTGTTTCACTCCCCCAACGCCTTAAGGCACATAAATAAGCTATTCCAAATACTACAAAAACAGAATCACAAAATAGACGACGATAAACAACTTATTTCAGAACCCAAAAATCTAACATAAAAGAACATCAAACAGCCACTTACTTGCTAGTGTAAAAGCCAGCAGAAAAGCAATCATTCAAGACATGTGAAAGATTAACCAAACATCAAGAACATATAAAATTTTCATAAAGAACCAAACTCAAAACTCAGAACACCATTATCACCCAGCCGAAAGCTTACATCAACAAATGTGAAACCATAAATCAAAGAATGAGATAAAAAGTATCCAATCATAAGAATGTTTCCATAAATAATTGGGCTCGATGTGTATATAGGTTTTAATTCATAGAGATATCCTTATTCCGTAGTGGTTGCAAAAACGCAGCTTGCATAGAAAGAATTTAAACTATGCCATCTCGTTGTTCGCCTCCAACTTACAGTAGGATCTTCCGAGACCCATTTCGTTTTTCGAGATTACACCGATCATCATAGCCCTTATGGGACATATTAAGAAAATGTTCACTTCAAAAGTAATTTTCTTTAAACATAACCTCAGAAAGAGCATCCATACCTTTTAACATGTTTTGAAAGAAATTTACAACAACCACGACTTTAAAACAGAAACCAGTAAATGGTATCGCAATAGGGATGGTAGATGAAGGCGTAGTATTTGTAAAGTTTCAAAGAAAAGTTATAGTTGTCATTTTTAAGAACAACAATGACAACATAGATATAAAACTGCAAGTGATCACATATGTGGAACAACAGCCAAGGTTGCGTTTGTACCAACGGCTTGCCAAGATACGGCCATTCTCACAACTCAAAACACTTTACTAAACTGTACCTGCTCGTGAAGCCGGAACGACCGCCATGGCTGCGTTTGTCTAAACGCCCTGCCAATATACGGCCATTCTCACGCTTACAGCGTTTTAAAAAGATAAATACAAAATTGCATACCCGACATCGAAGCAAATATATTATAAGTCATTCAAAACAACGTCGAATAGCAAACAGTATGCTTGGCCCATTTTAGTTAGGCCAATACTAGTGTTGGCCTACTAGCCCGTTGGTTTTTATAAAATTAGTTAACATATACAGATTTTGCAACTTTGGGTTTCTCAAAAGTTCTAGAGCTCCCGTTTTACCTGTATCAACTACAAATGTTAATGACTAAAAATAGCTTCTTTCACATAAGAGAGTTTAAGAACCGAGCAGACTATGTTGGTGGGAATAAAAAATGATTGATCTAGTCAATCTTACATACCTTACTTCATTCTTTATGAGAATATGGTGAATACCATTTCCTCATACTCGATTTTCCTTGTTGGCTTATCAAGAGAACAAAATGAATCTGCACCAAGAAATCAACGAACAATTATCATGAAACCTTAAATAAAATGGATCTTTAGGAATATTAGCAATTTTACAAATTTTGTGGTTTATAAGAAATACAAAAAAGTGGTCATACTACTTTTAAGTGAACTGCATTTTATAAATTGCATGTTCCTCCTCTGTTGATTAATAAGCATATTCCAGTGTGGTCTTACTTCGTCAAGATAACCACACATGACTATACTCTACTTGCCTAATTATTACTACTACGAAAGTTTTATTTAGACGGTGTACACATAAGCCTACCTAGGTACAACCGCATATCTCAAGGACACTTACTTTCTAAATGTATGAAAGTAATCGTTATAATGGAATGAACTCGTTCACCATAGAAGTTACTTTAGAACCGATTATTTGACCTAAACTATAAAAAAATTCATCAAATAATCACAAACGGATGTCGTTCATCCTAACACGAAACGACAATTTCTTCATGAAAACGACGTAGTTTTAACTGTCATTTAGTATATACAACAATAAAGCTGCAATAACTCTAAGCTGGACACATCATGTTTTAGAGCCAAGAGCCCGACAGTACAAATACTGCATACCTGAGGCTTTCCTGTTGAAAGCAAGCGCACTAAAGATGAGTTTCCCACATTTGGAGCTTCAACAACCTAACTAAACTGATATGCACAAATTTCGAGCGACAAACATACCATTATTAATTCCGGATACGCAGGCTATCTTTTTATGAGAAAGATCTGTAAAAATAAATCAGCCCCAAAATCATACCTAAACCCTAAATTATCAATTGAAAACAGATAACCCTAACTTTAAGTGTCCGTGATGTTTCAAAACATAAGATGAAACAAACAACCTCTTGAAAATCGTTTTTTTTTTCTTCTATACTTGCAATTCTTATTTTAAATACAACTCTGAACATAAAAAATAAGCAATCTAAACATCCAAACTAAGCAAACTGATGTGAACAATTAATTAATAGGCATACATACCATGTTGATTTTTCCAGTAATCTTCCGGCAAAAAAAGTGAAATTAAATCTTTATAAACATGGATAAGTTAAAACCTTCCCCAACAATTAAGTTGAAGGTGAAGATTTGAACTCACTTAAGATTTTGGATTTATTGTTGCAACCTTCTTGTTCCGAGCCTCAAATCCAAAATTTCATGGTTACATACATCAAATAGTCGAACTTATTGGTTGATTTGAAAACCGGAGCAAGATGACGCTATGGTGTGGGGTACTCTAGATCTTGTGAAGCGGTCGATGTTCTAGGTTCTTCTTGCATCTTGTTTTTATCAATAACAACGGGTAGCAGCCGCCAGCAGAAGTATTGGGCTAACTGAATGGTCCAGGTTATTCTACGGTGGAATATGGCAGGTGAAGTGAAATGATGTCGTTTTGGTGGAATAACACGTGAAGTGAAACGGCGTCGTTTATTTAGGTGGAATAGGCAATGAAGTGACGTCGTTTGGAATGACTTTTAATATATATAGTAATATATAACCCACTTGCCACTATAGATATTCTACTAAAGCATCAAAGCAGCAACTAATAAATGCATGCAATAACAAAATATTTAATCACATTGTTTAGTCATTAACAAGATATCCTAGATATTATTAGTTTGAATTACATGTTAATAGTTGTGTCAAGTTGCTAATTATGTGTTATAATAATGAAATGACTTGAGATGGTTGTATGAACACAACTATGTTGGAATTATATAACATGACATTCAAATAAATAACCACAAAACATCAAAGTATTCAAGCGGAAGCGTATAGGATTTATTAATGAACAATTAATTAACATAAAAGAATATGTGTACATTTTCTTGATTCTAGCCGAACAAGAATCAATTCCACAAACTAGCAATTGGGATGAACCCTAATTAGGGTTTATAGGATTATGTGAATTACCCCTTACCGTTTTGTAATTCAATCCAAGAATAATAACAAAAGTATGTTATTACCACGTTCTTGTACACACGTACTAAACCGAATTAAAGTAATGCTAGTTTTGATAAAACAAATAACTTGTTATATGGAAAAGTAGTGGATCGATCCCTATAATGGGTGTCGACCGGTTTTAGAACAAGAAACACACAAAACAATTTTTAGGGTTTAGCAATGAGCACAAGAGATAATTTACAAACACCCTAGGTTTTGTATATATACTCAAGCAAACTTGGTGAACAAGTTTAATTCAAGTTGGGTTGGGTTTCCTTTTCCCTCTTGGCCTATCGGTTCATAGCATCCCAAGAGGATTCCGGAACCTTCCCAACTTTTGCAATTTAGTCTTTTTTAGTCCATTACATTAATTACATAACGTCCGTTAGTTATTTCGTTTAATCAATAAATAAATATAACATTTATATTTAATTATTAACTTTAAATTCTCATACGTAAAGCGTGCAATCCCGTGGTCTCAAGTTCGATCCTAACTCACGTCTATTAATTTATTGTCCATAAAACCAACAGCCCCACTGGACATATCTTAATAGAGTGATCACATCGGTTAGTGTCTAGCAACACTGATGCCTCTAGTACAACTCGAGCAAGGCCTCGGAAAACCTTTAATGATTTCTCATTATTATTATCCTTTTGTTTCTAATACCATGTTAAATAAAGATATGAAATTAAGTCATTCTTTATCCAACTATTCTGCTTCTCGTTATAAGAGATCGAGCAAGATTACCAAATCTTCCGAACATATTCTGGGAGAACTTTGGGCGTGGCCACGCAAACATCTTGTCAACCCTACGAGGGCCCAAAGAAGATTAAACTCCAAAAAATTTGAAGGAACAAATTCTATCTTGACTACGAGAATAACCCACTAATTTTGCAACACTTCAGAAACAACCCTTATGACTACCGACACGCATCTGGCGTTAAGTTATTCCACAAAAGTACACTACATTCATGACACTTACCGGTATCTCAAGTCTGAGGATAACTATTCATAATTTACTTAACAACAATATCCATAAAGTAAATTATGTAGTTGGGATAAGTCCTATATTCAATTCAATGAATATCATATGAAATTGGTATGCATTCTCATCAATATACTTTCAAGTATATTCTACCATATCTCTCAGATTTGTCTTAGTTAATGATACTCCCATATCATTAATCGACAACGGACGATTTAGAATAAATAAATTTATTCACGGATTAAACATGCAAATATAGGATACAATATATTATAAAATCAAACATAACAATTGTTTAACATCCCTTATCCAAATACTAAATAGATCAATGCATGAAAATTCCAGTTGATGAATTATGCCTCAAGTAATGACAATCATACTTGTTGACTATACATAAATCAACCAACTTGATCTATCGTAATTTTGAGAATACTTATTTCAAGAATTCAATTAGTGAAGTCCTTGTATGTGTGCATTCACCAATCCACATAATAATTCATAAATTGTGTAACATCCTCTATCACCAATTTATGACAATTTAAACTTTCAAACATTTTAAAGTTTAAAGTATTCTTATTCTTTTAATGTATAATGCAATTGTGCTCTTAGTAGCACAACTAGTTCACATGGCCATTAACAAAGATGAAATCCTACCATGACTAGTATTGAGTGTCATCTCAATTAAACCAGCATCATTGTATACAAACAACAATATGCTCATTAAAACTCCGTAAACTTTAATATCTTATTGTATAATGTTTGATGCTTTCCTAACTTTCAAGTTTAAAGTCGATGACAATTTGCACAACATTTGACATATTGTTCATCCATAGAATCTAGGAGCAATTCCAGATCGAGGATGTAATTCTTCGAATATTCATTACACAAGTTATCTAATAACTTTTAGTTAGATATCAATGTTGTCAAATCACTTCTTATTAAAGAATGATACAACAATTTAAATACACAACATGATGTACATGATGAATCTACAGGTCAACCTTAGACTTCATTCACGTTCTATCTTGTAACAAGATCTTTAACCATTTCCCAAATGATATATCATGTTTTATTAGAATGATTTATTTTACTGCACATGTTTATTAACAATAAACATATATTTCAAGGTTGTATGTTTTAATTCTTAAATCTTACAAGTGAAGTTTCATTCCAATCTAAGACTTAACATTTAGCTTACAAGGAATGTTGCTTACAAGGAATGTTACTTACTATATGTTATACAACATATAAGATTTAAGAAACTTAACATAATACTCCCACTAGCTTTCAGGAATACTTAAAATTTATCTTATTTTAATTATAAATCGAAAATGGGATTTAATAATTAAACATAATAATAATTTCATAGATGCATGCATTTATCCATTCATGAATTATTTGCACTTCGTACACTTTCAAAGATTATATGAATTCAAAAAACCTTTCAATTACTTACCGTCCTCGCTCAAGTAATTTCTCAAGAAAGAGTTTTGATATTCCATTGTCATATTTCATATTAATGAAAACAAGTATGACAATTATCATCTTTATATATTTAATATGTCTAGAAAAGAATATTCAATCATAATTAATTGCTTAAGTGTGATAAATAATCTTTTCATGAAACATGCATTAAATAAGTGTACAATATTGTCCATATGATTTCTACATAGAAATTCAAACCACTAGGGTTTTTCATATCTTTGAAGAAATTCATTTCCATTCTCTAGTCTAACTATTAAGATAAACCAAATTTCTAAAATTGATTATCTTTATGGACAAAGATCTTTAACATTCATAGTATGAGTAATCTTCCCAATTCAATATTTGGTAATCCATCATAATAATTATCGTGTTTACTATAATCCCAGAACTCATATTTCTCAAAGATATAAGTCAAATATCCGAGATATCCTTGCAGATCTATGAATGAAAATTCCATCATCATGAGGTATATCAATTACATGTCTAACTTCATCATGATATTTACTAGTGTGTTTTAGAAGATTATGTATCTTGTAATTTTATCTTTCAAGATAAAAAACTCCCACTTGCATTTTGTAATATATAGACTATCTATATATACTTAGCAATTATAGCAAAACTACATTGTTCTCTATTTGGGACATTACAAATACACATTGATAATTCTTGACATTAGTTTGTTAATAACCTATTCATAAGTAGTTTAACAAATTCAGAATCTTCAACTTTAAAACTTAATGTGATTCATCACATTCCATACTGAAATGGTGTTTTATTAATCTTCTAGGTTGGAGTCATATTGAGTATATTCAATCCATACTCAATATTCTAACCTTGTTAATTTTTTAGAAAGAAGTTATGGTTATCTTGAATCAAACAAAACAAATAGAGTTTCATTCTTCTAACTGAACATACCATCAACTTGTGGTATTTAGTAGAATTAATATTGTAAGACAATCTAACAATATATAAGATAAACATATTTCTTTTGGCTTACCTATTTACCAACTAAGTCAACTTAATGGTATAATAGACTTTCCAAGCCAATTACATGCTTTATAACACAAGTACTTTTTGACCAAGTCACTTCATATCTATGTCTCATCAAGGAACATAAACTGTTATAATCCCATTATACGTTATAAATCATTGATCACCTCAATGACTTCTTGTATATGTCTTAATTAAAAAACATAACAAGTTAACATCTTACTTTATTATAAGTCTTAAAAGACTTTATGTTTATGTCTTTACCATGAATCATAAACATGTTTAACTAAAGTAATTATGAACACAACTCTTGGTTTCAATTATAATTTCAAGTTAATTTATTTTACTTCACAATAATGTAGGACTACATTATTTTTCATTTATGTCATTCCAAAATACACAAATAAACAAATTGAAGTAGGATTATATTACTTTATTTAATTTTATGTCATTCTAATAATACATAAATATTTAATTTGAAGTAGTCTTATATATCATTTTGACACATGTTCTAAATACTTGTCTAATTTAGAAACTGTAAATATGTCTATGCAAGGTCTGACTTTACATAGAGATTTACTTTGTTGTTGCAATCTCGCCCGCTTCTCACATGACGAAATTGCAATACCAAGTGTTTCTTGAAATAGATGTGTTCAAGTTATATTAGAACGTTAGTATCTTACCTTGCATCAAGAGAATCCTTTAAATCATATACCTATATGTTGTCCTTGCACACAATATAGATTTCTCCCACTTGTGCATGGAACAACATCATGTAGCGTATAAACAACACGACATATGTTTGTTTATGTGACTAATATGATTGTGTCATTGATATTAGCATAACTAGTAGATGTAGAACCACTTCATTGTCTAATAAGGAAACGTACATGACTATCCTTGAAAACATAAGTGTCGCAAGTGGAAAGTAATTATCGTGAAGACATTCTAGAGATAATATGGGTTACTACCAAGATGACAAAGCTTGTAACTCCTACCTGAATAAGAGATCATTACATTAATTCCTTATTCGATAATAAGAACACAACACTCCCAATCGGATTTGACAACATTGAAAGTGTTTCATTAACTAGTAAAAGAAAATAGTGTTCTATTTACTTCCCTACACCTTTGAAAAAGTCCATACATAACAATTACTTATGTACTTAAGGAGTGTATTCTACTATGTAGATGATGAACTATCCATCAATGCTATTAACTTGAAAAAATTGGGCATGCAATTTCTTTCTTAATAGTTCTACTATTCCAACAATTGTAAGTAGTACTTTTTAAATGGTCAAAACAAAACAACTAGATAAAATATGCTAGTTTGTCTTTTACCAATTATACAGTAATTAGTCTAGCTTCTAACTTAATAACTCATAAATATGCAATTTTCTTAACTATTAAAATTTGCTTACGAGTTATGTATTTAGAATTTAGACAATTCTAATTGTCCTATCATACATTTCTTCATTCATGAAAAGGAATAGGATTGAATCTCACTCTTTCTTATGAAAAGAGGACTAGGTTTATTCTTTTAGTAAAGTTGACTCTATCAAAAAACCCTTACAGGTGTAATCAATTTACCAATACAGGAATAACCTATGTTTACGGTTTAATGTTGCATTAATACATTTAAAAAATTTTCAAAATTCAATTTTAGTATTTTCGATAATTTAACTTTTCAAGAAAATAAAATACCCAAGGTAATATTTATATAACCATAGAATTTTCTAAAACTAGGATCCAAATTATCGTAGTTCCATTACATCGCTTGATCCGCTAGTAACGAAAGCACATAATAAGGTAATCGTCGAACAATAATTGGCAAACAATTTCCAATTCCTAGATTATTATGGGATTTATATTTTCCAACGCTATTGCAAATATAAACATGTTTCATCCCATCTTATGCCTTGAGTCCGTGTCTCACTTTCTACTCAACTTAAGTGTCTAACTTAAAGAATCGCAAATATGTCCATGTAAGGTCCGACTTTACATGAGATTTACCTTTCCATCACAATCTCGCCAAGCACCGCCATGACGTAAATTGCAACTTCAAGTGTTCCTTTTAATTAGATGGCATATAACTTAATTTAAAAGGGTACTAGTTTTGATTTTATGTGGTCAAATCAAATATGTACAAAGATGTCATGCATTCATCTTGTAGCATAAATTTAATAAAAAAAAACTTTTTATTACCAATTCATAAAGATCAAATTATCAAAGTTTTGATTGAGGTATTGGGTTCACCAATCAAGGAATTTAGCGTTAATTATCGTCCATTATACCGTACTTTTATGTAAGTGTAAACACTTAGTGTTTGGGTAATTACCACAAGTGGCGCATGTAATTAAAACTAATTCGCCTTAAGATGAGTTTGCACATTTTATGGCTTACTAAGTAGCTCCATTCGAACTTTCGTAAGGAGAGGACCGTAAGCTAAAGCATAACCTAAGAAATCCTTTCAGTGATCAGGCGCACTTCTTTATTAACCCTTTACGCTCATTCTAGTGGGTGAGCTGTTCGCACCATTTGTACCAAAGTCATCAATCAATTAAACTATTGAAAACTTAACTCTTCCAAAACAAATCAAATTTCGCCATTGTTTAGTCTCGTATTATTTTTCTATTCAAAATTACCCTTGCTTAAAACCTGCCTAACATAATAAACAAACAAGTAATAAATAAAAATAAACTACTAAAAACAATGCGCACATAATGAACAATTTATACGTAAACAAGTAGTCACATGCAACTTATTCGATAAAACCCTATTAATAATCAATATCTAGGTTAAATTAATGTATATATTAATTAGGACTTTCACTCTCTCAATTGAGAGTGAGCCACATACATCGAAGAATCGATTGCGTAAACCCATAATTAATAATATACCAAATTGCACATACTTGATTCATTAATATATGTAATTGGAGTCTTCCCCCATTCAAGATTTATCATAAATAAATATATCTTAACAATTAAACAATATCAAAGTAACTTATCCATGACAAACATGTATATATTATCATGGATATATCATAACAATTATACAAATAGTCACAAGATCGCATATTAAAAATTCCATGACACATAACAAATTATTCATGAATTAATCACATAACTAATATATTAATTCTAGGTTTTAATAAGGTTAGCAAACAATTTTCAAAACCCTAAAAATTTTACATGTGTCGACATTAAAAAAATATGGGGAACGCCCCAATTAACTAAAAAATTGACCAAACAAAATAATAAACATAAACCTTAGATTAACATATCAAACAACATACAATTATTTGTTTTATTACGTGTTTATGTAATTAATTACTCATTAAAAACCAATGTCTCTGATACCACTGTTGGAATTATATAACATGACATTCAAATAAATAACCACAAAACATCAAAGTATTCAAGCGGAAGCGTATATGATTTATTAATGAACAATTAATTAACATAAAAGAATATGCGTACCTTTTCTTGATTCTAGCCGAACAAGAATCAATTCCACAAACTAGCAATTGGGATGAACCCTAATTAGGGTTTATAGGATTATGTGAATTACCCTCACCGCTTTGTAATTCAATCCAAGAATAATAACAAAAGTATGTTATTACCACGCTTCTTGTATACACGCATCTAAACCGAATTAAAGTAATGCTAGTTTTGATAAAACAAATAACTTGTTGTATGGAAAAGTAATGGATCGATCCCTATAATGGGTGTCGACCGTTTTAGAACAAGAAACACACAAAACAATTTTTAGGGTTTAGAATGAGCACAAGAGATAATTTACAAACACCCTAGGTTTTGTATATATACTCAAGAAACTTGGTGAACAAGTTTAATTCAAGTTGGGTTGGGTTTCCTTTTCCCTCTTGGCCGATCGGTTCATAGCATCCCAAGAGGATTCCTAACCTTCCCAACTTTTGCAATTTAGTCCTTTTCCAAATACATTTAACGCCCGTTAGTCCATTACATTAATTACATAACGTCCGTTAGTTATTTCATTTAATCAATAAATAAATATAACATTTATATTTAATTATTAACTTTAAATTCTCATACGTAAAGCGTGCAATTCCGTGGTCTCAAGTTCGATCCTAACTCACGTCTATTAATTTATTGTCCATAAAACCAACAAACTCATGATAAGACTACAAAGTCATGCGCTGTGAATACTTTGTTTTCACACATTAAGGTTACAAAAACATTATAAAACCAACTTCTTGCTTGTCCAATACTCACTACCTCAAAACAAACACAACAAAACAACCATGATGGTATTCAAAACCTTTGTAGTACTATTACTCTTCATGGTACTTAGTACTGTTCTAGCTGCTAATTCTATCTTTGAAAATGAGTTAGAAGCTTTGAAACACTTTAAGAATTCAATCACAGATGACCCAACTGGTGCACTTCTAGATTGGAATTCCAGTTCCATTCCTCATTGCAACTGGACTGGAATCCAATGCGACGATGTTTCAGAACGAGTAATTTCGATTTCTATTCAACAAACACAGCTTAAAGGCGAAATCTCACCTTATCTTGGAAACCTTTCCAGCCTTCAAGTTCTTGACTTGTCTTATAACTCGTTCACTGGCAACATTCCATCACAATTGGAACTGTGTACACAGCTTTCGACTTTTGCTGTTTACACAAACTTTCTATCTGGCCCGATTCCATTCCAACTAGGAAAACTCCAGAATCTACAAGTCCTGGACTTGGCAAACAATTCCTTCACTGGAATCATTCCCGATACCTTGTGCAATTGCACCTCTTTGCTAGAACTAAGCCTTGAAGAGAACGAACTTGTTGGTACAATCCCCGCTAGAATTGGGGATTTAGTCAATCTTCAGCAACTTGGAGCTTTTAACAACCTTTTACAAGGTTCCATTCCACCTTCAGTTGGTAACTTGAAAGAGTTACTAGCTCTTGATTTTAGCGTAAACCGGCTTTCTGGCACTATTCCTCAACAGATTGGAAACTTAACAAGTTTACAAGCTCTTCAGTTGTTTGAAAATTCAATTTTGGGAAATATACCGATGGAAGTAGGTCGTTGCACGAATCTAACTCTACTCAATCTATACACGAACAAGCTAACCGGAAGCATTCCTGATCTACGAAATCTGGTGAACTTGCAAATGTTGCGGTTATATGATAACCAACTAAATTCCACCATCCCGCCCTCCTTGTTCAAGTTGAAGTCATTAGTTGTTTTGCAACTATCAAGGAACGATTTAAGCGGGAACTTGTCTTCGGAGATAAGTTCACTCAAGTCGTTACAATCACTAATCCTTCATGAGAACAAGCTTACCGGTTCAATCCCAGTATCGATAACGAGGTTAGTGAACTTGACATACCTAACAATGAGCTCAAACTATCTCACTGGATCAATTCCTTTGAGTATCGGGTCTCTCTATAATTTACGAAATCTGTCCTTAGGCAGTAATAATCTGGACGGATCTATTCCGTCCAGTATCACAAACTGCACAAGTATTCGCTGGATAGATTTGTTTAATAATAGTATGGTTGGAGAAATACCTGAAGGGCTCGGGAAGTTGTCGAATCTAACTGTTTTAAGTATTAGCCACAACCGGCTGTCGGGAAAAATCCCAGATGATATCTTCAACTGTTTTAGTCTCAAGACTTTAAGTGTAGCATATAACAATTTATCAGGATTCTTGAACCCTAGAATTGGTAGACTCTATAATCTCCAAAGACTTCAAATTCATGGTAATTCATTTTCAGGGTTCATTCCAGGGGAAATCGGAAACTTAACTAGTTTGTTTATGTTAAATCTGGGAATAAACCAATTTTCTGGGACCATTCCTGTAGAACTAGCAAATATTCCGTTCCTTCAGAGTCTTTTGCTCGAGAACAATGATCTCGAAGGACGGATTCCTGAGGAAATTTTCGAGCTAAAAGAGCTGACCGAACTCTACTTGATGAACAATAAGTTTGTTGGCCCGATATCTAACTCATTTTCAAAGCTTGAAATGCTTTCTGTGTTGGATTTAAGTGGAAACAGGTTTAATGGTTCAATTCCAGATAGTATGGCAAAACTTAAAAGGTTAATTTCCATAGACCTGTCACATAATCTTCTCACAGGCACTATTTCAGGGCCCGTGATTGCAAGCATGAAGAGTCTTCAGGTATATCTCAATCTCTCAAGCAATTTTCTTACAGGAAAGATCCCAGGTGAGCTAGGAAAGCTCGAGATGGTACAAGCTATTGACATCTCAAACAATAATTTGTCGGGTAATATTCCTGTAGCGATCCAAAGCTGTAGAAACCTACAGAGTTTAGATCTTTCGCAGAACAAACTCACGGGTATTATTCCCGAAGGTTTTGGCAAGATGTTGACTTTGGAACACCTCAACTTTTCCTTCAATCAGCTCGAAGGACGTGTACCAGATACAGGTATTTTTAGAAACACCACCTCAGTTGGATTACTAGGAAACCCGTCTTTGTGTTATAAAAACGACACTGAATCATGCACAGCGACACGTAAACAAAACCGTTCACATCATCTATCAAGAAAGACGGTCTTGATTCTTGCTATACTTGGTTCATTAGCTGTTATTCTAGTATTGTTTATAACGGTGTTATGCTATCGTCATGCTAGAAAGCGTAACGTCAAGAAAACTAACAGCCTCAAATCAGAGTACTCCCCAGGGCCCGGTCTGAAACGATTTGATAGAAAAGAGCTAGAAGATGCTACTGAGGGGTTCAGTAATATTCTTGGTACAGGCAGTTTAAGCACAGTGTACAAGGGTAAACTACAAGACGGGACAATGATAACAGTGAAGAATCTGAATTTCAGACAGTTCTCAACTGAATCTGATAAGAGCTTTGATAGGGAGATGAAGATATTAGCGAAACTGAGACATAGAAATTTGGTGAAGGTACTTGGTTACGCGTGGGAGAGTGGGAGACTGAAGGCGTTGGTTCTTGAATATATGGAAAATGGTAATTTGGATAGAGTTATACATGATTCTGGGGTTGATAGGTCGAGATGGGATCTGGCTGAGAGAATTGAGGTTTTGGTTTCGGTTTCAAGAGGATTGGTTTACTTGCATTCAGGATATGATTTCCCAATTGTTCACTGTGATCTAAAGCCTTCTAATATACTTTTGGATGGAAAGTGGGATGCTCACGTGAGTGATTTTGGGACGGCTCGGCTTCTTGGAGTTCACGAGCAGGATGGAAGCAGCGTCTCTACTGCATCGACATTTGAAGGCACCATTGGCTATTTGGCACCAGGTAATCAATAACTTACTTTGATAATGTTGAAACTGTGGTTTAATATCTTCTGCCCTAAAAAAACTAGTCACTATAAGAAATTGAACCTCTTTTTTATGCAATTAGACCAAAAATAAATAAATAAATTAATTAATTTTGATGGTTTGACTTTTAGGTCAACCTGGCAAAATTTGAACTTCATTAGCTGATGCATTGTATTTTATCTTATTGAGAATATTTTAGCCAGACTAAACTTTAAAAATATGCAAAATCATACTAAATGTTTGGGTTTCATTTTACTAGATGTATATAAATTATTTTGAGTTGTATCACATTTGACGTACCTCAGTATGTCAAACTAATGCATTTCTGTTTTACACCAGAGTTTGCATATATGAGAAAAAGACAACGAAGATAGACGTGTTTAGCTTGAATAATAGTGATGGAATTACTCACTAGAAAAAGGCCAACGGATCGATCAAGTCGAAGGGTCCGATCACTTTGCCACAGCTAGTAGATCACGCACTTACAAATGGAACGAACGAGTTGATTGATATTGTGGATCCTGATCTGGCTTCCAATTTCTCAACGAAGCAAGGCCTAATAGAACAGCTTCTTAAGGTGGCGTTATCTTGCACCCGAATGGATCCAGACGATCGACCAGACATGAATGAAGTCTTGTCTACACTCACAAAGATCAGCAAGCGAGTCTAAACAATGAGGGTTACATATTGGAACATATAGGGACATCCTCACTTGTGCTTTTACTTTTTAGCATCAGATTGCGTTTCAAGGTCTTCTTTCAATATTGACATATTGCAGACAGGATGAGGTGTAGCATTATTAATGTCTTAGAATGTTAAATGAACCAATTACTTTTATGTTTAGGTAGGTTATGGGTCGTATGGGTCAATAAGGCACATGTAATGGGTTGGGTTGAAACTTAACCCAAACAGCCTCTTAGATAGTTTGTTACTGTATTTAGTTTGGCAGTTAAGATATTGTGGCAGTTAGAGTCGGTTACATATGAAACGTCACAATGGTTGACATCCATAGTCATGTCGTTTCATAAACTATATATAGGATAGATTGAGTCAAATGTAAACATTCATTATCAATCGAACAGTGTTTAAATATTCAGTTTTCTACATACTTTTCAGTCTCATATACACACAAACAATGGTTAATTACAAACACGTTTTGCAAAGGAATTGGCTCGAGTTTAGGCCTGTGAATAGATACCAACATTGGTATCAGAGCCTCGGTTCTGATGCCTGGACGAAGCAGATGCAGAGGCACGCTCAAATCGCTCTCAACAAAAAGCTATTGCAAAGAGAAAACCGCCACGATGGGGCAAACAGAAAAAACAGTTATCCCCTGAAGGAAAGCAGTTATTAAGGCAGAAAGTGGAGGAAATTGTGTCCTACGATTCCTCAAAAGCACAACCAACTTGCAAACAAATAGGAGAAGGCGTTGGGTTATCCAAAAAGAAACGGCACGTTGTTATATGTGAAGAAACGTGGCACGCCTATTGGAAGTGCACAAATAAGAAGAGTAAAACCAAGAATCGTGAACCAAGCATGATGAAGGCAACGACATCAGAAGTACAAGAAAAACTCAAATATGGCCGTGATAAGGTACACGTTACCACGGACTATATGGTTGAGGGTTCGGATCAAGGAAGTTGGAATGACATTTGGTTCGTTAGTAGTGCTTACAAAAGGCACATGATTCCCACAAGGACTTTATTCAAAAGGATGTTAAACAGGTTCAAGATGGAAGGTACTGAAGAACAAGAAAAGAAATTTATCTTTTCTTATGGTGTCGGTGAGGCTACAGTAGAAACAAAGGAGGGAAGTCTAGTGATACCCAATGTACTCTACACACCGGAGATTACATTGAATGTTCTAAGCATCGATCAGTTAGAAGATCAGGGTTTTATTGTGACATATGGTAACGGCACATGCAGTTTGAAGTACATGTTTGATAATGGAAAAAGGCCATTGGAAGTGCAAGATATTGGCATGATGGCAAAATATGAATGAAGCATGGTGTCGAGTCACAACAGATTTCTCAATGAGTATTTTCAGTATATAGATCCAAAAGATGAGTGCTTGTTGATCAAAGGCATGGAGGATCTCAAGATGGACAAGGAAGATGTTCAAGATTACATTGATGATGAGTACTTGAGTTTAAATGGGACGCTATACTCCATGAAGGTAAACACTTTCCCTAGGTTTTTGTCTTTCTTGGACTTAATTAAGATTGACAAGTTAGTATATAGAAATTGGGAAGTGTTGGGAAAGAAATTCATGGATATGTTAGAATGGTTCTACCTAGGTTATTTGGGACAGGATGTGTTAGGAGATTTGCCACCAGTTATTGGGGTGACAAAGGTAGATTTGTTGGGTTTATATAAGTTTGTAGATAGTTTGGGTGGATACATGAATGTTACATTCAAAAACAAATGGAACAATGTTGCAAAATTATTGGGTTTGGCACAAGATAACGAGCAGGCAGTTAAGGAATGTTATAGGGAATATATAGCATTGGTGAAAATATACTATAAGAAAGCACAGAGATCCAAGCAGGAAAAGCCAAGGGACGAAATGGTTGGGAAAAGCAGTGAGGTTGCTTGTGTAAAAGAACCATTAGGTTTTGCAGGGATAAGTGTTGAAGTAGATGGTGCACAGGAAGAATCTCCAAGGAAGATATGCAAGACTGCCCAAAATGATGTCAAGATGGATAGCAACATGGAAGATACAACAAACGAAGAAAAGGAAGAAAGCACATCAAGTAGTGGTGATTTCATTATCATCACTTGAAGAACAAGAACCAAGAAGCATGGAAACTTTAACATTCAAGCATTAGGAAGGAGATGTAGCATTATTAATGTCTTAGAATGTTAAATGAACCAATTACTTTTATGTTTAGGAAGGTTATGGGTCAATAAGGCACATGTAATGGGTTGGGTTGAAACTTAACCCAAACAACCTCTTAGATAGTTTGTTATTTAGTTTGGCAGTTAAGATATTGTGGCAGTTAGAGTCGGTTACATATGAAACGTCACAATGGTTGACATCCATAGTCATGTCGTTTCATAAACTATATATAGGATAGATTGAGTCAAATGTAAACAAGTCCCAACATACATTATCAATCGAACAGTGTTTACATATTCAGTTTTCTACATACTTTTCAGTCTCATATACACACAAACAATGGTTAATTACAAACACGTTTTGCAAAAGAATTGGCTCGAGTTTAGGCATGTGAATAGATACCAGCATGAGGAACATGTTAATATCTCAAAGTACGGTTGATTAAAAACCAGCTCAGTATCTTGAGTTCTTGACCAACTTACCTCTAATGGTCATGAATCTGTATGGTCATTTAGTTTTTCAACATTTCCAACTTATGGCATTTAGTTTTTGCCATCAACATCAAGGACGGGGAATTCAATCTTTGAAATACTTGACATGCTGTAAACTTGATTGAATTTCTCAATCCTTCTTTATTATGGCAACCGTGAACGATCGTGGTGTTGATAATGTGTTATAATTAACGAGACCTATGACAATATAATTATGTAACTTTCATGAGAAATAAATATAAGCAAAGAAGAAAAATAAAAGATCACTTACGAATAGCTGATTTTGGTGCATTTCATTTCATTTCATTACTTTCATGTGCTATCTATACAACAATGGTGCACTATACATTTCACTGAATACACGGGGAACAAGTGAAACACAACATTAGTGAGGGAACAAGTGACTAGTAATTCATAGACAAATTGTGGAATTCCAATAGTGACGGACAATAACTCATAATACTTTGTGCTCATCCACCAATAATTTATAACAAAGAAAGAATATATATCGACATTGAGGTGTAATTTGTTTGATATTCGGTTAGCGTACTCTCTTGTGTCTTTATGTAACAAGTTGGACAATGACCTTAGCATTTAACACACGCTTTTACCCATACCTAAACATTCGACATGTCAGATAATCTGAATCCCGACACCGTTTAAATCATTATTTGAGAAATAAAAAACCATGTGCATGCATGTACCCTATCATGTATATAGGTAAGAGTCCGAAAATAATATCTAAATTACAAATATCTCTTTTTGCAAGCATACCTAAAGGAATTTGCTTCTTTCGTTTGGAATTTTATACATTAAGGGAAACCGGCTCCTTGCAGGTAGGGGCGGTACCACAATGAGGGCAGTGTGGGCAGTTGTCCTCACAACGTTCACTCGAGTAACGTCGATTGATAAGAGAATTTCATTTTGCCTCCATAAATAGGTAAATAGTATAAGTGTGAAAATTTATCCAATAGTTGCATCACATTCAAGTGGTTAACGACATTTGCATTTTCGTTGAGATATAATGTTCGATTCTTGTGCTACTTTATAGATTTTTGTGAATTTTTGTTATTCAACCTTTTTATTTTTGCTTCAATTACTTGTGTTAATATTGATCAGAAAAAGTAAGTATGACTATGTGCTAAATTTGTGCATATCATCATCAATTTTTAGTTTTGGTTCTCGCATGCAAACAAATACGGAAAATTTCACTTTTGCTAAAAGTAAAATCGATTACATTTATTGTGAGATTTCGGTTCGGGTTGATACTCACACCATTTTTTTTTATACTTACATCATATTGTACAATATTGTGATGCACACTGTACAAGACAATAATGAATAATTGTGGTGTAGGTATAAAAAAAATAGTGTGAGTATCAACACCCTTTCGGTATATTTGATAAAAGTAATTGTTGATGAAATTGTAGATACAAGCGTACATGGAGATAGCGGAAGCTAAAAATATTGTAGCATTTAATTTTAAGGACGTGTTTAGCACACGAGATTGATATAACTATACACAGAGATAGCGAAAGCTAAAAATAGTGTAACATTTGATTTTAAAAACGTGTTTAGAACACAAGATTAGGAAAAGATTATGTTCTGTTTTGTTTAAGAAAAAAAGAAGATATTTCAAATATAAATTTTATTTGATAAACAGAGCTTATAAGAGCTTTTATTAGACTACACACAATGCAGGGTGAGTCATCACACTCACCCTCACTTGTCACACGCCACTTTCATTGTTGACACAATTGGGTCACGTGCTAGCCAAAGAAAAAGAATAAAGAGTGGCGAGGGTGCTCACCGTTCAATATTTTTTTAGCATGTGTAGATATTTTGTGGGGTATATTTGTATAAAGTGACGTATTTTTTGAAAGTGAAAGGAGTGATAGCCATTATGGCTGAAAGGTGAGGCGAGTGGTGATGTGCTAAATGGTGATGTGGCGATGAAAGGAATGTTAACCATTTTCTCTAACCTTAAAATCAAATGATACTTCATGTGATTTATAAAAATAACATCTATTTTAATATTCAGTTTCATCTGCAGTTCCATCAAATACTCCTTTCGCCAAACATACTCTAGAAGATTATGGAAGATTAATTTATGATATTTCTAATAAATCTTTTCAAACAAACAAAGCTCATACTTTGAATGGCTTATTTTTAAAGATATTAATAATCATAATTATTTGTGTCAAGCATGCCAGCATTTTTTTTATTTCAAAAAATTAAGTCATACAAAATCTAATGGTTATGAATACTTAAAATAAACATCAAGACTCTACGCTTGATATAGTTGATCTTCTTTTGAAAAAAAGCTTTCGATGTATGAGAATGACAAGAGCTCTAAGCTTGTTGTGGCTGATCTTTTGCTAGTATGATTTGAATGGATGGAGATGATAGAAGCTTTAGGCTTGCTTTGGTAGATCATGACATGTTAATGTGCTTTCAACTAATAAGATTTAGAAACATTATGATCAAGGGTTAGAGATACTTTTGAAGACTTGAAAATGTGTATTTTTACATTGCAAAATCTTGGTTTGAGTGTGGACTAAATGGTGGCTTAAATAGGCAAATGGACTAGTTTAGCACATGACGTATCCTGGTAGGATCCGTCCACCAAAAAAGGATCTATAAGGGTCTGAATATAGCCGTTTATAAGTTGTTTTAGTCACATGTTTTTGTTCTTTCCGTAAATGTTCACTTTGTTCAAAAGGCTCCTAAGAGTATGTCTTTGACTAACCATTAATGTTTGAATTTACAAGTGTTTATGGAATTTTTCTTAATATAAAAACAGAGTGATTTGGTCTCACTACCGAAACAAAATATGGTTTCCCTTAATAGGAGTTTTATACTTTTATATAAAATAGGTGAACTCAATTTTGAATCACTTCCTAGATTCTTGCTAGCTGGAAATTCAATGTTATAAAATAAAGGGTTTTGGCCGTACAATAGCAACGTACTTTCTCAAATGTACCGATCTAGTACGCGTACTTTTTTTGTTCCATTTAATGTAACGAACTTTCAAGTTTTGTACTAATCTACCCCATGAAACTTGTTTAACCGGATAACAAGTTTTTTTCCCCAAAAATGCTGCCACGTTGGATTCCACTATATACCCTTTTGGACCACCACCACCAACATAAATTCTTCCCTAATCCTAACCATAATTCATTAAAACTGATAATTCCTCATCCAATCGCAATCATCGCCCACCACCACCAACACATTGTCAACATGAAGAACTAGTAATCAGACAAACTTCGCGAACAATTGATTATCATTTAAAGCGTTTTCTTGGATGCGTTGAGTATTATAATGTAAGTTATATGTACATTTCTTAAACTGAATGTAATGACAGTTGATATTGGTAATGTGTGTTCTTTGTACTATTATATTAGTAATGTGTGTTCTTTGTACTATTTAGGGTTCAAAGTGTGGGACATTTTACTGGCTAGATCCTGAGTTACCTAATGAGTATTACAAGCAAGAGGTTTTCAAGTTGATTCAAATGGAAAAACGTTTGAAAGTAGACAAGCACTCATTGAATGCAAAAATAAGGGATTTGGAAAATGAGATTGACTTTCAAAAGTCAACTATGGAGAATGAATTGTTGATGCTTCAATTAGAGTTGAAAGAAAGCAAGTCAACTATGGTTTATTTAAGGAAAATTGTAGCTTTTATGTGTTTTGTTATTGCTTTCATGTTCATTTCCAAAATGTGATGTAATGTAATGACCTTTTATGAAATGAAATGCTTGTTATGGGATATGCTTACTGCAAATGAAATGCTTGTTATGACTGCAAATGAAATGCATATGTGTTTTGCTGCAAATGTATATGACTGCAATTGCATTATTGATGCAAATGCAAGATTGACTTTCAAATGCATTATGACTGAAAATGAATTGCTTGTTATGAGTTTATTTGCTGCAAATGACATATGACTGCAATTGCATTATTGATGCAAATGCATTATTGAATGCAACATATAAAGTCACAAAGTAACCCACAAATGGTGTAAAAGGCACAATACACAGTCCCAAATGCATTATTGATCTAAAAGCAGAAAATAAAGAAACACATAGGACCACAATAATCTTGGATTCATTACTGCCAATAATCTTGGATTCATTACTGCCATTAAAAGAAAATTTGTGGACAATAATCTTGGATTCATTACCAGCGTTGTTTACTAATACCAATCCACATTGTTTACTACAATTACCCCTACCAACACATAGTTTAGTACAACACGGGACCCAATGTTTGACTACTTAAACATAAAGACACCAAACACTTAAACATCAATCTTACGCAAGCACTTCTTCCACATCCCATGCTTTCAAAGAATTGATCCCGAACCATCTCAATGAAAACTTGAATGGTTTGCCCTTCTGCAATCCTTTCGACTTGGCCCTTCTTTTCAAACTGGTGTCTTAAGAGTCCGGTACCGCAAGGCTTTCTTGAACAACTTGGACCATGGTTTTCTTTGTACCTGCAAAGTAAATACATAGTCATTATGTTTTAACATTCTTGGTCAACAAAGTAAATACAAAGAAAAAAGCAAGCAGAAGTTATACCTCTTGGACAAATCCAGTTTCTCCTACTTCAGCACCACTTGCACCATCGCCAGCCACACCAGATGCGTCTGCACCATCACCAGCCACACCAGATGCATCTGCACCATCACTAGCCATACCAGATGGCCCTACATCACTTAGACCAGCATCATTTGGGAAGAAAAATGCAGAACCAACCTTCTTTCTACCAGGTTTTCTTTTTACCTTTGTTGGTTTTGGTTGTGGATTTTTTTTACATGTTTTTTTGTTATGACCCTTTTTCCAACAAATCTGACATGTCATCATCCTACCAGACCTCCCAACTTCATTAACATTTTCAATGGCATGTTTGATTCTGAGTTTTCTAGGCCTACCTGGCATCCTTCTAAGCACTGGTGTCAATGGTGGTTCATTACTAGTATTAGGCCACATTGAAGAACCACCCACTGGCCTAATGAAATAACTATATGTATTTTGCCACATCCTTTTTGAATACCAAGGAGTAACACCTAAAGTTGGTTCCTTTTTGATGAAACCATAAGCAGCAACTGTGTGTACACATGGAACTCCACTTAAAGTATACCAATTGCAAGTACATGTTCTAGCGTCTATGTTCACCCCAAAAGACTCATCTGCCTTCCTAACCTTATACAAATTATCACCACAGGAATAAACTGTCCAGAATCTTTGAATATCCTTCAAATGCTCAAGTTCTTTTCTTATAGATGGTGTAATTGTTGGGTTCAGTAAATACCCAAACTCCTTAATCTAGGATTTGAATAGAAAATAGCCCAAGTATTTAATCCGTTAACATAAGCAGTCATTGAGTGCATAGTCTCTCGGTGAGTCGCCTTCAGGATACTCGAGAAGAGGCTAAGATGAAGTCTCTCCACCCGCAGGCGGAACTTAAAGGGTGAAGACCGAGTCAAGAAGAAGATGATGGATTCGGTGGTGATGACAATAACTCACCGAATCCCTAAGATTCCTATCCAACTTCTTACATCAAGACAAAGCTGAAGTAGAAGGCGAAGAATGTAAAGATCAAGAAAGAGCGGGACAAAGCGGAAAGGTTGAATCGAGATAAGGCGAAGTCCTTATCATCCAAAGTCAACTTTCCACAGATAGCAAAACATCGTGCTCGGTGTCATCACCGAACTTAGGAAAGTAGTCTTGTCTCTTACCTAGAATAGTCTTTAGAATGCAGAGACAAAATACTTGATGATTTTGTACTTCTGTGATGTCGGTTGTCACTTAGGAAAGAGTCAAATACCATACATGTATAAATAGCATAAGAGATGGAGTGAAAAGGTTAAGCTTGTGAATTGTAAAACACACACGCATGAGCCATCTTTTCACTCCTCCAAATACAACTTAGTTCTGAGATAGCTCAATGAGCTCTAGAGTTGTGCTCGGACTTAGCTCGAGCTTAGAGAGAATCACCCAACTTTGTCATTTCAATCCCAAGTACTATTCGCAAGTACTTGGGTAACGATTCTTTGTTGATTTATTTCTAATAAGAATATGATGTTGAAAATTACTCGGTGTGTTTTCTTTATGTTAATTTCGGTCATCGTTCACTTTTAACTTGTTTTATAAACTTAACTGCTTTAAACGTTAGTGAACGGGAACAACAAGTGGTATCGAGCAAGGCTAATTATAAAACTCGTTTTTAAAGCCGCTCTAAAAGTTTTTAAATTAGGATCCTAAATGGTGAAATTGATGTACCCCAACTAGTCGATAAAAGGGTGGAGCTTATTCAAATTGTTGCCCTAGACTTGAAGTTGGCAAATTCAACAAATGGAAAAAGCGAATGCTTTGCTATTTGATTGGGATGGAACCTTATTATGTCAAGTGCATAAATGAAGGTCCATTTGTCCCAAAGCTGGCGAAGGGTTGCCCAAACACGAAGCTCGGTGGACCCAAGATGAAAGGAGAGTGGTCAACCGGGACCAAAGGCTCAAAAGTATCATAATATCTTGTCTTCCCGACGATATTATGGAGTGCATTATTAGTCGTAATCTTCGCTAAGCAAACACAGGATGACCTCGTTCATAGTCATGAAGGACCATCGATACCAAGGAAAAGCAGGATAATGGACACGAAACTTGAGTATAACACCTTGTGGCTAAGGACTCGAAACTCTCTCAAACTTACACGGATACAAAACTCTTTTAAATGAACTTTCAAATGATGGTGTTAAGTTGTCTAAGCATGAAATCAATGTTGGTTTTGTAAACAGTCTCCGAGAAGTGGTTGAATTTCTCGGGGACTCGGGAATGCCAATCACATCCAAAATCTTGAGCTTCACAAATTTATGGGAATTTGTCTATGAGGAAAACCTCATCAGCAGACGATACCGACTTAAAGAAGTCTCGGAAGTCAAGAAGTCCACGACCACTACATCATCACCAATATCAACCGCTTTCTTTTAACAATGTAGTTCAAGATTTCCAAGAAAACTCGGATGATGAGCTCGATGAGAGATCAAGTGAGGAGTACCTAAGTGACTGAATCTTGAATTTCGGAAAGGCACTCTCGCTAACTCTCGAAGGTTTATAAAAGAAACAAAGGTTTTCTCATGCTAAAGCAGCCAAGACACTTGAATGCTACAAGTGTCATAAAAGAGGCCATTTTGCAAAAGATCATTTTTCAAAACAATTTGAACCTCTTACAAACCATCGGGATCTAATCGGTCTTGAGGCTTTAGCAAATTTCAACCAAAAATCTATCGGTCTCATCAAAATGTTCAAAACAAATGATCTTAACAAAACCATTGATTATGAAGCTAAGTATAAGAAAGCAAAAGCAAGCTTGCATTGCTTGAGGCGATCCCTCGAAACAACAAAAATGTTCAATCATGCGGGGAAGAACAAAGGCCTTGTTCTTTGAAACCTTTGATCGGGATGAAGAGCCAATCTCATCGGATGATGAAATGGTACACGTCGATTGCTCTAATGGCTCTCTCGTAAGAAGACAAGCTTGCGTTGGGAAGAATCATGCTAGGAGCGGGAATGGGTCAACATCACAATGAAGAAGGTAAACACTTTACTTTCTATGGATGATGACTCGATTGGCGATCTTATATGAATTATCTAAATGTTGACCTTAAGTTTGTAGAAGAGCAAAGACCGAATCTCTTTTCTAAGTACAACAAGTTAAGTTTTGAATTGAATAAGTGTAGGGATGAATTACTCATTTTAAAACAAGCTAAGCTTCGAGGTCACACTTTGCAAATTCAAAACACCGAACTAGTTAAAAGAAATCGAGAATCTTCAAGATGAACTTAAAAGGCAAATGATATTCTTAAGAGTTGACGCTAAGAATCCTGTGGTCTTTGATGTGGGAGCCCCAAGAAGACAAGAAGAGAGTCATAGGTGAAGATCATCTCCCGACTCTCTCAACAAAGACCATCTCCTAAGCCATTTGTGTGCGGTGGCATGATTACAAGTATGTTGGTGATTCAAATTCCGGTGAATGGATTGAACGAGTTAATCACGAGAGTAAGCTTCCAAACTCGATTACGGAAGGATTCTAGAGCACGAAAGTCAAGCTCTAAAGAGCATGCTTGGACTCACGATGTGCCCGGTGGTACCGAACACATCTCGAGTGCGGCGAATCTCAGCACCGCTTCCACCACCGAAACCTATTCGGGTCTTTGCGCCCAAGCTCGAGCTTACTCCACTACAATTCAATCCTCATTCACCAAAAGAAAGGTGCGGGCGTGGTAGAACCATCCTTCAAAGACAAGCAAAACTAATCCAACAAGAGTCTACACTGCTGAGACTTCATCATCCTCTGTCCCCATCAAGTCGACCAAATCAAAGAATCGATCGAACTTGTGAGGAAGCTTCTTGAAAAATGGAATCCATTGAAAAGGTCCTGAACCAATCAAGGAGACAAAGTCGACTTCCTCCGGTTCCTCAAAGTCAAAATCAACCTCCAAAAGCAAACAAAAGTGTGAAATGTGTCATTACACCACCCATACCATCGACAATCGCTATAGAATCCTTTTTGCATGATGCGCAAAAGGATGATCACAGATCGCCGATCATCTACGAGATGTCAATCAAGCAAACTATACCAAAGTTGGTCATCGGTATGCTTCATCATCCAAAAGCGCCCCAAAGAATAGAGCAAAACCTTTTCCTATCTGTCCTCATCGCTGGGTTCAATGATCATCATCGGGATGATTGTCTCATGAATACATCTTTGTGATATATCGGTAATCCGACTCATGAGACATCCCAACATGACAATATCATTCATGCAAGGAGAAATTCCAAACAACCCGTAGTCATTTGAGTCATCCT
The DNA here is from genome assembly GCA_022545495.1 of Chrysanthemum lavandulifolium. Classification (NCBI taxonomy): domain Eukaryota; kingdom Viridiplantae; phylum Streptophyta; class Magnoliopsida; order Asterales; family Asteraceae; genus Chrysanthemum; species Chrysanthemum lavandulifolium. The sequence goes on along the minus strand of CM040243.1, from coordinate 35,216,521 downwards.
CGACCTCTAAGTGCAAAAACTGTGGTAGCACCTTGCACACAACCATCGACCATGAGTCGATTGCAAATTTCAAAGAGACCTTGAGATCCAAGCCACTAGTAAGTGGGTCAAGAAGAAACTAATTCGGTTTACTACTTGTGCGAGAGACATGCCAGGAGCCTATTTGCAATCTAGGCGGTGGATGCTCGAAGCATGGTGGTGTGAAGGAATATCGCACAAGTATGTAAAGGAACCAGGGCCAAGGTAGTATTTGGTGATAACTCATCATGTCCCAGCTGAAGGTTATGGTTCGATGGCTTGCAATGGAATAGTTTTCTCTAGAATAGCCTATGTCAATGGTCTCAAATACAATCTCATCGGTCGGTCAACTATGTGATGCAAAATTCATTGTACAATTCAATGATAAACAAGGTACCATTTTAATGCCAACAAGGAAGTTGTGTTGATAGCTCTAGGAGAGCGATGTTTATGTGCTTGACATGTCAACTCTCTCCCAAGATGGAACGTGTCTCTTTGCTAAAGCCCTTGAAACTATCAATTGGGCGTGGCATAAGAGACTCACACTTTGAACTTCAAAATCTCAACAACTTGGCAAAACAAAACAAGGTCCTTGGCTTGCCATCACCGGTCTTTGCAAAGACAAACCATGCTCGCTGTGAAAAGGGTAAACACCATGAGCATCATTCAAAACAAAACAAAATTTCTCCATCAAAAGCGCACCTCCTGCGCATGGATCTCTTTGGACTGTCGGTCCCGGATCAATCCGATGAGAAGTATACACTTGTCATTGTTGATGAATTCTCAAGATACACTTGGGTATACTTTCTTTCAAAAGAGTCGAGGCGGTGATGCAATAATATCTTTCATCGGGAAGATTGAAAACCGAATGACATTCTTGTCAAACAAACCGAATCGACAATGGCAATCGAGTTCGTAAATCAAGAACTTGAGAGTTTCGTGATGAAAAGGAATTTCTCAAAATTTCTCATCTCCTTATACCCCGAACAAAATGGGGTTCTTTGAAAGGAAAACAGAACTCTCATTGAGGTCGCTAGAACTATGTTAAATGGCTCACCTCTCAAAACATTTACGGATCAAGCGATCAAAGCGCTCGTTACACTCAAACAGTCAATCATTGTCAAAGACATAATAAAACCCCATATGAGATCTTCAAAGGTAGACTTCGGACATCGCCTATTTTCATGTGTTTGGATGTCCGGTGTTCATTCACAACCACAAGGATCATCTAGGCAAGTTTGATGCAAAAGGCGATGATGGATACTTTCTAGGCTACTCACCGATCTCCAAAGCCTTCGTGGTCTTTAACACAAGGAGACAACAAGTTGAGGAAACCTTTCATGTCACCTTTGATGAAAGTCTTGAAAGCATCAGTTCACCAACACCTCGGTGGAGAAATAGGAATTGATAACTCTTCAAGATATCCTCCGATGAGTACAACATCGAACTCGATTCCTCGTATCAAGCGATCTTGACATCTCATATTATGTCTTACCTCACAACCTACCCCAACCAACCGTCAATGAATTCATTGAGAATCGACCGTCCTCTTGGGATAAGTAACAATGATCCAAATGATCGGGAACACAGAACTCATGATCCTCAACCCGATCATGACATCTCAACAGTTGTTCTAAATGATCACGTGGCTCTTGCACCGAACTCACATCTCGAACTCCCGGTGACATCTTCAAGCTCGGATCCTAGACCACAAAGTAAGTGGACTAGATCTCGGGACATTGAGCTTGTAAACATCATTGGTGAACCAGCGAGGCATGCTCACTAGAAGTATGGTCGCTAGTCTAAGCTGCAGCTTCACCAATGAATGTTTATATGCCGATTACCTATCGGACATTGAACCCAAAAGTGTCATTGAAGCTCTAAAACACCCAGTTGGGTTCAAAGCTATGCAAGATGAATTACAACAGTTTGATAAAACAAGGTCATGACCTTGATCAAATGTCCTCGGGATGTAGTAGTCATAGGAATGAAGTGGGTTTTCGAAACAAAAGCGATGAAAACGGCCTTGTCATTAAAAACAAAGCCGGACTTGTAGCCAAAGGATACGGTCAACAAGAAGGCATTGACTATGATGAGACATTTGCTCTGTTGCAAGAATGGAAGCCATCGGGATCTTCCTTGCATATGCAACATACATGAACTTCGTGGTCTACCAAATGGATGTTAAAGTGCATTCTTAAATGGTGATCTCAAGGAAGATGTGTATGTTCAAGAACCACCGGCTTTGAGAGTAGTGAATTCACGACTATGTCTGCAAGCTTGACAAAGCCCTTTATGGACTTAAACAAGCTCCTGGGCATGGTATGAAACTCTCTCGACGCTACGATACAAAACAAGTTTGTCGGAGGAAAGATAGACAACACCTTTGTTTGTCTATAGAACCCAACAGGATGTGATACTAGTCCAAGTGTATGTTGATGATATCATCTTTGGCTCAACAAACTACAAACTTTGCAAACCGTTTGAAAAGCGATGACAAAGAAGTTTGAAATGAGCATGATGGGGAACTCACTTACTTTCTTGGACTTCAAATCGTGCAAACCGATAAAGGTATATCCATCGATCAAGAGAAATACACGGAAAAATCTTGAAGAAATATGAGATATTTGACTATGCCTCGGTGAAGACACCAATGGTTCCACTAACAACCTTGGACACGATCTCACCGCAAATCGGTCAATCAAACTCATTTCGAGAGGATTGTTGGCTCATCGATGTATCTAACGCTACTAGACCGGACATACAATTCTCGATGTCTAATAGCAAGATATCGATCAATCAAAAGAATCCCACCTCACCGCAGCCAAAAGAATACTCGGTACTGAAAGGAACCCCAAACCTTGGACTATATTATCCAATATGCTCGGGGTTTGATCTCAAGCGGCTACTCGATTACGATTATCTTGGCCGCAACATGGATGAAAAAGTACCTCGGGGTCTGTCAATTTCTTGGAGGAAGCGGTGTGTTGGAGTGCAAAAAACAGCGATCGGTGGCTATGTCCTCGGTGGCGAATATGTAGGCTATGACGAGGATCTTTGTGCCAATGTATTATGGATGAAAAGTCAACTCGGTGACTATGAAATCCATTACAAAATGGTGCCTATCTTACGTGATAACACTAGTGCAATTGCAATCTCCAACAACCCCGTCCTCCACCAAAGAACCAAACACATTGATATCGGATATCACTTCATCGGGGATCACATAATGAAAGGAGACATAGAACTTCATTTCATCCTACCGAATATCAATGGCCGATATCTTCACCAAACCCTTGGATGAGCCTACCTTGAGGCGAAAGTCGATTGGGAATGCTTGACATTGAAAGTCAAGTATTTGAAAACCAATCTCGATGGCTACGTGACATGGTTCATCCTCCCCGAAAATCAAAATAAACCTCTCACCGAATGAGTAATACTCATTCGGGGTCCCCGACACTTGACAAAGAGCATTGAATGAGTAACTAAATGGTCCAAGTATCGATTACTTTAATGTCCTAGGTTGGTAACTATGCCAATTTAATAAAGGAATATATGTCTCTTTGTCTTCTTGTCATCCCACTTGGCATTTATTGCTCTCACAAGAAATATCAAATTGATATTTTTTCTCAAAAGGTGCACTTTTCTCGTACACCTCAACTGTTCCCTTGAAAACGGGATTTTCTTTGCGGGTAATGGAGTGGTAGCATTAAATGGGAATTTCAAAGTCTTTCAAAACCTACTCTTAGTTTTTCCATTTGTGCACAAACACCCTCTTATCACTCTATAAATACCTCTTCTTACACAAACAAAACACACAAATCAATTTACGCTAATTAAACTCGTCAAAATCTTTCTCAAATCCGAAATATTTGTGTGTTCTCAAAACCTTCAAAACCTCTTTTGGAAAACCTTTCTTGTAAACATTTACAAAGTTTTCATCACTAACTAGAGATCTAAACATTTCTAACTCGTTCTTGCCAAACGCTTTTTAAAACCCTAAAAACTTCTTTAAAAGATATGGCTAGAACACAATCTCTCCGGTTGCTTCTCGATGGGTAGGGGATCTATCAAGCGTTGAATTCAAAACAAACAATGTCATAGGTAATTTTGAATACCCAAAACGTCCCAACCTATAAAGACATTGTAAAATTTTTATTCACCGCCCACTAAAACGGCCTTTGTAAAGTGTCCTCGGTGGTGTACCCAAACTACCTCGGGGAGTTTTGGGCAACTGCTAAAGCCTTTGACCCGACACCTTCGATCGATGAGAATAACCTTAGACCACTCAGGGAGTATCTCATCGTTCGATCTAAATGGGGCAACAATATACCGGATTATAAAACTTTTGCACTTCAACGAGGTTGAACTACAACAAAGGTGTTTATGTCGCCCATCCCGAACCTTCCACGATGAAGGATGGGTTAAAACAAATCGTTTTGGATCCCACATTTTGGACAAGACCCCAAATCACTAAAAGTTCATTCCCGTGGCTTGGAGGATCCTTTTCACTTTTGTGATTCGGGTCCTCGGCGGGAACCACTCATCCACCGAGCAGGTAAACTCTATTCGATTGATGATGGCATCTTGCTCGATGAATGGGGTCGGCTGTCGACATAGGGAGATCATTTACGGTGATCTTAACTAAGCTACTGAGCAAAACTAGGACGAAGTATATTTCGTATCCTAGGTTTGTCTCTTGTGCTTTACAATTCTCGGTGCCAACTATACTCGGGATGAAAAATTTGGAAATTTACCCGGCATCCCGAGTCCTTCAAACTTTCAAAAGGACCCATCCCTTGTCACACCTATAGAATTGTGGCCCATATGGTTGTTTGTAAACAACCGGGAGGATCGATGTCTCAAACCACGCCTTAAAAAAGAAAAGGGAAGTCTCGGATCGGGACTAAGACTAAACCAAAGTCTCGGGGCCACGAGGCTTCGTGAGCACCGTAGAAGAGGCACAAAAGGCACGAGACCAAAAGACACTTGACCCACTGTGCAACAACCACCCGTGACAACGAAGGACACCGATACATCACGATCGGTGCCTTGGTCACACCTACTACTCCCAAGATCGTAGGAAACAAACAACCGGTAGGGGGGCGCCCTTCACCCGGTGATGACATTAGCAAATCAAAGCCTTTGTGCGAGGGCACACCGATCGATCCCAGACTGGGAATACAAACAATCCACCGATAGGGATACAACATTCACCGACTCGCTAAAGGCACTGGAAATACCCACCAGGTGTCTCGGGGTCATTGGGGACAAAGACTCGGAGGAAAGAAACAACCCGCCGATACGGAACCCAAAACCAATCGACTCCCGAGAAGACGCTGGAAACTCCCACCGTTGTCGAGGGGTCCACGGGGACAAAGACTCGGAGGGATCAATACCACCACCGATATGGAACCCATTCCACTCCCTTGTTAATTCTTGAGGTTCTTGAGCTACTAGAATCGATGATGACTATCTTTGAAAGTGATGAAGAAATCTTATCGGCGGGGAAGAAGTGACGCCGAGGTTCAAAGCGAACAAGAGCCTCACCGATCCGTGAATGCATCGAGTCACCCTTTCGCTCAAGACAATGACTCACCTCATCTTCCGGCTCTCCGACGAATTCAAAAGATTTGACAATGTTCATCCACTCACCGAAAGACAAGCGGTTAAGTGGATCAAGTGGGCTTCAAGGAGATTGTTTTCGGGGTTCTTGAGCAGCTTTGGGATCAACACACCGAAAAGTCGCCGATTCTACCGACACGAGATCGATGTGCTCACCTTCAACGAAAATGTTCATGAGCACGAGATCTTATGTACCATCATCTTGTCAACTGGATGAACACATGGTTAAATTCCTCAAGCATCTTGAGACAGGTTGGGGTTACGATTGATGAAATCGTGGATGTTGTCAAAGAAGACCAGCGCTACCAATGCCAAAGTCTTTGAGGCAAGCTGAAGCTTATGCAAAGAATTCATCCGAGCTCACCGACCTTATAGAGATGCTCAAGTCTGCGAATGTTCGTGGTCTTCAAACTTGATTCGGACTCTTGAGACCACCATGGACTCACTAAATACTCGTGTAGCTACCTTGACTCGAGGCCTCGTCTTCAATGGCTTGGAATCTTGGTCCACGAATGATTTGCTTTGGAGTTATCTCATGCAAACTTGGATGTAAAGGTCAGCGGTCTTCAAGCAGACTTGAAATAAAGGCCATGATGGTGAAATCTATCAGCCTTCAGGGTCAAGTGGTCGGTCCTCAAGACCTACTCCAACTCTTGCCTCACCGGCGCTACACAACAGTTGAGGGAGATCTATGAAGAAACTCCTCTTCATCGAGGGGAGCAAACACCACCGCCTCTGGCGGCTCAAACATCATCATCATCGACCAGGTCTGCAGCACCAATCTCATCACTTCCACCTCAAGCAAGAACAACAACAACAACAGCGGTCTCAACACCTATCATGACAACATCACCACCCATCATTGCATCATCCTCCTCGTGACGGGACAAGGGCAAAGGCATACCGACAACTCATCGAGCACGAGAGGATCCCTACAAAATTGGTGACCTTTGAATACCTCTTCACCCCGAGCAGACTAACCAAACACCTTGCCAAAGAAGAAAGAAAATTGAAACAAGGCGAGGATGATAAGAAGACTAAGGAGGCATTGACCCAGTGATTCAAGAAGTCGAAAATGTGGGAATAGATGCAAGCAAGCTTAAAAGGGTCGAGCAGATGGAAGTTCATGGAAGCTCAGTTGCTCAAATGGGCGCAATGAGAGCTCAGTATGAAGAAAAGAGAAAGAAATCAAGCTCTCGGGCAAAAGCAGAATCAAAGAATATAATCGGACAATGACCGGTAGAAGGCTCCTGAAAAATCATCGATGTCAAAATCATTCCCAACACCAAACCATTGGCTATGAATGTTTCTGGAGGAGATGACAAAAGACACTTTGAGGTTCATGATCTTTAAAGTTCGTGACTTTGGGATCATCGAACTTGATGAACTTGGTCCGATCATTGGAAGAAGCAAAATAAGGTGGTCAAGGGTGATGAAGATGCTTAGCAAAAGGTATGAAAGGTCGAGGAAGCACCACCAACTAAGAATTCACCGCCTTGATCGCACCTCGAGGATCTCAACCACAAGCTTCCACCGGCAAAGGAAAGAGTTGATTTCAACACGAGATCAAAGTGCAGCCTAGATTGCAACAGAGAACTACACGAAGGTGTTAATTTTGTGAACTGTCTAGTGATTGAAGAGCACGAAGAGGGCTATTCCACATTGATGTCTATGGGAACCACGCATTTCAAAGATGGAGTGACATTGATCGGTGGAGTGGGCGCAATGATCGACTATATTCACGTGGCCTCTCGGATCCAATCCCGGTGAACATCGAGGTTCGTCAAGACACGAATGCCAAGATCGAGACCATCCGACAGGAAACACTCATCACCAAGAAAGTTAAGCTTGAAGCCTTGGGTATCCATCGGAATGACATCATTTTGTTTTATCTTTTGTACTAGTGATAGGAACTATGTAATCGATCAATAAGCGATGTATGTTTTATTCATTTACTCGGTGTTCCCTATTGTATTCATTAGTACATTCGATGTGAAGAAGCCTCTTGCTCACTTACATCGATCAACCACTTAGGCTATTTGTATATCCAAATAGGGGAGACATTGGGTTCGAAGAATACCCGAACTCCTTAATCTAGGATTTGAATAGAAAATAGCCCAAGTATTTAATCCGTTAACATAAACAGTCCTTGAGTGCATAGTCTCGGTGAGTCGTCTTCGAGATACAAGAAGAGGCTAAGATGAAGTCTCTCCACTCGATGAGGCGGAACTTAAAGGGTGAAGACCGAGTCGAAGAAGATGATGGATTCGGTGGTGATGACAATAACTCACTTTGAATCCCTAAGATTCCTATCCAACTTCTTTGCGAAGACAAACCAAGTAGAAGGCAAGAATGTAAAGATCAAGAAAGAGCGGGACAAAGCGGGAAAGGTTGAATCGAGATAAGACGAAGTCCTTATCATCCAAAGTCAACTTTCCCTGTATAGCAAAACATCGGGCTCGGTGTCATCATCGAACTTAGGAAAGTAGTCTTGTCTCTTACCTAGAATAGTCTTTAGAATGCAGAGACAAAATACTTGATATTTTGTCTTACGTGTGATGTCATTGTCACTTAGAAAGAGTCAAATACCATACATGTATAAATAGCATAAGAGATGGAGTGAAAAGGTTAAGCTTGTGAATTGTAAAACACACACACGCAATGCCATCTTTTCACCTCCAAATACAACTTAGTTCCCGAGATAGCTCGGTGAGCTCTAAGAGTTGTGCTCGGACTTAGCTTTGAGCTTAGAGAGAATCACCCAACTTTGTCATTTCAATCCCAAGTACTATTCCGCAAGTACTTGGGTAACGTATTCTTTGTTGATTTATTTCTAATAAGAATATGATGTTGAAAATTACTCGGTGTGTTTTCTTTATGTTAATTTAGGTCATCGCTCACTTTTAACTTGTTTTATAAACTTAATCTGTTTTAAACGTTAGTGAACGGGGAACAACAGTAATGCTGTCTATAAGGTTATTGGCTAAATTATGCATACTATAAAGTCTTTGCATCAGGTAAACCCTAATTTCCTCTAACATGGTAATGATAGGCTTACCTCTAGCTATCCCTATTGCATTATGATAAGATTCAGAAATACCATTTTTATAAGCTGCACAACCTCTGTCCATCTTGAAGAAAGCCCTACACCATGAGTTTGGGTTCCTATCAACCAACCATTGCTTTGCTTCTGGATCAATGTTGCCAATATGATTCATCTTGTTGTAAAACACATGTTGTATGGTTGTTGAAGAAACACCCCAAAAGAGACTGTTAAAATGAAGACCATTCTATTTCTTCTTGAAGTTGGCATATATGTGCCTTGCACACTGCCTATGTTCTGCATGTGGCAACATGGTCCTAACTGACTCCATCAATCCCTATTTCATACAAAACAAGTGTTAGTCAAATAAGTATGTTTATATTGTAAGATGAAGGTTGAATAAAATTACCTTGTGACCATCTGAAATGATAATCAAATAAGCACCCTGATACAGCCTTAGATCCTCACACAGACAAGCCAAGAACCATTCCCAATTTTCAGTATTTTCAATGTTCACCACAACCCAAGCTATAGGAAACATTTGATTGTTTGCGTCTCTTCCCATGGATGTCAATAGCTCACCTCTGCAAGTTCCTTTGAGAAAGCATCCATCAAGACCAATGACCTTCCTACACCCTGCAGTCCATCCTTCTTTAATAGCCTTGAAGCAAACATAAAACCTTTTAAAGTAGGTTTTACCATTATCTTTCTCCTCCACATGCAAATGAGCAGATGAAACAGGATTAGTGTTCAATATCTATTGTCTGTAATCCCATAACCTACTGTAATGCTCAATCAGCCCACCTTCATGATCAAACAAAGCCCTTTGCTTTGCCCTTTTACAATGTCCAACACTCACATTGATGAGATATTTCTTCTTGGTTAGTTCTTTACTTGTCCTATAGCTAATTGTGGGATCCTGAACCACTTTATAAGCAAACTGTTTGGCAATCCATTTATAGGTTACCAATTCTCCCAAATCAAAGTTCCTACAACATGTATGTTCTGGGATCAAGGTTTTGATATGAAAGGAACTGCCATCTTGCATCCATGATGCCCAAATCCTGAATGAACAACCATACTTCTTATTTAAACCTGTTACCTTCTTCTTTTTCTCTGTCTCCACACCTTTACCTTTGCCCTTTTTAGATGGTGATGCGGTGTACACACTTTCCTTTGCCGCTTTTTAGATGGTGTTCTTATCTCGCACACCTTCCTATTGCCTTTCTTACATGGTGTTCCTATCTCGCACACCTTTCCTATCGCCTTTCTTAGATGGTGTTCCATCCCCACACCCTCATCTTTCCTTTCCTAGTTTTCCACCTCCACTTCTACCCTCATCGATTCCTTCCACAAAGAACCATCAAAGTTCGTAATCATTTCTTCCGTACCACAACTGATATCCATTAGCCACCCCATAATTGGTTAAACAGTCTTTGAGTTGTTCTGGGTATTCAAACCTCAAACCCAATGCATGTTTCATCTCATTCCATGCAAGGCTAGGGTCATGTTCTGGATAAACTGCCCAAGGAGTAACTTTATACTTTGCATCTACATTCTCCTCATCACTATTTATATCCTTAGGAGCACTACCTTCACTAAATTCACTAGGATCAGGAGCCTCAATGTGGTCGATAATAAAGTTGCCATTGCACAAGTTATTAAGAAATGGGTCTTCAACAGATTCTATTTGGTATTTGTACATCTTCTTCTCCTACAAAGATCATCATGTCCATATCCTTTAATGTCTTCCATCTCACCTATCTCATTATCTGAAACCTCATCAGGACCTATCTTATTTTGTAACCAATGGCTTAAATCATATCCATGATATTCCACATACAAATCTTTTTTTTTTTGAAAGGCATTCCACATACAAATCTATTTCCTTTTCATTCTTAAAAGCTATGGCAACAAACTCAACCAGGTCATTATCATCCTTAATCTCTTTTAAACCATTACTTAACTCTCTACCAGGAATAAGAAAGTAAATACCTTTAACGGGGAACTGACATGCTCCTTTTATCACCTTGGACAAACGAAGGACTGTCATACCAACAAAATCAATGTCTGGTATTCTGGATACATCACCTTCCTTATACATGAGAGGTGACGGGTTGAAGGTACCATCATGATCGAAATTAACTGTTATACGCATTTTATTAAGGGGTAATTGATGGATTAGAACATAGGTTTGATATGATGAAATTAGGGTTGGGTTTTGGTGCGATGAAAGAACTGGGGAAATATGAGTGTAAGTGTGGGTTGTGTGGGGTTAGTTTAGGTTAATTTAATATTAAAAATGCCGATATTAACAATATTTGGTTTCCAAACTTTTATCCGTGTGGACAAATATCGATGGGTAGAATGGAACAAAACTTGAAAGTTCGTTACATTAAGCTTAACAAAAAAATACACGTCTTTAGATCGATGACGTTTGAAAAAATGCGTTCTATTGTATCGCTAAAACCCAAAATAAAGGCAACTTTGATCATTAAACTAGTTTACAAAATCATGTTTATACCTTGTATGAAATGTAAATATGAGGTTCATAAGAAAAATGATTGAAATTGTAAATACTTAATAACTCAAAAATACATTTTAAACATTTTTTATGGTTTGTAATGCAACATAATAAACATATTTAAACCCGTGTTGAAACATGATAAGGCTCGACGTAAAAAACGAGAAGTGTTGAGAAATATATGCTTTGACGATTTATAATTACGAATAACTTGCGCATTTTATATTACATATTACCAGTTACATGTGTCATTGTCAAAATATAAAAAATCCTGTAATTTAAATATCTTTATAAGTTTTTACATGTGTCATTAAAATATAAAAAATCCTGTAATTTAAATATCTTTATAAGTTTGACTAACAATTCAATAAGAATAATAAGTTTGTAAGCGTGGACTTTTTAGGAACTCTATTAATTGAAGCGTTGAAACAGCTTCCTTTTTTTTTTTTGTGGTTGCAATTTATTCAAAAGTTGATGAAATATCATCCCAATTCTTTCAATATCGACTCTTTCTAGTTGCATTCTTTGTTTGTATAGTACAAGCTTTGTTTAAACATCAATACATCATCCCAATTCATACATTAAACTCACTAATGGTGTTTAAAAGCATTCTAGTACTTTTACCAGCTTTCCTGGTTCTTGGTGTTCTATATGCGGATCCGAGCTTGGAAGATGAAGCTGATGCTATGGAACACTTCAAGAACTCAATTGTGGAAGACCCAACTGGCGCAATCCGGGATTGGAATTCTGGTTCCATCCACCATTGCAACTGGACAGGGATCGAATGTGATCGTGTTTCAGGACGTGTCGTGTCTATTTCTATACAGGGAAAGAAGCTTAAAGGTGAAGTCTCCCCATTTCTTGGAAGACTTTCCAGCCTCAAGTTTCTTGATCTAAGCCGAAACTCATTCACTGGATACATTCCTTCCCAGTTTCAATATTGTTTTCAGTTCGTGACAATAAACCTTAGCGCCAACTCTCTTTCTGGCGCGATCCCGTGGGAACTACGAAAGCTCCAGAATCTGGAGGTACTACACCTGGAACATAATCATCTTAGTGATACCATTCCTGAGAGCTTGTGTGATTGTCATTCCCTGATAGAAATTCATCTTCAGGAGAACAGCCTCAATGGTACAATACCAGATACAATTGGCAACTTGAAAGCGTTAGAACATCTAGACCTGAGTCATAACCAACTGTCGGGTATAATTCCTGCAGGCAAGATTGTCAACATTTCGACACTGAAGTATCTCGACCTTTCTTTTAATCAGCTAGAAGGACCAGTTCCAAATACGGGCATCTTCAGAAACACAACTGGATTGCGTGGAAACCCATCTCTTCGTTTTCCCACAAAAAGCAGATTACGAAGCACCTCGTCAGTTGTATCACATTATTCCTTGTTCAAAACTGAAAATACTGCACTTCAAGTAGGTGCTGTCAGTTTTCTAACGGTCTCATACTTTGGTTTAGTTCTCATACTTATATGGGTAGTTTTACGTTGTCGTCGTGTAAGAAAACAGAAGATGAGAGACCTAGAGAATGCAGAAGCAGACTACACCACAATGTTAGATATTACAAGATTTAATAGAAAGGAACTTGAAGATGCTACCGAGGGATTCAGTGAAGGTAACATTTTGGGCACAAGCAGATTAACCACAGTGTACAAGGGTAAACTACCAAATGGGAAGATGATAGCAGTGAAGCGCTTCAACTTGGGGCAGCTTTCAGCCGAAACACTCAAGAGCAGCTTTGAAAGAGAAATGGAGACATTGGGCAAGTTACGACACATAAATCTTTTGAAGGTACTTGGTTATGCATGGGAGAGTCAGAGGCTACAGGCCGTGGTTCTTGAATACATGGAGAATGGTAATTTGGACAATGCTATACACAACTCCATGATCTATCAATCAAGATGGAGCCTTTCTGAGAGAGTAGATGTTTTGGTTTCTGTTGCTAGAGGATTGATTTACTTGCACACAGAATATGATTCCCCAATAGTTCACTGTGACTTAAAGCCTTCTAACATACTTCTGGACGATAAATGGAATGCTCATGTCAGCGATTTCGGGATAGCTAGAATCCTTAGAGTTGATCAGCATGATGGAAGCTCCATCTCTTCTGCATCTGCATTTGTAGGCACCATTGGTTACTTGGCACCAGGTATCACCTCTTGTATGTGAATTTAGATATATACATTGACTTGACTGACCATTAGCATTAACCTGCACAATTTGTAGTGGAAATATATTTTATCATCCATTTAGAACAATCCAATAGCCAGATCATATGAACTCTTTACTGACATTACAGTTTCCAAAGTATTCAAATTGAGAGGGTGTTTGTTTAAGCTTATTTGTGGGCTTATAAGCTTATGTCATTTCGGCTTATATTTCATAGGCCCAAATTTTGTGGCTTATTTTGAGAATTATGGGATTATATAGCTTAATATATCATAATAAGCTTATATAAGACATAAGTCTATCAATACGCCAAAAAATTCAGGCTTGTGAAGTATAAGCCGAAATAAAATAAACTCATAAGCCAACAAATAAGCTTAAACAAATACACCCCGGCGAATCTCTGAATAAAATGGATAATAGCTCTGATGTTGAGTTGTATTACTTTAGACCTTATTGAATGTCATGCTAAAGCACTTTCGTATTATCTTTACCAGAGTTTGCATATATGAGAAAAGTAACAACAAAAGTAGACGTCTTTAGCTTCGGAATAATAGTGATGGAATTCATCACTAGAAAAAGACCAATCACTAAAGTTGAAGGGACCCAAATCACTTTGTCACAACTAGTAGATCGAGCACTTTCAGATGGAAACAACGAGTTGATTAAAATTGTAGATCCTTATCTACTTACCAACTTCTCCAAAAACCGGGTCATTGTAGAACAGCTTCTTAAGTTGGCGTTGTCATGCACAAGAATGGATCCAAAAGATCGACCTGATATGAATCAAGTCATGAATTCCCTTTCAGTGATCAGTAAGAAAGTTTAGAAACTGAAGGCTACAAAACCGGAACATGTGAAAATTTTGGTACGTTGCATCGGTCAGCTAGTAAAAGTCTTGTTTGGAAGAATTTGAAGGATAAAGGGAACTCCTATTAGGGTTCTAACATCAAATTGCATACCTTTTCAGAGTCGTTTAAGTATCACGTACATTCTAACAAATCGACTTTTCTTGTATTAGTTTTACTTAAGTATCTTCATCACTTCCTCTTTGTGTTTAGCTCACAAGTTAATATGTAATTCAATAAGTGAAATGTTTATTGGCAACCATCATTATGTCAATCATTAAAGGAACCAGTAGAAGACTTTTAACTTTTTAATTAGAAATTAATGGTTGATTTTGGTTATGGATATACATCATTGTAGAATCCGCTTTAAACCTATATTTTCTTTACTCTGCAGCAATCTTCGCAATATAGCACTCATCTAATTTTGTATTCATTAAGCCTGCTACAATTTTTATCTAAAATGTTTAGAACTTATCTCTTGACTAGTCACAAAAAAATGGCACAATCAAGCAATGAAATTTACTTTTTGAGTAGAAAAGAAAGGCAAAATTAAGTAAGATACATTAGATAGGTAGCAACATGGACTCAGCTAATGCCTCCCTATCTTAATCGCCGCGGCAGAGCGGGAGTCCTTTCGATCCAACCCATTGTTGGCTTCACTCATTTGGGTTTGGTTCTGGCCGGGTCAGTCTTGGATTTGATATTTGGAGGTCAACCCGGACCCAAGACCCATTTAACAACCCATGCTCCTAAATGACCCATTTAGACTTGTGACCCAACCCGACCCGACCCACTCATTTGGCCACTTATATTACTCAAGGAACCTGGCGCACTGCACCATAGACTTCCCTTTAGAACCTCGTTGATCATCGAAAAGTCAGTCTTTACTTTCCAAGTTCCTTGTTACCATCAAGAAGAAAGCTCAATCATCAACAACCAGTTCGGAAAACACGTCCTTTTGTAGAAGTCACATGCATCTACTATCCTACCAGATTGACACAAGAGATTGATCAATAATGCAAGCACAATGCTCTAGTTTAAGTTCATATTAAAAGGCCATATCACGTGATTCATGTTCTTATCAGAAACTGTTACAAATATTCGATAAAAAGTCATTACATCTTTACACTTAAGATACAAATCAAAACCCATGTTTTGTCCAATCTGATTAGCTCGACACCTGCAAATCAAAACTACTACAGACTATATTCCCATGCACCACCTTCCCAATTCTAAGATTCCCGTGTTTTTGTAGCAGCAGATATCAACGTCCCAAACGTCTGCTAATCAGGCTGCAATCCACTTGAACACATCCTAGACAAAGTAGTGAAACTAGCTTCTCCAACATCATCCATCAAACCATAAGTAGAAATCAAAGAATTTCACGAAACTCGGTTTAATCCCTTCATAACTCATCTCATTAAACATCCAAAACAAATAACCCACGTCCCCAAACCTTATATAACACGCGATAATCGCAGTCCAAGGGACCACATTTCTATCAGGCATTATATCAATGAATTTACGAGACTCACGACTAGTCACTGAAAATAGCTCAATGATCTAACACTCGTGGTCGCTATTAAAGCACTTTTAGGCCTAATGTTGGTGTTTAATTAACAGACGAGCTGAAAAACTTTGACCGTTATGTCTTTAGAACCGCGAACCTAAATCGGAGCCAAAAGCTTTTGTTTGTTTAACCAAAACAAAACTTACAAAATATACTGTATTAGATAGGAAGGGACAAAGTCAAATGAAATGTCATGAAGTTCTCATAAACTACTAAAAAGTTAATGATATCAAAGGACATACTAAATAAAATAAAATGATATGAAATCAGAAAAGAATATATATCGATATTCACGGGTGATTTGTTTGATATTCGGCAAGTGTACTCTCTTGTGTCTTTATGTAACAACTTGGACAATGACCTTAGCATTTAGTACACGGTTTTACACATGCCGAAACATTCGACATGTCGGATCATTTGAATCCCGACACCGTTTAAATCATTATTTGAGAAATAAAAAACCATGTGCATGCATGTACCCGATCATGTATATACGTACGTTTCTTATCCGAAAATAATATCTATGTTTTCGCAAAGTCATATTTAAGGGATTTTTGCTTCTTTCTTTGGGATTTAGAAGTTAAAAGGAAGCCCTTTACACTCCCCGCCAACTGATATTTTAGTTAAATCGTGTAATATCATGATTTGAAGATCTGATTTAAATTCATGACCCTCTATTTTTACACTATATATATAACTCCAGCCTGTCATTGGACTAGTGTCGCGAAAACCATACCTATTAGCTAGTCACAATATTGTTTGGACAGCCTAAATTCATATTTGGTAATTTCATTATGAATATAGTTAAACTTAAAGTAGCTTGTTTTTTGGGAGCGTGTGAGGACTAGTAATCGAGTATTTCAAGCGAATATGATAAGCGTTGACTCACATTGATCATTGACTCCAAAGAGATAGAGATTCAAAAATCAAGTCCATTTTCAATGATATGTTGGACCCCCTTAAAACCATGCCTAATCTATATTTAATTGACTCTTGACAAAGCATTTCAACCAATGACCAAAACATATACCAAGGGTATCTTTGGTATATGAGAATGGAAATCAGTAAATGGTTTGATAGTTAAAGAAATTTAGTGAAAAAATGTTTGGTAGAAAAATATGAAATTGGAAAATGAAATCACATTTAAAGATTCATAAATAATAAATGAAGAGAGTTATTTTACATATTAAACTTTTCTTATATATCAAATGACTCATCTCCATTATTCATCTGAAAAAAAATTAATGCATGAGATTAAAATCGTTTTATTATTTCACCTATTTTTTATAATTTGAATATTCTTAAGCCGTTAATCGTTAGCGAAAATATTTACAGTTCATGATTTGACGTTTAATTATCTTTCTATAGAGGATGACTTTGATATACTTTCGAAAAAGAAAATAAATTCGTTTTTTCACGTTTTTCGTCTTTTTTTTTGTTTTTACGTTATTGAAATTTGCGTGAAAAAAATCATATTATGATTAAACACATTTTTTTTAAAGTAATACATGTGTATTCCATTTGATTACTTTAATAACGGATTACAATAAGATGGCAGGCAAACGGGCAACAAGCAAATGTGATATGAGTGTTAAATCATATATGATATGTAGTATAACATGTGATATGATATGTATATCATATGCGATTTTACACTAATATCACATGTGATATTACATATCATATATGATTTAACACTAATATCACATGTGATATTCAAATTAGTATTTAATCATATATGATTTTTAATCGCAATTTCGAAGAACGTAAAAAGCGAAAAACTTTAAAAAAATGTGAAAATACGAAAAAAGATTTTTGTCGAAAGTATATCAAAGTCATCTATGTAACGATAATTAAACGTCGTCGCAATGATATATATTTTTTTCGCGATTAACGATTGAAAGATATTAATATTTGAAGAAAAAATGATGAAAGTGGGTTTTTTAAATTGTTGGGATTAATCTCATCCATTAAATCAAATAAAAATGAAGAGTGAAGATTAATCCCTTAGTATGTAAAGAATCTATTGTCCTCAAATGATCTAAATCTGAATAGATATGCGACTTTGTGTAGTTCCTTATTCTATGATTTGTTTCTGAAACAAAGATCAAAAGGATTTAAATGCAATACACAAAGATAAAATTTTCAATCGTACAATTCTTATTAGAATGAATCAAAGAATTACAAAGTGTTTGATGGATAAACATTTAGGTGCATTTGATATGATGATAATGAATCACAATCGGTGTCGATTTCGTTTATAAGATGGGTCCTCACCCATGATAGATTCATTCCTCATCTTTTGACTTCATGGAGTATGGATAATATCCATATTTTCATTCTCGTATAATGTGAAATTTCATCTTAACCAAACATTTATAATCATTCTGGCTATCATTCCTCATTCCGTATGGGATACAAAACGCACTCTTAATTCAATGACAATATGTTTAGCTCTTTGAATAAGAAAACTCAAACAAAGGTTAGAGTTTGCAAATAAACTCTAAGGTCGTTGATTGGATAATGGACTAAAACGAGCTCAAACGAGAGTAAATGCTCTTTTTAAATGATACAATAAATGTGGAACATATAACATTTACTTCGACCAACATTCTCTTTATATAAGAGACAGACACATAAGGGTTGTTGAGACATGTCAAACATTTAATGGAGAACAACATCTTCTATTACATGTTTCTATTCTTGAAAACACAAAAACCTTACTTTAGTGAACAACGCTGCCAATTGTTCACTACATGTTCACCAAATCGTATTTATCATGACTTTCTCAAAGATTATTTTTCTAATATTTTTTTTGGGTAACCATGATTTCCGACCTTTTGGCTTGACTTTCTCAAGGATGCACTTTATTTCATTGTTTTGCAATGTTGAAAAGTCCCGCCTAAATATCTAAGATATATTTTCGGCTAAGCTCTCTTGGATGGATCAAGAAGTTGATCGGCTCATCAGGGCATTATCGATTCCGATGAACCTTTGTCCTCCGGCTTCTAGTTCCTTATACATACTAGTTGACTTCGTCTGCTTGAGAGTATGTCTTCAAGTTGTCTTCGAATCCTTGACGATGTCTCTGACTTGAACTTCGCTAAGGTTGTTCGCTGATTTCTTTATTAGAGAGTTTTCTTATACTTAGTTTATTTTATGTTTAAATCAGATGGAGGCTATTTAGCTGAATTGACCCAACAGTTTGCATCTCATTACACTCCTTGCCATACATTCTCCCTTTCATTTTTGTTTTGTGGTCATAATCAACAATATTAAATTAATAATAGGACAATGCTACCCAAAACTATATAAACGAATCAAACGGCATTTTATATGTATAGATAATTACTTTCATTCTACCTTATTTTCAAACCAATCCTGGCAGCTATTTGCTAACGAAACACACCCTAAATGTAGTGGGGGATGCATAAACAAAAGATATCATGTGTGCTTTATTAAACTATACAAGACTCACAACACAAATTTCTTTAACGTGATGCATTATCAAATAATCATGCATTTTACTATATTACCACTACAAGGGATAGTTCCATATGGTTCACGGAACCTCCGAAACCACCTTAAGTACGCCCCTGCTTAAATGTTTATATGTATTTTCTGCATTCATCATCCGGTAAGTCAAATCGCCATCTCAATACCACTCTCCAATCTCACACCAATAAATAAAGCGCCATCCATTGCACTAAAACCAATAAAAGTTATGAGTATATGTAGGTTCCACAAAACACCCAAAAAAAATACTCCACTCACTTAAAAGAAAAATAATACTAGTACACTAATAATAATAAAACAAAAAGCACCGGTGAGCGGAATGGCTAGGGACGAATGACACCAGTAAGATAGTGCAGTATGGCTAGCCATTGGGGTTGTTTTTGCCAATGGCGTGCCATCATCACTCCCTCGCCGTGCTCTGATACGGATTCATGTATCTGCCTAATATGGTTAAGCTACGAATTCAAATGGCCAAAATCTTGATGTTGACAACTCTACATAGACTATTTAGTAAAATTACCACGTTGACCCTAGACCAATATGTTGACAATTTTGCTTTTGCGAGTTGCACTAGATTGGTCACGGTGGAAGCAATAGCATAATGTATATATTGACAATATATAACCCACTTGCCAGTTGCCACTATAGATATTCAACTAGCATCAAAGCAGCAACTAATAAATGCATGCAATAACGAAATATTTAATCACATTGTTTAGTCATTAACAAGATATCCTAGATATTATTAGTTTGAATTACATGTTAATAGTTCTGTCAAGTTGCTAATTATGTGTTATAATAATGAAATGACTTGAGATGGTTGTATGAACACAACTCATGATAAGACTACAAAGTTTCATGCGCTGTGAATACTTTGGTTTCACACATTAAGCCTTAAGGTTACAAAAACATTATAAAACCAACTTCTTGCTTGTCCAATACTCACTACCTCAAAACAAACACAACAAAACAACCATAATGGTGTTCAAAACCTTTGTATTACTATTACTCTTCATGGTACTTAGTACTGTTCTAGCTGCTAATTCCATCTTTGAAAATGAGTTAGAAGCTTTGAAACAATTTAAGAATTCAGTCACAGATGACCCAACTGGTGCACTTCTAGATTGGAATTCCAGTTCCATTCCTCATTGCAACTGGACTGGAATCCAATGCGACGATGTTTCAGAACGAGTAATCTCGATTTCTATTCAACAAACACAACTTAAAGGCGAAATCTCACCTTATCTTGGAAACCTTTCCAGCCTTCAAGTTCTTGATTTGTCTTATAACTCGTTCACTGGCAACATTCCATCACAATTGGAACTGTGTACACAGCTTTCGACTTTTGCTGTTTACACAAACTTCCTATCTGGCCCGATTCCATTCCAACTAGGAAAACTCCAGAATCTACAAGTCCTGGACTTGGCAAACAATTCCTTCACTGGAATCATTCCCGATACCTTGTGCAATTGCACCTCTTTGCTAGAACTAAGCCTTGAAGAGAACGAACTTGTTGGTACAATCCCCGCTAGAATTGGGGATTTAGTCAATCTTCAGCAACTTGGAGCTTTTAACAACCTTTTACAAGGTTCCATTCCACCTTCAGTTGGTAACTTGAAAGAGTTACTAGCTCTTGATTTTAGCGTAAACCGGCTTTCTGGCACTATTCCTCAACAGATTGGAAACTTAACAAGTTTACAAGTTCTTCAGTTGTTTGAAAATTCAATTTCGGGAAATATACCGATGGAAGTAGGTCGTTGCACGAATCTAACTCTACTCAATCTATACACGAACAAGCTAACCGGAAGCATTCCTGATCTACGAAATCTGGTGAACTTGCAAATGTTGCGGTTATATGATAACCAACTAAATTCCACCATCCCGCCCTCCTTGTTCAAGTTGAAGTCATTAGTTGTTTTGCAACTATCGGAAAATAATCTTATCGGGACTTTATCTTCGGAGATTAGCTCACTCGAGTCGTTAAAATCACTGACGCTTCATGAGAACAATCTTACCGGTTCAATCCCGGTATCTATAACGAGGTTAGTGAACTTAACATACTTAACAATGAGCATAAACCATCTCACTGGATCAATTCCTTCGAGTATCGGGTCTCTTCATAATTTACGAAATCTGTCCCTCAGTAATAATAATCTGGATGGATCTATTCCATCCAGCATCGCAAACTGCATGAGTCTACGTTGGCTAGATTTGGCTAAAAATAGTTTGATTGGGAAAATACCTCAAGGGCTTGGGAAGTTGTCGAATCTTACATTTTTAAGTATTGGAGAGAACCAACTGTCAGGAGAAATCCCCGACGACATTTTCAATTGTTCTAGTCTCAAGATTTTACATCTAGAATATAATAATTTCACAGGTTTGTTGAAACCGAGCATAGGAAGGCTTTCGAATCTCCAGAGACTTCGAATTCATGGTAACTCATTCTTCGGGTCCATCCCGGGGGAAATCGGAAACTTAACTAGTTTGTTTATGTTATATCTGGGTAAAAACCGTTTTTCGGGTACTATTCCTATTGAAATAGCAAACATTCCAGTACTTCAGAGTCTTTTGCTCGGGAATAATGATCTTGAAGGACGGATTCCTGAGGAAATTTTCGAGCTAAAAGAGCTTACCGAACTCTACTTGATGAACAATAAGTTTGTTGGCCCGATGTCTGACTCATTTTCAAAGCTTGAAATGCTTTCTGTGTTGGATTTAAGTGGAAACAGGTTTAATGGTTCGATTCCAGATAGTATGGCAAAACTTAAAAGGTTAATTTCCATAGACCTGTCACATAATCTTCTCACAGGCACGATTTCAGGGTCCTTGATTGCAAGTATGAAGAATCTTCAGGTATATCTCAATCTCTCAAGCAATTTATTTACAGGAAAGATCCCGGGTGAGCTAGGAAAGCTCGAGATGGTACAAGTTATTGACATCTCAAACAATAATTTGTCGGGTAATATTCCTGTAGCGATCCAAAGCTGTAGAAACCTACAGAGTCTAGATCTTTCGCAGAACAAACTCACGGGTATTATTCCTGAAGGTTTTGGCAAGATGTTGACGTTGGAACACCTCAACTTTTCCTTCAATCAGCTCGAAGGACGTGTACCAGATACAGGTATTTTTAGAAACACCACCTCAGTTGGATTACTAGGAAACCCGTCTTTGTGTTATAAAAACGACACTGAATCATGCACAGCCACACGTAAACAAAACCGTTCACATCATCTATCAAGAAAGACGGTCTTGATTCTTGCTATACTTGGTTCATTAGCTGTTATTCTAGTATTGTTTATAGCGGTGTTTTGCTATCGTCATGCTAGAAAGCATAACGTCAAGAAAACTAACAGCCTCGAATCAGAGTACTCCCCAGGGTCCGGTCTGAAACGATTTGATAGAAAAGAGCTAGAAGAGGCTACTGAGGGGTTCAGTGAAGAAAATATTCTTGGTACAAGCAGTTTAAGCACAGTGTACAAGGGTAAACTACAAGACGGGACGATGATAGCAGTGAAGAATCTGAATTTCAGACAGTTCTCAGCTGAATCTGATAAGAGCTTTGATAGGGAGATGAAGATATTAGCGAAACTGAGGCATAGGAATTTGGTGAAGGTACTTGGTTATGCGTGGGAGAGTGGGAGACTGAAGGCGTTGGTTCTTGAATATATGGAAAATGGTAATTTGGATAGAGTTATACATGATTCTGGGGTTGATAGGTCGAGATGGGATCTGGCTGAGAGAATTGAGGTTTTGGTTTCGGTTTCAAGAGGATTGGTTTACTTGCATTCAGGATATGATTTCCCAATTGTTCACTGTGATCTAAAGCCTTCTAATATACTTTTGGATGGAAAGTGGGATGCTCACGTGAGTGATTTTGGGACGGCTCGGCTTCTTGGAGTTCACGAGCGGGATGGAAGCAGCGTCTGTCTTGCATCGACATTTGAAGGCACCATTGGCTATTTGGCACCAGGTAATCAATAACTTACTTTGATAATGTTGAAACTGTGGTTTAATATCTTCTGCCCTAAAAAAACTAGTCACTATAAGAAATTGAACCTCTTTTTTATGCAATTAGACCAAAAATAAATAAATAAATAAATAAATTTTTGATGGTTTGACTTTTTAGGTCAACCTGGCAAAATTTGAACTTCATTAGCTGATGCATTGTATTTTATCTTATTGAGAATATTTTTAGCCAGACTAAACTTTAAAAATATGCAAAATCATACTAAATGTTTGGGTTTCATTTTTACTAGATGTATATAAATTATTTTGAGTTGTATCACATTTGACGTACCCAGTATGTCAAACTAATGCATTTTCTGTTTTACACCAGAGTTTGCATATATGAGAAAAAAGACAACGAAGATAGACGTGTTTAGCTTGAATGATAGTGATGGAATTACTCACTAGAAAAGGCCAACGGATGGCCAAAGTCGAAGGGTCCGGATCACTTTGCCACGCCTAGTAGATCACGACTTACAAATGGAGCGAACGAGTTGATTGATATTGTGGATCCCGATCGGCTTCCAATTTCTCAACGAAGCAAGGCCTAATAGAACGACTTCTTAAGGTGGCGTTATCTTGCACCGAATGGATCCAGACGATCGACCGGACATGAATGAAGTCTTGTCTACACTCACAAAGATCGACAAGCAAGTCTAAACAATGAGGTTTACATATTGGAACATATAGGGACATCCTCACTTGTGCTTTTACTTTTTAGCATCAGATTGCGTTTCAAGGTCTTCTTTCAATATTGACATATTGCAGACAGGATGAGGTGTAGCATTATTAATGTCTTAGAATGTTAAATGAACCAATTACTTTTATGTTTATGTAGGTTATGGGTCGTATGGGTCAATAAGGCACATGTAATGGGTTGGGTTGAAACTTAACCCAAACAGCCTCTTAGATAGTTTGTTATTTAGTTTGGCAGTTTAGATATCGTGGCAGTTAGAGTCGGTTACATATGAAACGTCACAATGGTTGACATCCATAGTCATGTCGTTTCATAAACTATATATAGGATAGATTGAGTCAAATGTAAACATTCATTATCAATCGAAGAGTGTTTAGATATTCAGTTTTCTACATACTTTTCAGTCTCATATACACACAAACAATGGTTAATTACAAACACGTTTTGCAAAGGAATTGGCTCGAGTTTAGGCCTGTGAATAGATACCAACATTGGTATCAGAGCCTCGGTTCTGATGCCTGGACGAAGCAGATGCAGAGGCACGCTCAAATCGCTCTCAACAAGAAGCTATTGCAAAGAGAAAACCCCTATAATACGCCACGATGGCGCAAACAGAAAAAACAGTTATCTCTTGAAGGAAAGCAGTTATTAAGGCAGAAAGTGGAGGAAATTGTGTCCTACAATTCCTCAAAAGCACAACCAACTTGCAAACAAATAGGAGAAGGCAGTGGGTTATCCAAAAAAGAGAAACGGGCACGTTGTTATATGTGTAAGAAACGTGGGCACGTCTATTAGAAGTGCACAAATAAGAAGAGTAAAACCAAGAATCAGGAACCAAGCATGATGAAGCCAACGACATCAGAAGTACAAGAAAAACTCAAATATGGCCCTGATAAGGTACACGTTACCACGGACTCTATGGTTGAGGGTTCGGATCAAGGAAGTTGGAATGACATTTGGTTCGTTAGTAGTGCTTACAAAAGGCACATGAGTCCCACAAGGACTTTATTCAAAAGATGTTAAACAGGTTCAAGATGGAAGGTACTGAAGAACAAGAAAAGAAATTTATCTTTTCTTATGGTGTCGGTGAGGCTACAAGAGAAACAAAGGAGGAAGTCTAGTGATACCCA
The DNA here is from genome assembly GCA_022545495.1 of Chrysanthemum lavandulifolium. NCBI lineage: Eukaryota > Viridiplantae > Streptophyta > Magnoliopsida > Asterales > Asteraceae > Chrysanthemum > Chrysanthemum lavandulifolium. The sequence goes on along the minus strand of CM040243.1, from coordinate 35,191,368 downwards.
ATGTACTCTACACACGGAGATTACATTGAATGTTCTAAGCATCGATCGTTAGAAGATCGTGGGTTTCTTGTGACATGTAATAAGCACATGCGGTTTGAAGTACATGTTTGATAATGGAAAAAGGCCATTGGAAGTGCAAGATATTGGCATGATGGCAGTAGATGAAGGAAGCATGGTGTCGAGTCACACCAGATTTCTCAATGAGTATTTTCAGTATATAGATCCAAAAGATGAGTGCTTGTTGATCAAAGGCATGGAGGATCTCAAGATGGACAAGGAAGATGTTCAAGATTACATTGATGATGAGTACTTGAGTTTAAATGGGACACTATACTCCATGAAGGTAAACACTTTCCCTAGGTTTTTGTCTTTCTTGGACTTAATTAAGATTGACAAGTTAGTATATAAAAATTGGGAAGTGTTGGGAAAGAAATTTATGGATATGTTATAATGGTTCTACATAGGTTATTTGGGACATGATGTGTTAGGATATTTGTCACCGGTTATTGGGGTGACAAAGGTAGATTTGTTGGGTTTATATAAGTTTGTGGATAGTTTGGGTGGATACATGAATGTTACATTCAACAACAAATGGAACAATGTTGCAAAATTATTGGGTTTGGCACAAGATAACGAGCAGGCAGTCAAGGAATGTTATAGGGAATATATAGCATTGGTGAAAATATACTATGAGAAAGCACAGAGATCTAAGTAGGAAAAGCCAAGGGACGAAATGGTTGGGAAAAGCAGTGAGGCTGCTTGTGTAAAAGAACCATTAGGTTTTGCAAGGATAAGTGTTGAAGTAGATGGTGCACAGGAAGAATCTCCAAGGAAGAGATGCAAGACTGCCCAAAATGATGTCAAGATGGATAGCAACATGGAAGATACAACAAACGAAGAAAAGGAAGAAAGCACATCAAGTAGTGGTGATTTCATTATCATCACTTGAAGAACAAGAACCATGAAAACTTTAACATTCAAGCATTAGGAAGGAGATGTAGCATTATTAATGTCTTAGAATGTTAAATGAACCAATTACTTTTATGTTTAGGTAGGTTATGGGTCAATAAGGCACATGTAATGGGTTGGGTTGAAACTTAACCCAAACAACCTCTTAGATAGTTTGTTATTTAGTTTGGTAGTTAAGATATTGTGGCAGTTAGAGTCGGTTACATATGAAACGTCACAATGGTTGACATCCATAGTCATGTCGTTTCATAAACTATATATAGGATAGATTGAGTCAAATGTAAACAAGTCCCAACATTCATTATCAATCGAACAGTGTTTACATATTCCGTTTTCTACATACTTTTCAGTCTCATATACACACAAACAATGGTTAATTACAAACACGTTTTGCAAAAGAATTGGCTCGAGTTTAGGCCTGTGAATAGATACCAACATGAGGAACATGTTAATATCTCAAAGTACGGTTGATTAAAAACCAGCTCAGTATCTTGACCAACTTACCTCTAATGGTCATGAATCTGTATGGTCATTTAGTTTTTCAACATTTCCAACTTATGGCATTTAGTTTTTGCCATCAACATCAAGGACGGGGAATTCAATCTTTGAAATACTTGACATGCTGTAAACTTGATTGAATTTCTCAATCCTTCTTTATTATGACAACCGTGAACGATCGTGGTGTTGATAATGTGTTATAATTAACGAGACCTATGACAATATAATTATGTAACTTTCATGAGAAATAAATATAAGCAAAGAAGAAAAATAAAAGATCACTTACGAATAGCTGATTGTGGTGCATTTCATTTCATTACTTTCATGTGCTATCTATACAACAATGGTGCACTATACATTTCACTGAATACACGGGGAACAAGTGAAACACAACATTAGTGAGGGAACAAGTGACTAGTAATTCATAGACAAATTGTGGAATTCCAATAGTGACGGACAATATAACTCATACGTAGTAATACTTTGTGCTCATCCACCAATAATTTATAACAAAGAAAGAATATATATCGACATTGAGGTGTAATTTGTTTGATATTCGGTTAGCGTACTCTCTTGTGTCTTTATATAACAAGTTGGACAATGACCTTAGCATTTAACACACGCTTTTACCCATACCTAAACATTCGACATGTCAGATAATCTGAATCCCGACACCGTTTAAATCATTATTTGAGAAATAAAAAACCATGTGCATGCATGTACCCAATCATGTATATAGGTAAGAGTCCGAAAATAATATCTAAATTACAAATATCTCTTTTTGCAAGCATACCTAAAGGATTTTGCTTCTTTCGTTTGGAATTTTATACATTAAAGGGAAACCGGCTCCTTGCAGGCAGTGGCGGTACCACAATGGGGGCAGTGTGGGCAGTTGTCCTCACAACGTTCACTCGAGTAATGTCGATTGATAAGAGAATTTCATTTTGCCTCTATAAATAGGTAAATAGTATAAGTGTGAAAATTTATCCAATACTTGCATCACACTCAAGTGGTTAACGACATTTGCATTTTCGTTGAGATTTAATGTTCGATTCTTATGCTACTTTATAGATTTTTGTGAATTTTTGTTATTCAACCTTTTTATTTTTGCTTGAATTACTTGTGTTAATATTGATCAGAAAAAGTAAGTATGACTATGTGCTAAATTTGTACATATCATCATCAATTTTTAGTTTTGGTTCTCACATGCAAACAAATACGGAAAATTTCACTTTCGCTAAAAGTAAAATCGACCCTGCTTGTAGGTCTTACCGACCGATATGTTAATTAAGTCGTGTAACATCATGGTTTGAGGATCTTAAACATGATTTGTTTTACGCTACATTGCCATTGGACTAATGTCGCGTAAACTATACCTATTAACTAGTCACAATCATGTTTAGACGACCTAAACTGATATTTGGTAGTTTCATTATGAATATAATTCAACTTGAAGTAGATTATTACTTTATTAGTAGCTTATTACTAGTAGTTAATTTAGGAATCATATGACTTTTTGGGAGCGTGTGGGGACTAGTGATCGGGTATTTTAAGCGAACAAGTACAAATTCTTGAGGAGGTAAATACTGTTCCGAAATCTGTGATCCAGTTACAAAAGCTACAGAAACAGACACACATATCAGGCATTAGTCATCAATGTCTAAAACTCTTCAAAAAAGCCGTACATATAAGCAAAACATACGAATCACTTAATACAGATATAAGAACATACCGTGGGCAGTAGAGTTGTAAAGATCATCCGTCTTTCCGTTTCCCTAGCCAATCATCGGAGCGACCGAAGTAGACCTCTTACCGGGATCCGGTTCGTTTATTAGTAGAAACATAAGGCGACGCATACAAACATCCAATTGTATCCTCTGCCCTTTGCACATCCCCAAAAGGAAACTACTGTTCATGAAGGATAGCAACAGATAAACAATAAAGATTCAAAGTTGGCCGTTTTTTGTTAGAGAAATGATAGAGGGGCTAAACTTAGGTCCAAGTGGCACAATCCTGATGGATTGTCAAATAAGTGGTCTGCATGCGGTCGTAGGGATGACGCCATTTGGTTTTAGGCTAAAATTGGCTAAGGTGGTGTTGTTTTTAAGAGGCTCAATCGAACCGCACATCGAATCGAGGCGTAAATGTCGAATCGACCGCATCCGAGCGGGAAAAAACTCATGTTTGAACCGCGCGTTTCTTGCAGTCGTCTAATTTTTTTTTCCAAAGAAGAGCAACAAGAGCGTTCGGACACCCTCTCAAGTTTAGGCCATTAATATCTTACTACCCATAACGCCTAAACAAAAAAAAAAAAAAAAAAAAAAAAAAAAAAAACGAAAAAGCGTGCTCGACCCGCGAGCGTCGAATGGTTCGATTAAGAGCATTAGGCTCTTTATAAAAAAAACAAACACCACCTTTTGGTCCTCTATCATTTCTCTTTTGTTATTCATCCTAAATATCTATTCGACCGGTTTTTAAAAGATTGGCAGTTTGTCGCGAAAGGGCCGCTTGTGCAGGTCTGAAGAATACAGCAAACTCACTTTCTCCATAAATTCATGACAAACTTTCATAAGATTCGCTATTGGAAGGTTGGAAGTAAACCATAAGAATAGGTAACATATCAAGTACCATTTCATGGGTTTGGTCAAGTTCAGTATGTTGTATTATATATCTAAATGATCTTTATTACAACAGGTTTTGTATATATTGGCAACATATGCTGAAGAATACATTGCAGTTTGATACAGTTTTTTTTTATAATAACTGGTTACCTGAGATAACAATGCGACTAAAAATTTGCAGGGGAAATTGATATATGCTTGTCGTAAATTGCGTAGGCGTAGGCGAGATATATAAGTTAACGTTTCTTATAAGAAAAAAAGGAAATAAGATTAGAACTACACGAATATATTTTTCTGCCATCTTGAACCCAATAAGGATAATATGGCTTAGAAATCAAACCCCCTCAAACTAATAAAGTGAATAACATGTATAGATGAATTATCATTTTTAAAATGTTCTGTAAGCAATCAATTACAGAACAAATTATGCATTCCAAAATATCACATTTATGAACTCATCCTAACATAAGAAATAAAGTAGTTTAATTAAAAAGTGAGTAAACTGCAAAATACATCTATGTGGTTTGCAATTTCTGACATCTTACATCTCTGTCAAAAATAATTGGCACCTTACATCCTTCGTTAGCCAAAAGTTTAACATCATACATCCCTCGTTTACAATGAGGACTAACGGTGCAAATTATTTCGCCGTTATCTCTTAACGAGAAAGAAAATATTACATTGTTAGCCTTCAGGACTAATGGTATTTGCACCGTTAGTCCTCTTTTTACGTTTTTATTCGTTTTTTTTGCGTTTTATCCGTTTTTTGTACGTTTTTCTGTTTTTATTCGTTTTTTGTATATTTTTTCCGTTTTTTTATGTTTTATCCGTCTTTGTCTATTTTTTTTACGTTTTCTCCGTTTTACGTACGTTTTTATCAGTTTTTATTCTTTTTTGTGCATTTTATCTGTTTTTATCGTTTTCGGTTTTATCCGTTTTTAATATTTTCCCGATTTTTATCGCTTTATCCGTCCTTGTCCATGTCCTTTTTTTTTTTTTTTTTTTTTTTTTTTACGTTTTCTCCGCTTTTTCGTACGTTTTATCTTTTTTTTTTACGTTTTATCCGCTTTTTTACGTTTATCCCTTTTTACGTTTTGATCCATTTTTTAACGTTTTTACCGTCTTTTGTATGTTTTATCCATTTTTTTACATTTTATCTTTTTTTGTACGTTTATAGATTTTGTCCTTTTTTTTTTTTTTTTTTTTTCGTTTTCTCGCTTTTTGTACGCTTTTATTTGTTTTTTTACATTTTATCATTATTTGTGTTTTATCCGCTTTTTTTCTTTTTTTTTTTTTTACGTTTTTGTAAGTTTTATCCGTTTTATCCCTTTTTATGTTTTCTCCGTTTTTATCAGTTTTCTTACGTTTTATTCTTATTTTGTACTTTTTTTTTACGTTTTATCCGTTTTTGTTCATTTTTTTTATGTTTTCTCCGTTTTTTGTACGTTTTTATCAGTTTTTTTTACGTTTTATCCGTTTTTTGTAAGTTTTATCCATTTTTTTTTCGTTTTTATCCATTTTTTGTACGTTTTATCCGTTTTTTGTACGGTTTATTTGTTTATTTAGGTTTTTATCCGTTTTTTGTATGTTTTATCATTTTTTTTACGATTTATCCGTTTTATGTACGTTTTAACCGTTTTGTACGTTTTTATCCGTGTTTTTACGTTTTTATCCGTTTTTTGTACGTTTCACCATTTTTTTACTTTTTTATCCTTTTTTTTTATGTTTTAACCATTTTTTACGCTTTTATCCGTTCTTTTTACGTTTTTATCCGTTTTTATACATACAAAAAACGGATAAAACGTTTTATCCATTTTTGTAAATTTTATACGTTTTTATCAGTTCTTTTACGTTTTATCCGTTTTTGTACGGTTAAAACGTACAAAAAATGTATAAAAACGTACGTTTTTTTACGTAAAAAATACGTTTTTTTACGGATAAAAAAGTACAAAAACGGATAAAAACGTAAAAAACGGATAAAATGTAAAAAAACTTATATAAATGTAAAAACGGATAAAATGTTGGGTTTTAGGTTCCACTGAGAAGAATTATACTAAGTATGGAATCACTGCTAGTGTAAAAGAAACCACGGCTAGAAGAAGGAATCCACTGTTTGAGTTAAACCACGGCTAGTAGTATAGTTAAACCACGGCTAATGTATTGTAATCACTGCTAGTTTTTTTAGTCGGTTTAATATTTTGTATTAGATAAATATGGAAAAGATATTTATCTTGTAGGTTACGTATTGTATCTTGTAAAGGACTCCTTAGCCTATAAAGGAGGTTCTAGGTTAGATTAGATATACGTGTGTTTTGATATATCTAAAGGTCGATACACTTCGAGGTTGTAAAACCCTAATCTTGTTTAGAGTATTCGTTATTAATATAATTGAGGTGTTTAAGTGTTATTCTTGTTCTTCTTAAGGTTAAGTATTATATTCGCGTAATATTTAACAAGTTATTGTTAAGTCGGTTTCTATAAGGATCGTTTGCTCATTGGGATCAACAAGTGGTATCGAGCTTGTGATCTAGAAGCGTGATCAAGAAGAAGTCTAGTTAACTTTAATTCAAGAAGAATAAAGATGTCGTGAAACTCATATAGTTCTTGGATCAAAGGTACCCATCTTGAAGCATGGTGACTGGTGAGTATCAAGTTTGGAGAATGCGAATGAGGCAATATATTGGCATGATTGATTACAACATCTGGGATGTTGTTGAGCAGGGTGATAAGCTACCAACCATGGGTCCTGATGGAAAACATGTTGCAATTAAGAGTGAAACTGACAAGGCCCAGAGAAAGTTGGAGATTAAAGCTCACGATATTCTCGGTATGGAATACCTAATGAGTATGCTTTGGATTTTGAACAATATGAGGCGCTAAGGAGTTAATGGATGCCATTGAAACAAGGTTTCTTTGGTAATGAAGCTACCGGAAAATCAAGGAAGAACATGCTCAAGCATCGACTTGAAAACTTCACGCACTAAGTGGAGAAAGTCTAGATGGCACCTATAGCAGTTGTAAAAGCTAATCGGTCATCTAAAATTGGTGGACTACAAAGTTGCTCAAGAAGATATCAATCTCAAGTTCATCGAAGTTTATCACCGAATGGGCTATGCATCTTGTTGTGTGGAGGAATAAGGATGACTTTGAGAAGATGACTCGGACGATCTCTACAACAACTTGAAGGTTTATAGTGCGAAAAGAACATTCTTGGTTCATCTTCATCTACTCAAAACATTGCTTTTGTTTCTACAAACCACAAGGGTTCTCGAGAAGCATCCACCTTGCTTATGGAATTTCCCTGCTATTGCTAATAATACCACCGTTAGTGATAATGTTAGTGATGGAGTATTGGATCGATGTACTCTAACCAAACTAACTTATATAGCTTGTTAAGGGCTTAATGACCTCGGATAAATCCTAAGTCACTAACAATGAAACACCGAATAAACTCTATTAAGTGCGAATTTACTTCAATAAAGCTAAGAAGAATTCACTTTAACTTTAACGATTTTATTAATAACTCTGAACCTGCTTGTTATACAGATTCTTCAACAACTCTAAACTCTAATATCGTACTTCTCTAAAACTCCAAAAACACATATATACTCTAATGCCAATCTAGGGGGTCCTTTTATAGGCTTAAGGATAACCCTAGTCGGTTTACAATTTGTAACCTTGTACGACAAGTAATCTAAACAAAGAATATTCTAGAATAACAAAGCTTTCCATAAACGAATATAGCAGTTCTTTAGCTTTGCGTGACTTTGACTTCAACAAGCGGTACTTTGAATCTCCGAGACTTTGACTTCTTGATGCTTTGACTTTCATATCCCAACAATCCTCCCTAACTTGAATTCTACTTGCTTGACTTCAAGTTTCCTTTGTATCTTTATCATTAACCACATTAGCCTCTTGGAAAGATTGTGTCTTTATTAATTGTCTGTATCTTCAGATTTGTCTTTGTATTCACTGTGCTTGGATTGTCATCATCAAAGTAATCTTTATTATTTTAGCAACATTCTTTACAACAACCTTTATTAGTAATCTCTTTTCAGAACATTTAGCAACATATGGCAATTTGTACATCGAGTTACTGTAAGTTTGATCTATTCTCATCACTTCGGTGTGTAAACTCCTGTGAGAGGTGAATCATTGAAATTTTAATGGATTTTGATGTCTCTTTACCAAAGCCATTAACTCGGAGTATCTAAATGTTTAGATGTGTAAGACCATGGTACATTGATAACCATATAATTTTAGCAAATCATCGCCTATCAATGATTTGATTTGTCTTTACCAAAATCTGTACCACTTTTGGACTAGTTAGTTCTTGCAACCATGGTGAACTAATTACCATATAAATGGTTTTCCACACCTTTACCACAAGCCATTTTCTTGTGGGCTAGCCAACTCTTCACATTTCTTGATATGGTGAGTTGATTACCATACAACTTATTAGCAAGTTGTCAACTATATAACGGATTTGAGATATCTTTACGAGCCGTTTGCTCATGGATTAGCCAGTTCTTTTGTAAACATGGTGAGCGATAACCTCTTGTTATAACCATCTCAAAACCATTGTTCTTTGTTAACTTTTGTTTCAAAATATTCTTTACTTAACAAAAGTTTCTCTTTCAAATAAATATTTACTGGTTTATGCTGCAAGCAGTACTTTGGATAAAGTACTGTTTGTCCAGCATTACTTTGAATAAAGTACTTACTTTTCAAAAAATTTATACAATTATAAATCATACCAATATTTATGCTTCATCATCAGCCATTGTTGTCCATCTGATAAACAATTCGATGACCATCAGTGCTGTTTCATTCTCCTCTTCCACTTTCATTCCATGATCTAACATTCTTCTCATAAGATCTGATGTGAGAGGATATCTTCTTTCTACTAACATATGGATCATTGTTCCATCTTCTACTTCCAAAACATGCACTCCAGATTCATCAAAATATCTCCAGCAATTAATTTCCCATACTTCTTGATTATTCCATATAGCATCAGTACTTGTCTCCTCGGTTTCAAAGATAGTTGTGAGATCTCCAAGTAATACTAAACCAATTCCTTCGATGGAATATGTTCAAAATACTCTTGTACTAGTTGATCTGGATGAAACAGGTCTTCTATTTATCAAGTGCGGTATGTCCCACAATGAGTTAAACACTCTAAAGCTTTCATCTTCTCTATGGAACATAAGATAATTTCCATCTTCTGCATTTACAACTTCGAATGTAACAATCTTTGAAAAATCACAGCCCATAATAACAAAGTTACCGTTAGTGTGTTTTACCCGTCAATATTACCGTTGGAACAGTACGTTAATAAGACAAGCAGTTCTTTCCACGTGTGCAGTACTTTCCAAAGCAGTACTTTCATATAACCAAAAAGCAGTACTTTCCCATTCTCTTCTTCATACTAGCAAAAACTTGCCAATAGGCATTGAAATGCCTCCCCTCAAGCAATGCACATGACTGTCTAACATACTAATCAGTCCTCCTCTCAAATGTAGCTCAGTAATTAACCATTCCAATGCTCACCACCAAGTGATTGAATCTCGAAACATCAAATCCTTTGGTGAGTAAATCATCTACATTATCATCCGTGTGAACCTTGACAACATTAATGAGCCTATGCTCATAACAATCTCTGATGACCCAAAGTTGAACTTCTTAAGTATGTCTAATATGGACTCCATGAACAACATACTGTAAATCTTCTTCGTTGTGAACAGGTTGATTTTCTTCTCTAACAGGTACATAGTTCATAGAAGGAGTCAAAACCTCAAGATCAAACATCCAATCAGGACCTTTACCCTTCTGATTTTCTTGATCTTCTAAAAATTCAACATGAAGACAATCTTGAACCTTCTTGGTGACTCTATTGTACACTCTAAATCCTTTCTTGTTGGTGCGGTACCCCAATAAGTATCCTTCTTACGACTTGCCATCAAATTTTCCCATATTGTCAATTGTATTGAGAATTGTTAGAGGGCATCAAAAGGCTTCATAAATCGAATGTTGGGTTTGTTACCCATCGACAATTCATAAGGTGTCTTCATCGAGGTTTGGTGGTGAAACTCTATTCAACACATAGCAAGCAAGACTTGACCCATTCAAAATTGAATAGGTAATAGTGAATCGCAAGCATTGTTTTATGCGCTTCAATCAAAGTTACATTCTTTCTTTCTGCAACACCATTACGCTATGGAGTTCTAGCAATACTAAACTCCTCTTGATTCCTTTCTTTGCACAAAACTCATCCATAAGCTTGTTCTTGAATTGGTCCCATTATCATCTAATTCCTCTTACTTTGAGTCTCAATTGGTTTTCAAGGGCTATGATTAGATCATGAATTGCATCAAAGTATCATCTTTAAAGCCCAAGAAAAATACCCAACTAAATCTCTCGCAATCATCTATCACAACAGACAGACTTCTTCTTGTTTAGACTAACAATGAAACAGGTCCAAACAAATCCATGTGCAGCTGACTCCAAAGGTTCTCTAATGGTTCTATCCTCAAGCTTCTTTCCTGAAGCTTTGTGTTGTTTACCCTTCTTGCACGCCAAACAGGAGTGATCATTCTTGTAAGTTTTGGTGGGTAAACCTCTAACTAAATTTCCTTTGACCAATTTGTTGATATTCTTGAAATTTACATGTCCCAATCTTCTATGCCACTGATGTGCTTCTTCAAGTGTTGCTTTTACTACTAAACATGTTGCTCTCTCAGAAGAGCTAAGAGTCTTCATATCAAGACAGTACACATCATTGGTTCTTGGTACTCTTCGTATTACCAAATTATCATCAACAAGCTTGAACTCAGGGGAAAGAATAAGACATTCTTTGTCAGTTAATAGCACAGGGTACTTCTTGTCACAGATCTGAGATACTGACAAGAGGTTGAACTTGAGCTCCTTTACATAGCGAACATTCTCAAAATCTATGCTCCCTGCCTTGATGGTTCCTTTCCCACTAATTCTACCTCCACTAGCATCATTCCCAAATGCAACTCTTCCTCCACAATATGACTTACAATCTGACAAAATCTCCTTGTCTCCTGTCATGCTTCCAGAGCAACCACTATCCACAATTAAATGATCTTTAAGTTCCTCTTCTGGGTTGCCCTGCACAAAGATAAAAGAGTTAGTTAATTTTAGGAACCCAAGCCATTCTTGACTTGTATTCCCTTTGTGGAGTTACATACTTAAATTCTTTAAGTATGTAATTGCCATTATCTTTAAACACATGATCAATTATCTTTGGTTGTTCCAAAACTTGTGTTTGTTTTTCAATAAAATCTCTTTTTCATTCAAGTTTTCTTTATTATTTTCACAAAATCTACATTTCCTCTCACTTCTTGAAAGTCTTGTTTGTTCCCATCGATTTTCCTTCTTAACTCATTTGGTTTTAACTTCTGGTGTGGAATCCCTTGATCTATCTACTTTCTTTGAGTTGAAACGCCTTCTTGATTGATAGTAATTAGATCTCCTAGGGTTTCTATTCCAAAAGGTGTTTGGTGAAAATTGAGCGATACTTTGAGAAGGTCTTGGTTTTGGCTTAACAAGACCTTGAAAAGTGTTTGAAGGTCTTGGGGTTTTGAAAAAGGTCTTCCGGTGAGGTACCTATAGTCTTGTGAAAAGTTTCTATGGTTAACCCTATGTGAATGATTCCAGACTGGTTTATTCTCTCTAGGTCTATGGTTGGTAGATATGTTCTTTGGGAATTTACTTAGGTATTCTGAGTGAAAATCACAGTGCTTAATCAAATGATCAGGACTGTAACAAACAAAACACAATTTTTGACCCAAACTCCCAAAATTGCTTCTTCTATGTGTATGGCCAAACCTATCTTGTCTTCTAGGTGAACGATAAGAATTATTACGACCAAAGTTATCCCAAAAAGGCTTAGCAGTGTTTTGAAAAGGTTTTCCTAAAGGTACTGCTGAACATGTAGCAGTACTTTGAGTTGAAGGTACTGCTTGACTTTTAACATCATTATCCTTAGGTTTTTCAACAGTTTTTTTTGGGGTTTCAGACCTAGATTCACCAGTAAGCGTTTTTCTAAACTCTAGGCTGTCTACTCCAAAACGCGAAACATCTGGTCTAAGAGGTTGAAAACTACAGTGGGATGAGGGACAGCATGATAACCTTTTTCTTTTTTATATTCAGGGGGTGTTTCACTAATTGATTCCTCATTACTAGATGTGTCTACATAGTTAATGAGTTCATCATCATTAGTTGTTATATCCTCAAAGTCAAGGTCATCGATTACTAGTTGGGTTCTCTTCTATGCTCTTTGAAATCCATACCAAAACCTAGTCCGGTTCTAATGTAAGCTTTTCTACGTTCTTCAACATAACTAACATGAGAAAGACAGATTGTCCCCAAGCGAAAACTTTTCTAGTAATTCATCCCTTTCCTTAGTCATCTTTTCTAGTTCGAGACCTTGCATCCTAACTTCCATTCACTTAGTTTTAAGCGATAATCCTGTTGTTCATACTTTTCACCAAGCCATTTCATTATTTTCATGTGTTATTATTTTGGCTTCCATTGACTCTAAGGTTGTCGATAACCTACTACCTCGAGACCTAGCCTCCTATAGTTATCTCTTTCAATCACATAATCATTAAGAACTTTTGATAAAAGTCATAACACTTAGAACATACCTCGGAGATAGGGGCTAAACTTGGTGAAGTAGCTACCATAGCAAGCGAAATGGTTCATCTTCACTTTCCATGCTCCAATCAAGCTTCCATAACCATCTCTAGATTCCATAACAAAGAATCGGGTTCCTCATCAAATGCGTGCTCAATCAAATTCTTCCATTCTTTGCCATACAAGAGGGTTCTTGGTTCATCATCAAACTCAAGACTCTAGTCAACCTATGATAGATTCTCTTGAGCAAACAAAGCTTTTGTTTCGATGAATAGGATTTTCCTTAAGTTGACTTAGGTTTCTCCATCATCTGTTTGCACGATATTTAGCAAACTTGCATTCCCTTGCAAAGTGGCGGTCCTTTGTGATTAAAGCATTCAATCTTGGATTTGTCAAAGTGATACTGTTTTGGTTTGAAGTCGATGCCTCTTCTGTTTTCTTCATAAACTTCTTGATCCTTTCAGTGATCATAGCAACTTGCCACCTGATATCAATTTCTTCAAGAGCATCCTCTTCTATTTGTGACAAATCCTCTTCATAGGTAACAGGTAGAGTAGCTTGCTGAGCAAAGAATGAGCATACGACTTCATCAGAATGTAGGGTGTTGGTTGGTGATGGTGTGAGGTTTGTCATGGTCGTGATTGAATGAGCAAGATATTCGATGCTTTGACAACGATTACTTTGAGTAGGGTGAGCGGTACTTTTAGTAAATCTTGCCTCTTTTCGAGATGACACAAAGCTATATTGTGAGACTTTGAACTTGTTTGGCCATTCATCTCTTATTCATACACCTTCATATGGTTGTAGAGATCATCAAAGTCCAAAGTGTCCAAACCAGGTTGTCCTCTGATCGTTGTAGCAATCACATGCCATGTAGATGGCAAACTCCTTAAGAACTTCAGATTGGCATCTTCAACAGATACCTCTGCCTTGTATAACTCTAGCATGCTGAGGAGATTTTGGAATCTATCATATGCAACATCAAGACCTTCTCTTTCACCAACATTGAAAGTTTCAAACTGTTGCTTCAACAGATTTCTGTGCATCTTCTTGGAAGCATTATTACCTCCAAATCTGGTCTTGAGTGCAGCCAATAGTTGCTTTGCATCCTTAGCATCATGGAACTTGAGTAGGTGACCATCAAGAATAGCAGACATCAGTATGTTAAGAGCCTTCTCTTGATTTCTTATGGTTGCTGCTGGTAAGACAGCCTAAGGTGGTTTAGGTTGTCTAGGAAATTCTGGAGGATCTTCCACAACTTCATTACCATTGACAATTACATTCCACAATGCATGGTCCTGTAATAGCAATGTCTTGCCTCATCTTTATGCTACTGAGATCATATTCTCCTTCTTGATGATTGGTATCACGAGTGAGGTGATGGATGGTGGTGGTGCGACTTGATCGACATCTTTAGGGTTTGATGTTAAATCGGTTATTAGGGTTTCTTCTTAATCGAGTTTCCACACAAGCTCGATACCACTTTTGGATCGATGTACTCTAACCAAACTAACTTATATAGCTTGTTAAGGGCTTAATGACCTCGGATAAATCGGGGTTGAATATTTTACCAATTAAAACTTCCTTTTAATCTATTTAGATTGACATATTATATCAATCTATTTGGTTGTGTGTGTTGGATGTTGATAAGCAAGCATATAGAAAATATGTAATGAAAGAAAAGAGTCAAGATTTGGAAAGCACAAAACCATGGCAATGGCAAGTATTTATAGTGGTTCAAAGGAGGCGGGTTTACAAGAGGTCACCTTCCTTGCCTACTCCACTCCCGAGTCAGCCTTCTACTCGAGAGTTCGTAATCACTACACCAAGCTCCTTATGGCGGAGAAGCCTTATAGTGCGTCGCCTACTCTTTTTCGGTACTAGGCTAACCACTCGGGTTCTTTACACCAACCAAGGTGAACCACTCTTTTTCCGGTACTAAGCTAACCACGGGTCACCAAGGTGCCTACTACCCTTTATAAGGTACTAGGCTAAGTACCTAGTTCTTTCACACCTTAGGTGAACTACACCTTCTGGCGTCGCCTACCCTTTATTAGGTACTAGGCTAAGCACCTAGTTCCATTGCAATGGAGGAACTACTACCACACTACACCAACGACTAATCCCGAAGGAGATCTACTCCTTTACAACATCATCAAGGATATCAATATCCTTGGATCCTATACTAGTCTATCTTGTACATCGAAACACACCATATCGATTGTACATCTAAGGCACCTTTCACTAATGCCTTTGACTAGATCTACAAGACACCTTTCACTAATGTCTTGTGTCTTCACTTCTAAGCACCTTTCACTAGTGCTTCTTTGTTTTGACTTTTAAGCACCTTTCACTAATGCTTCTTTGTCTTTGACTTCTAAGCACCTACCACAGTGCTTATCCTATGGACGATAGATACCCTTCACTAATATCTTCGTCTTGACACTTGAGACATCTTTCACTAATGTCTTCAACACTACACTTCTTTGAAGAAGAAAGGAATCATCAACAAGAGGACTTGATGGCCTTGATGATGAGGAAGCATAACAACTCATGGACTTGAGCTTGCTCGACTTCAAAGGTGGTGATCTTGCCTTTAAGAGGAACCTAAAGATCACACAAAACAAAACTACAAACATAGATCTCTTGGATCTAAGGTTAGTGAGATCTAACTCGGGGAGAAAGTGTGTTAGAAAGAGGATTGAAAGGGGTGAGTAATAATGAAGAAATGGCTCACTATTTATAGGCAAATTTCCTCTTTGTTCCCACGGATCCACGGATCCCTTCCACTTGGGATCCGGCTAGCACAAAGCTAGGGATCCGTGGGCAGCTCCTCTTTACCCATGGGTATTTTTGGTTATGGGTCATGGGTCATGGGTTATGGGTTGATCCATGGTTTTCTTTCTAGATACAATGTACCTTAAGGATACATTGAACTTGTATAAGTGGTATATATAAAACCATGGGTTATGGGTCAAAACCATTTGCTAGTTTTATCTATTTAGTATATACTTGTTTTTTACCCATTTTAGTATATACTTGTTTTACCCATTTAGTATACTTAGCTTAAGTATGTGTTAACTCAATATGTAAACACTAGTTGTTGTACATATATATCTAGATTATAAAATCACTTATACTTGTTAAGCCAATATGTAAACACTAGTTGTTGTACATATATATCTAGATCATAAAATCACTTATACTTGTTTTAGTGTTTTATGTGAAAATGTGAATATGTTAGAAAACTATTAGTTCAAACCATTTCGTATTTTATTTGTTTCGTTAATATGATTTTACTTTTGTTATCGACAAAACATTAGAAGATCGTAAAATATAAATAAGCGTTTTTACGGCTTATTTGTATTAACAATCTCCCCTTTTGTTGATGACAAAACATAAAATTATTTTAAGGAAAAGCTAAAATTAAATAAGCGTTTAATTGTAGTTTTACTTTCTTCTCCCCTTTTGTCGAAACAAAAGTGTTTGAAGAAAAGCAACACATTGTTTTAAAGAAAAACATGTGAAAAGAAAATAAAGAGCAAGTGCAGGAATAGATCTCGTCTTACTCCCCTTGCGAGTCCATCCCTATGTAAGGGTCAAGAAAGTAATTCTAATCTAGATCATTTGCAACTAAGTTTGCAAAGTTTCGTCTAAAAGGAAAAAGCAGAGTGTGCTCCCCCTAGATGATTGCAACTTTGCAATGGGAAGTTATGAAAAATAAATCTAGTATTGCAAGTAATTTGCAATGTATTGCTTTGACATAAAGCTCCCCTAGCTTTAGGATGTCAAAGTCTTCATGTGTGAATTAAGATACTACAAAACAAAGGTTAGAAAGCAAGTATAATTCACAATTTCCTGCAAATGTGATGCAAGTTAGTAGGAGAAAAAACTTTCCTGTCTTCACGGATCCTCCGGTTCCCTCCTAGTAGGGATCCGTCTAGGCTATTCGAGGGATCCGTGTCGGTGATCAAATTCGCAAGGGTGAAATAACAAATAATGTTATCACATAAATGAGATATGAAAACAAAGTAATCATATGCTCAGCGAAATAACAAGTAGCATGTAATTCCATTTAATAAAACAAGAGTTATGATATACATGACTCAAAAATAAGAAAATAGACAATACATAACTAGGAATTTCTTAGACCAACTAACGCTTGAAGCTTAGACACCACTATAATCTTCTAGCTCGAGTTATGTTTAGGTTTAATCTCGTCGAAGCGTTTGAGGAGATGATAGAACATAAACGTTGGTCTTCCGTACTTCATGTATCAAACTTTCAACATGTTGACAATGATAGCAATCTTTGTCATGGCTAGGTAGTGGTGGTGGATGAAATGAAGTGGCTTGATTCAAAGGATCAATTGAAGTGGTTTGAGGAGCCTCGAATGATGGAGGGATTGGTGGAGGTCCATTTAGGAATGGTTCGATCAAGAATGATGATGGTGGTAAAGATGTGTCAACTTCCATAAGGTCGGGTGGTTGACTTTGATGATTTCTTATAATCCAAATGGGATTATATGATGGAAGCAGCGAAAAGGAAGCGGAGCAAGTGTTGACTCAACACCTTGATTTTGAATCATTGTTCCTCTAATGAGGAGAATGTTGTCGTGAGCGGATGAAGCAGCCTAGGTGGCAAGTCCTCTAAATTGTAGAGGTGAGGTGATGATTGTGGGGATGTAAAGAGATAGCTCTAGGAACCAAAGGTGATGGTTTAGTGGAGATTATATTGTTTGGCCTAAGAGGTATGGTTGTGTTTGGTATAGGTAGTTTTGTGGGTACTATCCTTTTAGGAATTGGTTTGATTGGATGATGAAGGTTTGTTGATTTGACGGAGATGATTCGGTTGAAGAGATTTCGTGTACAACACGAGCCCTTTTGATGGGTGGTTCTTTGGTGGATAGGTTGTTACTTGGGGTTTTCTCATGATGAGATGATTTGAAGAGATTGCAAAGGCTGAAAGTTAGAATGAGAGTGATGACTATGGAGGTCCTAACAAGGTGGTTTATAAACCAAAAGATTTGGAAAGTGCATTTAAGCTCTAAGCCACTAAGATTCATTGGAATGTGATGATTAGCATGCACAAGAGTCAACTCTGAGAGGTTGTCTTTGTTCTAGGAACTCATTTAAGATGAGATGGAGTGTTTGAGTTGAAATGATTTGTTTTAGTAAGATTTGTCATAGGCATCATCCGGATCCCACGGTTCCCTTCTTAGAGGGATCCGTCTAGGCTAGTTCTAGGGATCCGGCGTTCGTGATTTATGAAAGAGTGGAAATGATGTTTCTAAGATCCTAGACCTACATCACCTTGAGTGTTTCAGTTCTCTAAGTGTTTTAAATGAAGGGGTGCTTAAGTGTTTGAAGGCAATGAGTGGTGTAGCTAATGATTGTTATTTATGGAAGGATTTGGAACTTTCAACAAGTACCAATGGATGAGCAAGGATGACATTAAAGATGTCAATTGAAGTTAAATGAAACTAAATGATCCTAGAGATCGGGTTGTGTCTTAGGATTATGTTTTGGAAAATATCCTAATGGTTATGAGATGGGAAAAACTAGGATTTGATCAACTTTGATCAATTTTGAGGTGAGATTGATTAATGATCAATATTGTCATAATCGAAGGATTTCTAACCTAGTTGTGAGAGATCATATAAGAAGAATAAAGTGTGAGTTTTGGGAGGCGGAAGAGTGATGGATTGAAATGGTAGATCTAACAAAGCCTTAGAATGTGATCTATGTGAGTTGGAAAGAGTAGGAAAGGTCAACCTATCTTGATAAAGTCTTAATCAATCTTAAGACACTATGTTTAGCTTAGTGTGAGGTGTTCTAAGGGATGTGTTTGACATATAATGCTTGCAATTGCATTTTCATTTCTTAGGATCCACGGTTCCCTAAGTAGGGATCCGTTTAGTACAACATTTGGGATCCGTCTATCGCTAGGCAGAACCTTTACTAAAGGTATGCAATGATCTTTGACAATGCATTATATTCCAAGTTTTGTTTAAGTGAGTTCTAAAACTAGGAAATCAAATGTAAGATGTTTTATTTCATGGAAGAGATAGGATTACATAGTAGAATTGATCCTATTTGACTATTCTAGGTTCCTTGAGTGTCTTCACTAGGAGGATCATTATGTGATTGATGGGTATTGGTGGAATCATGAATGAAGAAAGTCTTCATGAGAGATATGTTTAGCGGTTCCATCATCTTGTTCTGAAATGCGTACAACGGACTTTGAAATTGAGGATGGAAGTGCATAACATTGTGATAGGCGTGTCAAGAACATTCCATAAGGGATGAGTTTATTCTTGGAGCCTTGAAGATTTGCAATTCGCCTTGCGAAGAAGTAGGCGAGATTGTATGGTTGTTGTGTTAGCAAGCGATTACAACATGTGAGTACAACAAGCGGGAAGAATATCTCGATTTCCCTAAGACTCCAAACATTTTCACGTAGAATGAGAGCAACGAGCTTATACTCTTCTCGGATATCCGTGTATGGATAATGTTTGGATTGGAGTAATATGGTCGAGGTTTGCATATCATGCGCGTTAAATCTTAGGAGGGTATGTGTGAACAATATGGACTATTTTCTTCACGAAAGTTGAAGAGAGAATCAAGAGACCAATCTTGGTGAAGGCGCATTGTCCATGGTTTGGAATTCGGAGGATGTGAGCAAGATGCCCAAGGCTTAAAGTGAATTTTGGTTTTGATATAAAACCAAAGAGATGAAAGCGATCCTCGTTACGAGCGAGTTCGACTTGACGGAAGAATTCCATTATGAACCTTGGACATATCTTCGTTGATTTCAAGAAGACATTCTAGTCCTATGGCTCGGAAGGAGGTATTGATACCTTCTTGAATTGTAGAAGGTGTCTGTCGTCCTTCATGGAAGTAGCGGTTTCGAGATTATTGAACCCACGGACATGATTGCGGTGTGTTGGGCTCGAGGAAATGTCCGGGTGTAGGCGCTAGTGGTGAAAAATCAAACTCGTATTCATGCGTCATAGTTGAACCTATAGAAGTGATGGGTTAATAAGGGAAGGCGTTTATGGTCAACCTATAATAATCTAACGTTTTACTAGATATTCTATTAACAATGGTTTTATTTTTATTAGTATTTAGCTAACTCATGGTTTTGAAACTCTAGTGGATTATTACTTTTAGAAGGATAGTGGTTTTAATCTTGCATGAAAACTATTTTCCGATGGGGCGGATCCACGGTTCCTTTTCAAAGGGATCCGGCTAGTGTAACCGGGATCCGTGGATTTGTAATGAGAACCGTTTTAATAAAAACATAGGTTTCTGGTTATTGTACCACAGTATGTTTTATCCTACATTTTCTTTTAGCATGCATACATGACATCTAATGTATCACGAAAGAATATAACACATATAGATCAAAAGAAATGAAACACACATAATAACACAAACATCCTAGATAAAATAGATTATCAATAATATTGCATTTCAATGCTAAGGATGATACAAAGGATTGGGTAAATGACCCCAATATAGATTAACAACACAAAGTAAATGTCTCCGTATGTGAACTTCATCATAGGGAACACAAGTGCGATGAGTGTTAGGCGATGAGCACGAGTGCGATGTAAACCATGTTGATGACGGATCTTCTTGGTTTAGGAAGAGATGGAATGAGGAGGAAGATGAAGTTTTTGAATGAGAGGAATTTTGAAATTGGAAAATTTGAAAAAGTGAGGATTGAAAAAGTGGGCGTCGAGTGGGTTTATTAATAGGGAAGGAGGAATTTTTGAAATTCGTGTTTTGTTTTATTAGAAGAAATAAAGCATAAGCTCTATATACTATGACTATAGGCGAGAAAAATAACACGTATGTGAAAGCAGGCTTCTAACGAGCTACATGTAGATCATGTGTAAACACAAAATCTACTCAAATAAAAGCCTAGCAAATAACACTTATATACTAAACAAATATCATTTAGATATAAGTAGAAAGTCATACCTCGAATGCACTTAGGAATGTCTTTACAAATGACAAATGTCACTTAGGCGATTCCGCTCCTTTGCGTCTAAGATACCTTCTTAAGGAAGGTATTCTTGTTACCAAGCAACTCCTAAAGCTTGGTGGGTATGAGCTTTGACTAATCAACATCACAAAGAAGATTAGTGCAATTTAAGTGAAAGGAAAAAGAAAAAAATGTTGTTATCAAATCAACATCCAAACATATCATTTTGAAAAACATGATGTTTGTTTTATGAAAAAAAAACCTTCTTTATAGTTTTCAATTAACTATGGATTGTATCAAGTTTTTAAAGTACAATATACTTCAAGAAACTTGGTAACGAAGCTCTGATGCCAATTGTGGAAAACTAGAAGGGGGGGGGGGTTGAATAGTTTTACCAATTAAAACTTCCTTTTAATCTATTTAGATTGACTTATATCGATCTATTTGGTTGTGTGTGTTGGATGTTGATAAGCAAGCATATAGAAAATATGTAATGAAAGTAAGAAGCACAAAACCACAACGCAAGTATTTATAGTGGTTCGGCTACAAGGTCACCTTCCTTGCCCTACTCCACTCCCCAAGTCACCTACTCGAGAGTTCGTAATCACTACACCAAGCTCCTTATGGCGGAGAAGCCTTCTGGCGTCGCCTACTCTTTTTCCGGTACTAGGCTAACCACGGGTTCTTTCACACCAAGGTGAACCACTCCTACACAACGTCGCCTACCCTTTATAAGGTACTAGGCTAAGTACCTAGTTCTTTCACACCTTGGGTGAACTACACCTTCTGGCGTCGCCTACCCTTTATTAGGTACTAGGCTAAGCACCTAGTTCCATTGCAATGGAGGAACTACTACCACACTACACCAACGACTAATCCCAAAGGAGATCTACTCCTTTACAACATCATCAAGGATATCAATATCCTTGGATCCTATACTAGTCTATCTTGTACATGAAACACACCATATCGATTGTACATCTAAGGCACCTTTCACTAATGCCTTTGACTAGATCTACAAGACACCTTTCACTAATGTCTTGTGTCTTCACTTCTAAGCACCTTTCACTAGTGCTTCTTTGTTTTGACTTTTAAGCACCTTTCACTAATGCTTCTTTGTCTTTGACTTCTAAGCACCTACCACAAGTGCTTATCCTATGGACGATAGATACCCTTCACTAATATCTTCGTCTTGACACTTGAGACATCTTTCACTAATGTCTTCAACACTACACTTCTTTGAAGAAAGAAAGGAATCATCAACAAGAGGACTTGATGGCCTTGATGATGAGGAAGCATAGTAACTCATGGACTTGAGCTTGCTCGACTTCAAAGGTGGTGATCTTGCCTTTAAGAGAAACCTAAAGATCACACAAAACAAAACTACAAACATAGATCTCTTGGATCTAAGGTTAGTGAGATCTAACTCGGGGAGAAAGTGTGTTAGAAAGAGGATTGAAAGGGTGAGTAATAATGAAAAATGGCTCACTATTTATAGGCAAATTTCCTCATTGTTCCCACGGATCCTTCCACTTGGGATCCGGCTAGCACAAAGCTAGGGATCCGTGGGCGCTCCTCTTTACCCATGGGTATTTTTGGTTATGGGTCATGGGTTATGGGTTGATCCATGGTTTTCTTTCTAGATACAATGTACCTTAAGGATACATTGAACTTGTATAAGTGGTATATATAAAACCATGGGTTATGGGTCAAAACCATTTGCTAGTTTTATCTATTTAGTATATACTTGTTTTTACCCATTTTAGTATATACTTGTTTTTACCCATTTTAGTATACTTAGCTTAAGTATGTGTTAACTCAATATGTAAACACTAGTTGTTGTACATATATATCTAGATTATAAAATCACTTATACTTGTTAAGCCAATATGTAAACACTAGTTGTTGTACATATATATCTAGATCATAAAATCACTTATACTTGTTTTAGTGTTTTATGTGAAAATGTGAATATGTTAGAAAACTATTAGTTCAAACCATTTACGTATTTTATTTGTTTCGTTAATATGATTTTACTTTTGTTATCGACAAAACATTAGAAGATCGTAAAATATAAATAAACGTTTTTACGGCTTATTTGTATTAACAGTCCTAATGCAGCTTTTCTTGCTAGTGAAGCTTCCAAAGAGCACAACTTTGCTCTCATGGCATTTGCACCATCTTCTGGTTCAGACACTTAGGTATCTAATGAGTCAAATAATTCTACTTGTTCATTTAAATCGTGTCAAGATAATTTAGAATCTCTTAAAGCAATTAATGAGAGTCTAAGAAAAGAGGTAGAAAGGCTTGCATTAGATAACTTAGGATATAAACTTGGTCTTGAGAGTTTTGAAGAGAAACTTAATATCTGTATTAAATGTGAGTTTGAGTATGTAGATAAGATTAACATACTAGGTGGTGAAATTGATCTTAAGGAGAGAGAAATTAAAGTGCTTAAACAGAAACTATAAGAAGCAGAGAGTGTAAAACAAGAAGCTCTAGTAGAAAAAGAAAAACATATTGTTAGGGTTGTAGCAACACAATATGCTTCTGATTTAGTAAATAAGCCAATTGGACAAAAATTGTTCAAAGATGGTACTGGCCTAGGTTACAACAATATGCCACCACCCTCTCTTATGAAACATGCACCACCAACAAAAGAACTGTCATTTAGTAGTGAATTCAGTTTCAACAAACCTGTAGGAGTGATTAGTAAGTCTGAATCACCTAAGATAGGTTCTGATATGTCATCTGATGGTCCAATTATTGAGGATTGGGAATCAGATTCTGAGGAAGATACTGAGAAGTTAGAAAATGTCAAGTCTGTTGATTCTAGACAAGCCAACTTTATGCCTAGATTTGGAGCACCGATTTCTAGGAAAGTGGTAGATTATAATGAGATACCTAGGGAACAGATGAAAAGATATATACCTAGGGGTAACCAGAGAAACTTCAATGGCCTAATTTCAAACAGATTAGGAGATGAGGTTCAATGTGTCAAGAAGGCTTGTTTTAAATGTGGTAGTTTTGAGCATCTACAGAGAAATTGTTATAAAAACCAACCACAAGTTTGGAACCAATGGAGGAGGGTAAATCATCAAAATTTTCAAAGAAAACAATCCTCATCCTAACAAAAATATGGTTTCGAGCGAAGTGCTAATGAGGAATGGTAAAACAAAATCTATAATCTTTGTTGCACCCAAATGGGTTCCAACCATTGCTAAGCAAAATCTAAACACTTTGTTAATAAAAGCTGTTTCTCTTCGCTAAGCGAGAATATCACAACCGAAACAAAAGAAGTTTTAACTATTCCAAAGGTGCTAATTGACACGGTGGTTGGAAACCATTTTATCTTGTAAAGGCCTCACTAGTGGCAAAGGAAGCCTAAGACCAAGGTTTTACATAATGCCGATGAGTGCATCAATGGACCTAAAGAAATTCGATTATGTTGATGCACATGGCGCACCCAAGTCGAGATGGCTTGGGTCCACAAAATGAACTAACTTGTTTAAAATCATGTGCGGGCAATCTACAAGAGGAGCTACAAGGAAAAGGAATTTTGTTAGTGGTTGCTCGGGCGCATGACATGGGATGAGAGCAACCTTGAGGATTTTGAAGCTTATGATGGAGGACATGTGGCTTTTGGCAATGATCCAAAGGGAGGAAAATAGTTGGCGGAGGAACTATCGAGCAGAAAGTGGATTTTGAGAAGGTTTATTTGGTACAAGGACTAAAGTACAATCTATTCAGTGTTTCTCAAATGTGTGATAAGAAAAACTGGGTACTTTTTGGGGAAACTAAGTGTGTGGTGTTGTCTCCTGATTTTAAAATGCCTGATGAGAAAGATGTGCAGCTAAGAGTACCTAGGAAAGAAAACATATACTGCTTTAACATGAAAGATGTAATTCCTAATAGGTCCTTAACTTGTTTGTTTGCTAAGGCATCAGTTGATGAGTCAAAATTGTGGCATAGAAGGCTAGGTCACCTAAATTTCAAAACAATCAATAAACTAGTAAAGGGCAACTTAGTTAGAGGGTTACCTTCAAAGGTTTTTGAGTGTAAAGAACTTTGTGTGGCTTGTCAGAAAGGAAAACAACATAGAGCCTCTTGTAAGACCAAGACTGTAAACAACATTTCACTACCTCTATTTATGCTTCATATGGACTTATTTGGCCCTACCTTTGTTAGAAGTTTGAACCATAAGCAACATTGCCTAGTGATTACTGATGATTATAGTAGATTTTCTTGGGTATACTTTTTAGCTGCTAAGAGTGAAACTAGTGAGATCCTCAAGAGTTTCATTACTAAGATAGAAAATCTAGTAAACCATAAGGTCAAAGCAATCAGATGTGATAATGGAACTAAGTTTAAAAATGATGTGATGAATCGATTACGTGTGGCTAAGGGTATAGAAAGACAGTTTAGTGTTGCTAGGACACCACAACGAGAATGGTGTGGTGAAAGGAAAAATAGAACACTAATTGAGGTCGCTAGAATAATGTTGTCGAATCTAAGTTACCAACTACCTTTTGAATGAAGTCAGTTGAGGCACCTTGCATGTTATGTGAAGAATAGAAGCAAGGTAGTGAAGCCTCATAACAAGATCCCCTATGAGTTGTTACATGATAGGAAGCCTATGATAGCATTCCTAAAACCTTTTGGGTGTCTGTTACTATCTTGAATACCATAGACTACCTAGGCAAGTTTCAAGAAAAGCGGATGATGGATACTTTCTTGGCTATTCTTCTAATAGCAAAGCCTTTAGAGTATACAATAGGAGGACCAGATTGTAGAAGAAAACTTACATGTTAAGTTTAGTGAAGAGACTCTAGTGTTGAGACAAAAGGACCGAGTGGTCATTTAACATTGATATGCTAACCAAATCTATGAATTATGAGCCTATCATTACAGGTACATCCACTAACATTGATGCAGGTACATAAAAGGATTCTGAAAGAGAAGCAAATTCTAAGGAAGCTGATTCTCCAAAGGAATTCTATTTGCTTGAAAAGTGGAAAGTTGGTCCTGTCTTATCCATCATTGAAAAGAAGAGTCCCACTGATGATGATGATTTGGATTCTGGAAGCAAGGGTGATCATCATCAAGATAAAGAAGAGTTGTTGCAAGATAACTCAGTGTCAGTAGAAGAAATTGAAAGAAAGAAGAAAATTTCTGAAAGCACTGCTAAGCCAAGTACTACCACCGCTAGTACAAGTGCAACCCCGACTGCAGATTCTGATGACAGTACTTTCTTTGGACCCACTGCTAAGCCACTTTTTGATGAAGATGAGTATACAACTGATCCCGATATGCCTGGTTTGGAAGAAAGGTATACTCCCACTGATGATGAAAATATGGATGACTTTTTCAACAATGCTGATATTACAAATTTGGATACAATCATCATAGAAAGTCCAATTCCTGCCACCAGGGTGCATAAGAATCATCCCAAAGAACAAATTCTTAGAGATCTGAATACTCTAGTTCAAACAAGGAGCAGAGCTTTAAACAATAAAACCTTTCCTGAACAAGGTTTCTTTTCCAGATCACTTCACAAAAGGAATAGTCACAAAGATCTGCAAAATTGTTTGTTTGCCTGTTTTTTGTCTCAAAAGGAGCCCAAGAGAGTTGAAGAAGCTTTATCATAAGAAGGATGGGTTGAATCAATGCAAGATGAGCTATTTCAGTTTAAGCTTCAAGAAGTATGGACATTGGTTGACCTTCCAAATAGAAAAAGGGCTATTGGAACTAAATGGGTTTTTAGAAATAAAAGTGATGAAAGAGGTATAGTGGTAAGGAATAAAGGTTGGTTGCTCAAGGATACAAACAAACTGAAGATTTGGATTATGATGAAGTATTTGCACCAGTTTCCAGAATTGAAGCTATAAGATTGTTTTTGGCATATGCTTCACTCAAAACTTTGTTGTGTATCAAATGGATGTTAAAAGTGCCTTTTGTATGGTACTATTGATGAGGAGGTTTATGTTTGTCAACCTCACGGTTTTGAAGATCCCGATCATCCCGATAAGGTCTGAGGTGGTGAAAAAGGCTATGTATGGTTTCCATCAAGCTCCAAGGGCATGGTATGAATGCCTTTCTACTTATTTGATGGACAATGGTTTCAAGAGGGACCGATTGATAAGACTTTGTTCATAAGGAAGCTAAAGGATGAAATATTGTTAGTTCAGTTTATGTTGATGACATCATCTTTGGCTCAACCAATAAGGAGTGTGCAAAGATTTTGAGAAACTTATGCATGATAAGTTTGGATGACTTCTATGGGTGAACTCACTTTCTTTTTGGGCTACGAGTTCAACAAAGGACTGATGGTATTTTCATTAGTCAAGACAAGTATGTCTGAGATGTTTTGAAGAAGTTTAGGTTTCAGGATGTAAAGAGTGCTAGTACACCAATGGAGACTCAGAAACCACTGCTACTAGATGATGGAAGTCCCAAAGTTGATTTGAAGCTGTATAGATCCATGATTGGATCTTTGATGTATCTCACTGCATATAGGCCAGATATTATGTTCTCAGTATGTGTGTGTGCAAGGTTCCAAGTCACACCTAACACATCACACTTGAATGCCGTGAAGAGAATTTTTAGATATCTTAAAGGTCATCCTAAATTGGACCTTTGGTATTCTAAGGATTTAGCATTTGATTTGGTGGCCTATACAGACAGTGATTATGCTAGAGCTAGTTTGGATAGGAAGTCTACTATTGGTGGATGTCAATTTTGGGAAGTCGACTAATCTCATGGCGATGTAAAAGCAAACAATTGTGGCCAATCTACAAGCTGAAGGCGAGTATGTGGTCTTTGCTAGTTCTTTGTGGTCAAGTGCTTTGGATTCGAATCAATTGTTGGACTTTGGGTAGAATTTTATGCATACTAAGATTTACATTGATAATAACGATTACAATATGCATAATTAAAAATCCTGTTTTGCATTCTAGAACTAAACATATTGAGATAAGGCATCATTTTATTAGAGATTGTAATGAGAAAAGGTTAATTCAAATCATAAAAATCCATACTGATTTCAATGTTGTTGATCTTCTCACTAAAGCTTTTGATGTGGGGAGGTTTCAGTACCTTGTAGTCAGTATTGGAATGATAAATCTCTAAATCTCAATTTTGTTTTGTAACAAGTTTGTACTGTTATTATAAAATCTTAGTACTGCTAGTTTATTTCTATCCACTGCTTGGTATTTTGTTTCCACTAATATTTTTGCAGATCAAGAATTAGTCAGTAGATATGATACTAAAAGAAAGTAGTCTTTTATTCATTATTCATCTGCATTCTAGGATGCAGGGGATACACCACTCCTATTCAGACTACCATCATACATAAAACAACAACCAGTACTACAGACACAAGACAACAACTAAACAAGAGACTTAAGCTTCACAACCACCAATCACATCCAGCTATGGCTTCCTGACAATGGCCCACTCTGGCATCTCCTTTTGAACTCTTGGTCCCCCAATCACGTGCCACACTTTGGGGCATGCAAGTCCAATCACCCTTTCTCTGATGGGTGGTGATGATGATGATGGACCTACGGTGGAGGTCTTTGTCGGAGTGCTTGCAGAGGTGGTCTTTGGAAGTTCTTCTGGTGAAGGGATCTCAGCAAGGGGAGGCACAACCAAGACTCTTGAAGAAGTTTCATTATCTGTGCCTTCATATGGAGACACATAACTTGGCATGGAACTTAAGTCTGAACTGGCTTCCTTCATGATAGCATTTTGTAGGCTTGGTTGGATGGAAGAAGGTCCAGCAGCTGAAGGGTTTGTCTTCACACATGAGAGGGAGGTCGACCTTGGTGGAAAGTAGTTGTTCCAACCACCTTTAGATGAATCAGAGTGAGCTCTTTTCTTTGATGAAACTTCCTCATCCACCCTACCTGTTTTCAGAAACTCTTCCAACACACTGTCAGAAGAAGAGCTGTCTGTTGAAAGATTGATGGGGTTTGAGTTACTCATGCTTTTTTAGTGAGATGGTGTTTGCAAGTGTTCTTAGTGAGAGAATTTTGGGAATGTGAGTAATATTTGTGGTATGTGAGTAAGATGGTCTTAAATAGAGTAAATATAAAATCAGTGTGGTTAATGTGGGGAAGGTGTGAGTTGTTGAGGAGTAAATGAAGTCTTTTGACTTTGGTGGACGGTTAATGACTTGGAGTTGACCATTTGACTGGGTGTTTAGAATTATTCTAGCCACTGCCAGTACAATTTTATGAAACCACTTCTAGTTATTTTCTAACCACTGCTAATCTTAACAATGTTTCAAGTGTTTGGTTTGTGTTTGTGTTGTGCAGGTATGAAGGACTTATGTATAATTTGGAGCTTTTTGGAGTTGTTGTTGTGATAAAAAAATGTGTGAATATTTTGTAATCCTTCATATTAATGCTTGATATCACTACTTTTGGCTTAGATTTGGTTGTTGTAGTCTTAGTCAAAAGATTGGAGTGTGATTGCTGTATCCACTGCTAGAGCATTTCAAACCACTGCTAGTGGTTTTCAATCCACTGCTAGTGTTTTGCTGATGATGGATACTTGAGGTGCTGTTTTGTAACTTTGACGATAACGTATTTATTTCCCCAAATCCCTGCCAGATCATTTACTTGATCTTCAAATCTCTTCCAAATTGGCGCTTAACACAAACCTTAACCACTCACATCTGCTTACAATCCCACATCATATCACATCACTAATCACAATACCGTTATTATATTCCAAAACTCATAACCTAGTTGCATATTTGATCAAGAACAATCACTCAGAAGGCTTTCATGAAATGATTGATTTCCTTAACCATTGTCCTATTCACTTTGCTTTAACCTTAGCACCCACCATTCTTAAAACTTATGTGCATGAATTTTGGTGGAATGCTGAGATACAGGAGAGAGATGGTTTGGAGGTACTTAGGTCTGTAGTGGATGAAAATGAGATTTTGGTCAATGAGGATGTAATTAGAGGTCTTTTGAAGCTGGATGATGCTGATGGTATAGTTAATCTTTCTAATGATGATATCTTTGAAGGTTTAGAAAGGTTAGGTTATGAAAGGAGGGGAGATAAAATTAAATTTCTTAATGGTATGTTTTCCCCTCAGTGAAAGTTTTTAATTCACACTTTGTTGATGTGTGTGAGTAATAAGACCACAGGGTTTGATGAGTTTCCCTCCAAGATTACAACTGCAATTATTTGTCTTTCTGAGGGGAGGGAATTTAATTGGTCTAGGATGATTTTTGATGGTTTTTTGAAGAATATTATGGAGAAGGGTAAGTATTATTTGTACCCTAGGTTTGTGCAATTAATTGTGGATAGTCAGATTGCAGCACCTATTGATCATCATAGGAAGTATGAGGTTCATTATATGCTTCCTAAAGTTTTTGCACACATGTGGCATCAGAATCCCAATTTCATAGGAAGGGTTACTCCATTGTTCCCTAATATGATACCTTTGCATGATATTCCTGAATTTGATGATGTACCTGAACACCAACGTTCCCAATCCACTGAAGCTGTAACCACTGCTACTACAACTGAAACCCTGGCTATCACACTTACACCCCCTGCTATTACACCTGAATCCACTGTTGGACCCTTAACTTCAACCTCTGAACCCACTAGGATTTTGTTTACTAGGAGAAGGAGGAAGGACACCAAGCTACCTCAGTGGTGTTAGTGGTGTAGCTAATGAGGTGTCACAAGGAGTGGAGGTGACATGGTGGAAGGGCTTCCACCTTGACTCATGCTTAGATCTTTGGTCGGGACGGTGGAATCATCAATAAGACCCAACCTTTGGCAACTCTTAATGTGGAGAGTTCCTTGGAACTCAACACAAGTGGAGAATCCTAGCCAAATGGCTATTTCGTGGTGCATAGATGATCGAGGCTAGGTGCGATGCTATGTTTTCTTTACCCAGGATTCACCTCTCTGAGCGGGTTACACACTCAAGTGATGAGGTTGTTTGGAACATGATATTGATTTGACGGATCCTGAACAGGTACATGATGACCTTTCCAATGAACCACCTCTCGGACCAGTTAACACAGGTCGAAGTGGGGAGGATATTCTTGAACAATTAACTGAATTGACGGCTAAATGTACAAAGATGGAGGAAACTATCACTGGTCTTCAAGAGCTTGCAGTCTTTCAGGGAAGACATACTCGACGATTGCAGCACAAGGTCTCTGTTTTAGAGAAAGTTAGAAGGCCAGGGTTTGCTACTTTGAGGAGAGCTAGAAAGGTGCAAAAGATGGCTAGCTCCTCAGGTGTTCATGGTTTGGAGGATGCATCCAAACAGGGGAGGAGTGAGTGCATAGAAACAGGGGAGGATGTGACAATGAATGATTTGGATAGTGCAGATCAAGGAGGTGATTATATGGTGTCTGATAAAGATAGAAATGAAGCAGTACTTGAAATTGTGAAGAGTGTAGCAGAAGACACAGAGAAAGAGGTGGTGCAGGCAAAAACCACTACTAGTGTTGCTGCAACCACGGTTAGTTTAATCGAAACCACTGCTGCAACTTCATCTGAGGTAAACTTATCCACTGCTACTTTAAACACATCCATTGCTGTAACAACTACATCCACAATAGTCACAACCACTGCTATTTCACCATACTTATAGAAAAGTCACAACCACGGCTAGTTTAATCGAAACCACTGCTGCAACTTCATCTGAGGTAAACTTATCCACTGCTACTTTAAACACATCCATTGTTGTAACAACTACATCCACAATAGTCACAACCACTGCTATGTCACCACCCAAACCTAAAGAAGTTGAGAAGGAAGCTGCTAGTACCTTGATAAACTTAAGTCAAACCTCATCCAATCCTACATCTACTATTGCACCAGTTCCATTAATTCTTAAACCCACTGGACTTAAACACTTAAGTAAAAGTTTGATAATTGGTGAGCCTTTGAAGACTAAGAAGGTTCTACCAGACATTGGAAAGGGAAAAGGTATTGCTGAGCCTGAATTAAAGTTTAAGAATAGGCAAGATCAGATTGATTATGATAGGGAGTTTGGTGAAAGATTGCTAGCTGAAGAAGAAGCAGTTGAAGAAAAGAAAAAGAAAGAAGACGAAGAAGCTACTCGAAATTGATAGCGAATGGAATGATCATCGTTTTTTCTTGAAGCCTCAAGTGATAAAGGCGAGTATTCTACTCAAGAATGGGCATCATTATCTATTGATGAGAGGGCTAAGGTGTTGGCTGCAAGGGCAAGGAAGTTAAGTCAAGAGAGAAAGCAAGTTAAAAAGAAGAAACCTCCTACAAAGAGTCAAATGAGAAATTCCATGATGAAGATTATTAGAAACATGGACTTGTATAGGGGTGAAGATTTAAGAAAGTGTACATATGAGTAAATTGAAGAGATTTATCATAGATGTATGAAAATTAATGAAGATTTCCTTCCTATGAACTCTGAAAAAGAAGCTGAGTGGTTAAAGAATAAACAAAAGAGAAAAGCTGGAGTTCATGAAGAATCTAGTACTAAGAAGCAGAAAGTGGATGAAGGGGTAGAGAAACAAGAAAGAACAAATTTGTATCTTTTGGAGTGTGACAAACCTGAGCCTATCAATCCTACTCCATTAAGGGCTATTCATCCTATTGAAGACTTGCAGATCATCACAAATAATGAGAGAGAGAAAATTGAAATCACAAGGGGTGATGGATGGAAGACTACTTACTTCAATTTTGGATGTTTGTTGTTTGGTTTGAGAATGGCAGATATGGAACAATTATGGAAAGTATTGGAGTTTAGATATGGGAAGTATGGACCAACTGGAGTGTTAGCTAAGTTTGTATGGACTTCTGTGAAGAATTTGTGTCAGCCTGACCCAAATGATAATTTTGGAATGATTGTGAGGTGATGGATTGGATGTTGTATCAACCTTGCATAGTTCATGCTGTACAAACTACTAAAGAGAAGTTCTTCATGTTCATTGATAAGGATTATCCATTATCAAAGAATGTTGCCAGAAAGATGCTTGAAGCTAAACTTGCTCCATAAGGGACAAAGCCTACTAATCCAATGATTTATCAACTGTTTAAGAAGATTGAGAAGATAGCAGATCTATAGGGTCCTTTGGCATTAAAAGCAAAACCTCAAGGAAGACTAAAGAGGATGGCTGATAGATCTAAATCTGTGGATTACACATCTGAGTCTGAGACTGAAGAAGAGATTGAAGAAAGCAAGAAAAGGTTGATAGTTTTCACTAAATTGTCAAAAGAAACAGAACCAGAGGTTAGTGGTACAATATCTCTTACAAGTCATCATCAGATAATTTCTTATACATTTGAGCTTAATATGAATGGAGGATATTGGGAGTTTGAAAGAGCCAATGGTGAGAGTTTTGGTTGTATTAAATTTTCACAAATGCTTTACTATTTGGAAAGAGATGATTTGATGGCTATCTGGAAGTTATATAAAGATAGATTTGGAGGAGTGGCACCAACTGACTATCATGAGAGGATTGTTTACTATAATTTGAAGATCATTTTTGAACATACTCATGATGAACCTGAATGGAAAGGACTCTACAATGGCAGTGTTTCAAGTTGGTATTTGTATCAGTCTTGTGGAGTTCATGTACTCTCTGTTTCTGGAGAAGTTATTCATATGTGTGTAGAAATTGATTATCCAAATTTGAATATTCATCCAGAAGTCATTACTCAGATGTTACAGCCTCGTGGATTGAAGTTGCAGAAACCCTTTGATTATCAAGCTTACAGGTTGCTGAGGAAATTTGAAAAGACTTTGAATCCTGATAAGTGTTTGGATACATCCTCCAAGTAAGAAGTTATGGGCTTAAAAGAAACTTGATGTTTTTGTTGGTAAATATCAAGTTTAGGGGAGGATTGTTGGGTTTTAGGTTCCACTGAGAAGAATTATACTAAGTATGGAATCACTGCTAGTGCAAAAGAAACCACGGCTAGAAGAAGGAATCCACTGTTGGAGTTAAACCACGGCTAGTAGTATAGTGAAACCACGGCTAATGTATTGTAATCACTGCTAGTTTGTTTAGTCGGTTTAATATTTTGTATTAGATAAATATGGAAAATATATTTATCTTGTAGGTTACGTATTGTATCTTGTAAATGACTCCTTAGCCTATTAAAGGAGGTTCTAGGTTAAATTAGATATACGTGTGTTTTGATATATCTAAGGTCGATACACTTCAAGGTTGTAAAACCCTAATATTGTTTAGAATATTCGTTATTATTATAATTAAGGTGTTTAAGTGTTATTACTGTTCTTCTTCTTAAGGTTAAGTATTATATTCCGCGTAATATTTAACAAGTTATTGTTAAGTCAGTTTCTATAAGGATCGTTTGCTCAACTGGGATCAACATAAAACGTACAAAAAATAGATAAAACGTACCAAAAACAGATAAAACGTACAAAAACACGGTAAAAACGTACAAACAACGGATAAAACGTAAAAAATGTATAAAACGTAAAAAAAAACGGATAAAACGTACAAAAAGGGAGAAAACGTAAAAAACGGACAAAACGTACAAAAAACGTAAAAAAGGGATAAAACGAATAAAAACAGATAAAAAAGTAAAAAAATGAATAAAACATAAAAAAAAACCTGATAAAACCATACAAAAAACGAAGAAAACGTAGAAAAAAAGGACAAAACGGATAAAATGTACAAAAAACGTAAAAGAACAGATAAAACTTACAAAAAAACTGATAAAAATGTAAAAAAAGGGATAAAACGTATAAAAAGACGGTAAAAACGTACAAAATTGGTAAAAACGTACAAAAAAATTGATAAAACGTACAAAAAACAGATAAAACGTAAAAAAATGGACAAAAACGGATAAAACGTAAAAAACGGATAAAAACGTTCAAAAAACGGAAAAACGTACAAAAAATGGATAAAACGCACAAAAAACGGATAAAACGCAAAAAAAACAGATAAAAACGTAAAAAGAGGACTAACGGTGCAAATATCATTAGTCCTGAAGGTTAACGATGTAATATTTTCTATCTCGTTATGAGATAACGGGGAAATAATTTGCACTGTTAGTCCTCATTGTAAACGAGGGATGTATGATGTTAAACGTTTGACTAACGAAGGATGTAAGGTGCCAATTGTTTCTGACAGAGATGTAAAATGTCAGAAATTGCAAACCACATGAACGTATTTTGCAGTTTACTCTTAAAAATTAGACCAATTATACCAAAAGTAGTAAAGTGGCAAACCAAAGATTTATCTCATATGTAACAATTGTTATTCATAACTTGTAATAATTAACTACCAAACTTCATGATGTATATATAGTAATTAACTACCAGCGATTCATAAAGTGGCAAACCAAAGATTCATAACTTGTAGTAGTAATAATTAACTACCAGCGAAGGACACCAAGGTCCAAGAACAGTTGAAGGTCGAGAATTACCTGGAACAAAACCCCCAGACAGAGAAGATAACTATGAATACAATCGGTAGTGTCGTTAATATCAACCCACAAAAAAGGCAAACGTTTTGGACCTGGATTGACATGTTGGGTTGGGCCAAAATAATGACGTGAATTCAAAACGACAGACCGTGCGTCGTTTTGCGACGCTAAATATCTATATCTATATTGGGAAGAGATCTAGTGAGAATAAATTTTTAAATGAGAAGAATGAGAAATAGTTAGAGCCACATATTTCAAATGAGGGTGAAAAATTTAAAAGGAGACGCATCTATGTTTGTAGATGCATCTGAAATGTGCGGTTGTGGTTCTCACCTTTCTCATTTTAATTTTATTTCTTATTTGATCTTTACGCTATCTATATTACCTTATAATGTATTTAGGACTTTCTATAAAAGGAAGTCTTAAAAAAATAAGTCTGCACACTTACTATAAAAGGAAGTCTCACATTTTAAAATAAGTCAAACTACAAAAACTGTATTAATTTTGCTATTAATTGTATTAATTTTGCTATTAATTCAATACATATTTAAAATGCAGCCAGGAAATTAAATACACAGCATTGTAGCAACACCAATTCAAAATATTGTAACAGCACACACCAATTTATTCATTTGTACAATTATTTTTAGAAAAAACATGTAACCAAATAACATTTGCTTGCCGCAAAATATAGTCACAAGGTATCCGCCGCCACATTACGCGGATACCCTGCTAGTATATACTGCTAGTATATAGTAATATGATAACCGTTGACTCACATTGATTATTGACTCCAAAGAGAGAGAGATTACAAAAATCAAGTCCAATTTCAATGATATATTGGACCTCCAAAGAGAGAGAGATTACAAAAATCAAGTCCAATTTCAATGATATATTGGACCTCTTAAAACCATGCCTATGATGTCTATATTTAGTTGAATCTTAACAAAGCATTTCAACCGAGTGACCAACATATACTATTTGACCCACTATAATCTTTTTACGAATTTATATATCTTTCCACTAAATGTAATGGGGGAGCCAAAAACAAAAGGTTGAATGTACTTTATTAAACTAAACAAGACTTACAACACAAACTTTTTTAACGTGGTACATTTTGAGATGATCAAGCTTTTTACTATATTTGCACTACGTGGGATAACTCCATACGGTTCAAGGAACCCCCGAGAACCTCCCTAAGTCCGCCTCTGACTAAATGTTTATATGTGTTTCTTGTTTTGACATCTTAAATGATTTCATCACCTATCCATGTGTTAGTCGTATGTTTTAGTATAGCCCAAGAGTATTTGTACGTGCTAAGGCTCGAGTGTTATTTGTTAAGGCTTATTCTTTATATATGTATATGCATCGGTTTAATGACGATCAATGAAACACTTTATCAGTTACATGGTATCACGGCTATCTTTGTATGATCCTTAAAACCCTAATTTTTTTTGTTAGTCCCTCTTCTTCAGTTTTTAATC
The DNA here is from genome assembly GCA_022545495.1 of Chrysanthemum lavandulifolium. Lineage (NCBI taxonomy): Eukaryota > Viridiplantae > Streptophyta > Magnoliopsida > Asterales > Asteraceae > Chrysanthemum > Chrysanthemum lavandulifolium. The sequence continues at coordinate 35,154,710 of CM040243.1, read as the reverse complement.
TGTTGTTGGTTTCTGTGGTCGATCGTTGGTTTTGTGATAACGAGTCGCCACATTTATAATTTTACGTTGATCGTTGGCTTTGTGATTGATTGCCAGTTGACGTGCTTTATTCTTGACAGTTGATCGTTGGTTTGTGCATATAACGAGTCGACTAGTTATTTTGGTGCTTAGGTTTTGTTCTTCTTGTATTGATGTTTCATCATTGTTGTTGTTAACATCCTCTAAACCATATCATAACCACGTACAACACATTACTACAAACCCTAGATTGCTACACCTCCATGTTCACTTCATGCGAGCCCTAACTATTATCCTACTGCAACCATACGAACCCTAAAACCCTCATCATGACTGGTAATCCACCTCCGCCACCTGTGATCCTACTATCTGACAAACTTATGACTATTACGATTCTCACAAATCTTATCCCGATCAAGTTGGATGTTGATGAGATGAACTACTCATCATGAGTTTACTTCTTCAAGAATCTTTGTAAGGGATATGGTATTATGGACCATCTTCTGGGTAATGGTGACGCATCATCAAGCACCGTGACACCTCCTGATGCCGAATGGTTGAAGATTGACATGATCATTTTCTCATGGATATTCATTAATTTGCAAAAATCCCTTCAACAACGACTTGTTGAGGACCTTCAATAGGCTAAGATAGCTTAGGATCTTCTTGCCGATATTTTTCATGACAATAAGCGTACTAGCTTTATTTCTTTAAAAGCGGAACTACGTTCCTTGAAGCTTGGTGATTTAAGTATTGACGCATATTTTCATAAGATTGAATCGATTGCCACAATTTTGACTAGTCTTGGGTCATCTATGAATAATGATGATGTCGTTACATTCGCTCTCGAAGGGTTACCCACTAAGTATGACAACATCTGCACCATTATTGCTCATAGGGAACCTTTCCCGGACCTTAATACAGTTCGGTCTATGCTCACTACGGAAGAGATGTGGTTAAAGTCACGTGTTCAAGAAGCTTTTGTAGATTCTACTTCTTCATCACAAATGGTTTTGTTGGCTAACTCCGACCCTAATGCTCAGCGTCGTACTCCCTTTATGTAAAAGGTAAACAAACCATGCTTCAATTTTAATAAGGGTTCTTGTCGTTTTGGTGAGTATTGCAAGTTTCTTCATAATGGGGTTCACGATAATTCTAATTTGTTATCAAGCCATAGTTTTAGTTCGAATGGCTCATCATCCTCAACTTTGTCACACGCTGATATCTTGACTTTACAAGGACTTTTGGCTAAATTGGATTGTAATGGGACTAATGCTAATGCACCATCAAATATTACTCCCATTGAAAACCTTCTTATTGATGTTAACAAGCCTATGGCCTTTCATACTACACCTACGAATGGCCATTTCTTTGGTCCACCAGCTTTTCCTAGCCCACTACCATCCCACCACTAATTTCATCCTCAGTTGGCCCAATCTGTCTACTACTACCCGACCCCATCTTTTTATCAGCCACTATTGCAAGTTTGATGGGTAATGTTTATCAACTGGGTAAGCCCAGTCTGTCAGGTCCACATGTTCTCCAACCGGGTCAGCCCGGTCTGTCAGGTCAGCAGGTTCATCCACCGGGTCAGCCGAATGATTTGGGAAATTCGAGTCAACTTTCAGGTCAAGAGACGATTTTGCCGAATGCTTTTAATGCTGTGACTCTCCAGGATCCTGCTACAAGTAACTGGAATATGGATTCAGGTGCGACTTCTCGCCTTAATGATTATGTCAATACTTAGTGATGTTTTTAATTCGTTCATTTATCCATCTGTCACAGTTGGTGACGGGCATTCTATACTTGTTACCAACTCTGGCAATATTGTTTTGCCTATGCCATATCGGCCACTTCATTTAAATAACGTTCTTATTACTCCTAATATTGTCAAAAATTTGATTTATGTTCGTCAATTTGTTCATGATAATTATTGTACAGTTGAATTTTAACGTTTTGATTTTTCTGTTAAGGACTTTCAAACTCGTCGGGTGCTGCTCCGCTGTGATAGCACTAGAGATCTTTACCCTGTTACGAAGTCCTCCACCATTCCTCATGCTTTTCTCACCAGTTAGTATATGTGGCACCAACGTCTTGGACATCCAGGAAGTGAAGTGTTACATTGTGTTCTTTCCAGTAATTCTGTTTCATGTAACAAAGCGAAGTCTCCCATTCTTTGTCATGCCTGTCAGCTTGGCAAACACGTGAGGCTTCCATTTGTTAGTTCAAATACTTTGGTTTAGTCTTGATTTGATATTGTACAATCGGACTTGTGGACTTCCCCGGTTCCGAATCTATCGGGTTTCAAATACTATGTTTTATTTTTGGATCATTATTCGCAATATGTTTGGGTTTATCCGTTAGTTAATAAATCTGATGTTTTGTCAAAATTTGTGTTGTTTCGTAAATTTTTTCACACTCACCTTAAGTGTGAAATTAAGTCTTTTTAGTGTGATCATGGTGGTGAATTTGACAACCATGTCTTTCATAAGTTATTTACTGATAATGGGATTCAGTTACGCTTTTCTTGTCCACACACTTCACAACAAAATGGAAAATCTGAAAGGATGGTCCGAACCATTAACAACCTTATACGCACATTATTGTTTCAGGCTCGTCTCCCCCTCCCCAAATTATTAGACTTAAGCCTTTAATATGGCCATTTACTTACTAAATGTTTTACCCTCTCGTACCATAGACAATGAAATCCCTTTTACCCGAATTTTGGGAACCGCACCCGATTATAGTTTTTTTACGTACTTTTGGGTGTCTTTGTTACCCTCACCTTGACACCAATCACAAACTTGGAGACCGAGACACACCTTCTATATTTTTGGGACATGCCACCAATCATCGTGGTTATTGTTACCTTGACCTTAACACAAATAAAATTATCTTTTTCCGCCATGTTACATTTGATGAAACGGCTTTTCTGTTTGGCTCCATGCCACCAACCATGAGTCCCTTGATAACATCAAATAGTCCTGAATATTAAGTGTCAGTTTTCCCCGATAATGCTTGTAATTTATATCATTTATATGGATTTATGCTTGTTTTCCATTGTTTTCCACTTTCAGGTAAATTACGAGCATTAGAGCTAATGAAACGCGGAATTAGAGAAATATCAAAGATTTATCATAGTATGTCGACTTTGAAGAAGTTACGGCGTAACTCATCTCTCACATTACGCCGTAACTAAAGCGTGACTCGTAAAACCAACTCATCGAAGGTTACGCGTAACTCTCCCCGTGACTACGCCGTAACTCTATTAGGTCAAATGAGGTTCCACGTCACCGATAACTACGCCGTAACTATTCCACCAACTACGGCGTAACCAAGTATTATTGAAGAATATGGCGTAACCATTCATAAGGTTACGCCGTAACAACAGATCTAGTGCAAATTACGAAGGAATTGAAGATTACAACAGTAACTCTTATTTTAGTTCTGCCAGTAACCCGGATCCGCCTATAAATACCCCATGATTTCCGACATTTGAAAGCATCCCATTCCATACACAACAACCAAAGAATGTGGGAAGAAGCCAAAGGCGGTCTAGAGGAGCATCTGAGTTGTCTCCAAGGAGAAATCACTCCCCACGATAAGCATTAGCATTTTATCTTTTCTTTACTTTCGATTCATGTATTTCGTAACTTTGAATATTGAATTGATTTGTATGGTTAATATGAGTGCTAAGCACCTCTTGGTCTTGGCCTAGTTATGATTCCTTAATTGTTTTGTTTGCATTTACATTACTTCGTATAATTATTTCTAAGTGTATGCATGCATAGTTTATTGGTAGCTACCCTTGTTTGGTAGTTTTGAATGGCGGTAGAGGCCAATTGCCTAGGAGATATGACCAACCGACCCTAGGTGAGCGGATCGAGACGTGAAGGGTAAGATATGACCAACTGAAGACCCTTTCTACTTGTGCGATTTGACCAAGTGATCACCTACCGTTTGGATGAACTTAAGAATTAGGGGTGAGTGTTTGTTGCTAACGCCCGGCACTCACTATTATAAATCTAGCATGTAGCGGTACTTAATAACTTGGCTTAGGCGACTGGGAACAACAGGACTTATGAGGGACACCTAACTTCTCTGTGGTGGCATCTTTCACGATTGGTTAGGCGAATTGACCAAATGCTATCCTCTCGACTTTGACCCCACGAAGTAAGTAGACGTAGACATTACTAGCTAGGAGGAATAACTAGGTTAGCACCACTCTCCTCTATTGATTAAACCTTTGCCTTTATTTACTCTAGTAGTTAATTAATTAATTCCTTATCGAAATCATTATTAATCTGTGACACCTAGACTTAGTAATAATCCAACACACATAGCTCTTGGGACGACCTCGGTTTTACCAAATACTACACTACACGCGACCGGGTACACTGCCCATTAATGCATTAGGGTAGATCATAGGTATAACGAGACTTTATAAATATTAAAACACAGTCAAGAAACACGCATCAAGTTTTTGGCGCCATTCCGGGAGTTATATTAGGATTGCTATTAAGTCTTTTATTTTCGCTTTGTTTTAAACTTTTCTATATTTCTCACGATCATTATTCTAGTTTTCAGGTACCATGGAAATTGTTAACATCGATGACCTCACTCTTGAGGAATATTTGGTGTTGACAAGAGCTGAACAAGGGCCGGGTCTCATAAGACCGGCAATTGGAGCGGATGTCCGTTTCGAAATTAAAGACTAATTTATGAGGGAACTTCGTGCTAACCCTTTTTCAGGAAACAGGGACGAGGATGCATATGAGCACGTCGAAAATGTCCTATACATCGCAAGCCTTTTCAATATTCCGGGCGTGTCTCATGATGCTGTTATGCAAAGGGTATTCCCCATGACTCTAACTCGAGCTGCCAGAAGATGGATTGAAAGATTGCCCGCGAGGGCAATTAATACTTGGGCTCTACTCAAAAAGCACTTTATTCAGAGATATTGTCCGCCGTCAAAGATTTCTAACCAGCTTTTGGAAATCCATAATTTCAAGCAAGAAGACGATGAAACGTTGTATCAAGCTTGGGATAGGTACAACGATCTCCTTTACAAATGTCCTACACATGATCTGAATAACCAGCAAAAGGTCAATATCTTCTACAAAGGAATCAACGTAACTACAAGGCAGATGTTGGACTATCAAGGACCTATCCCAAACATGACTCCTACTCTGGCAATTGAAGCCATTCAAAAAATGGCTGATCATTCTCAAAAATGGCGCGAGGGAGGAAGCAAAAGAAACCAAAGCGGAAGTTTTGACGGAATTGCTGCAATTGCTAGTAAATTTGAAAATTTAAGTCGAGATATGCTGAAAGTCAGAGAAACCATTCATGCCATCCAAGTGGGTTGTGAAAGCTGTGGGGGAGGAAATCTCACGAAAATCGTCCGTTTTACGGAGATAATCAAAATAGTAATGGATACCGTGGAAATTACAACCGTGGGCCTTATGGAGAAAGAAAGCCCAATATTGAAGAAACAATTAACAAATTCCTGGAAAATTCAGCCCAAAGACAAAGGGAACAAGATGAGTGGTTAAAAGAATTCCGGAAAACAACGTAAGCCTTTCCAATCACGACACAACCCTAAAAAACCTTGAATCTATGGTGGAAAAGCTTAGTGAGAAAGTAAGAATGAATAACAATAAACCTGAAGGATCAAGACCCTCAATGGAATGCAAAGTCATTTTTACTGATGACGGCTCAAAGATACAGGGCAATTCTCACATTGAAGATGCGAATACTGGTGAAAATTCCGTCGACAGTCTAGAGTTATGCCGTAACCTGTCTGAAGAGGTACGGCGTAACTATGTCTTTAACAACGATCGAGGAGTTATGACTGATATTGATAAGGATGACTTTAGCGAGTTACGTCGTAACCATACATCACGATTCACGGCGTGAATCGGGATACACGGGTGACGACTTTCTCAAGTAGATGAATCGGGAACACGGTAATTAACGGATGGTTCCACGATAATAAATTATGCCCTCTGTCCCCATCTAAAAGAAATATCACGGTGTAAGGCGATACCGTAACTAAGGGGACTCAGATGATCTATGGGCTTCATGCGACCCCGAAATGAAATTTCATGACGGGGGAGTCGATAAGAATAGGATCAAGAATAACAAATTTATGTGGGCTGCATATACTGATGTAGAAAGATTAGAAAAACTCTCCATCGAGGAAGAAGAGGAGCCGCCTATCACTCATTGGTGCACTCCAATAATCATAACTGACGATGAAGCCGCACAAGCATGGCCTACGTGCGACACTTTCCGCGAATATTAAAACAGTGGGGATAGTGAAAAAGAAGAAGAGTGGACGTGCCCTCACGAGCTTGAAAGACATAATATCAAGTTTGGAAATTTGACATTTGATGATTGGTACGCAATACAATTCGGGAATGCTAAGATTAACCTGAATCTTCCTAAAAAGCTCAAGATTGACTACGAGGATCATAATCAGAAAAAGGAAGTGGCTAATAACGACATCTACTGCATGAAAGATCATTTAAGTGAAACTGACAACAAAGAAATATGCAGTCACTGGTGTGAAAGGATAAAATCTCCTGGGGAAGTTCTCTGGGCATCATGCAACCCTTATGACGATAAATGTAACGGGGGAAGCAGCTTAAGGAGAATGGGAGAAGACGAATTCTTTTGGACCTCAGCCAACGATAAGGAAAGGACAAGTTTTCCTTGGTTGGACAACTTGGGATTTGACAGTTGGGTGAAGATCAAGTATGGACATGTAGATGCATTAACAAAAGAAAAGATTTGGAAAGAATACATGAGTAAAGAAAATTCAAACAACGAGATTCCTAACAACCCGAGTGAAATAACAGTTGAGGATGACAAAGAGTTGGTAAGAAATAAAAAGGAAGAATGCAAGCGTGTGCTAGTGGAGAATCTGCTCGATGAAGAATGGTTTAAAGGTACCGAATCTAACGACGATGACATTGAAGGGATTTTAGATTACCTTGAGTTGCAAGGGAATGAGGAATTTACTGACCCCGATGACGAATCATATGAGCAAAGGAGGTGCCAACTCCTTGGGATTCCCTACAAAAGGCCACCACCAATTATTGTCAAAAAATATGAGTTCACTCGCTACCACTTGGGACTGGAGGAAAATTTTTGCAAGATTAGGAAGATCGAAACGAAAGAATACCTCCGCACTGCCACTAATGTCGCCTGGGTAAGGGATAACTTGATTAAAGACATAGAGGAAGCTGGCCAAGTCCAAAGGCCCCCATAGAGCCCCGCGGCTCTGAGTCTAACTTAAAGAATCGTAAATAAAGAAAAGTGCTCTTTCGGGAGACAACCCGAATTATCCCTTTCTTTTGTTTTATTTCCATTTCGTAGGGTCTTGTGTTTTAACCATTTTGCGGAAGCGAGGAATGATTCTGCTGCAGATTCTTCGATTCGAACATAGTTACGGCGTAACTCATCTATGTGATTACGCCGTAACCAACCCTTTTGCGCAGTAATTATGGACGCATTACCAATTACGACGTTATACCATCTCGTTGGTTACGCCGTAACCACTCGCTTTTGACCTATGTCGGGTTTTGCCGATTCGGCGTAATTCCCTTAAAGAGTTACTGACGTAACCTTCCTCTGCTTTACTTCTTTCGGTTTAAAACACAATAACCTTGTATTAGTATTTTAAATTAACCGTGGGTGTGTTCCTGTAAACCCTCACGAGACTTCACTGTCCACTGGGACACCAAGTGGTTTAAAACTTGTTGCATATGCTAAATGCACCCGTGATTCCTACGAAGTGAGTTAGGTTTGTTTTCATTTTCATTTTTCTTTTAGAATTATGCTTGTCGGTAGTGTGATTTCGAGGATTGAAGTTTGTTCATGATGCTTATACTGAAGGCAAGTCTCTTTTCGTGGGCCTTCTTTCTTGATGGAGCAAATTTCGTGGAAGTTCTCGCTCTAATTCTACTTTTTCTTTACCTTTATTTAATTCTTAGTACAAAAGGGACTTTGTACAATTCAAGTGGGGGACGGGAGTAGAATTATCTCTTGAACATTATTTTGCCCTCGTTTTCTAGTTTATTTTGAAAAATTATGCCATTTTAAAATTTTGACATGTTTTCTTAACCTAACTAGATTAGACCTTAGCCGAGCACATACAACCCTTGATATTATATGGTGAGATTAGCCTTATCCGTTTCCAATATCTTACCCCAAATCCACCAAATTATGAGTGTCTTGGGTAGCTTGTAAACTTTAGAACTTGGCCTTTGCATCATTTCGAGACCATAGACGAGGTATGTTGAGTTAGCTCGATGTATTTGTACTTTTCAGTTTTAGAAGGCAATATTATAGGATTATCACCCAAATAGCCTACCATTGTGTGTCTTACGATTAGTCACCTCGACTTCTCGACCCCCATGTGAAACCCTTTTGTTGCACTCACCTTTAGGGCAAGATACCCCTAGATACACACATCTGAGCCATTCATTTCATTTTGTTAACCCAATATATTGTTTTGATACACCTATACACCTTAGCCTACCCTGTAGTCTTTATTTGTGATTAGGAAGTCATCATTTGCCTAAGTTCAAGGTTCAGTGGAAAGGTTCGAAATCACGCTTTCATCGACGTCGTATTCACGGAGATCATTGAAGACCCCCAAATTCCCATTGTTCATCTCAAGTGGGGGATATTATGTTTAGTTATTATTGTTATGTTGAAGAAAAAATGATTCATATATATATATATATATATATATATATATATATATATATATATATATATATATATATATATATAGTTGTTATGTTATTGTAAAGTGCAATGTTATAAGCACTATGTTATGAGCTTTATAGATTTAGTATCTAGGAGGCCACCTCGGTCACATTCGAAGATTGGATTTGGTAATTATGCCAACAGTTGGAGAAAAGGTAGTGTGCCCATCACGACGTCCTCTAATGACACATCTACCTAGTATTTCATGATCTGGTTTCTTGACTTCAAAGCTTGAACTTTGGGCGGACGGTAAGTGGTGATAACTTGGTTATAGATTTAGACTACCTGCTTGTTTTTTATTTTTTATTTTACACCATTTATATATCCCATGTCTTATCCTAACCTTTAGTCATGAAGCGTGTCTAGGTGATGCAATGAGCAATCTTTGGTGTCTTGGCCATGGATTTGGTCATGTATCATTGATTTTGTCCACTTGGCGTAACATGTTAGTAATGACGAGTCACCCTTAACCTTTGTCGTGTCTACCCATATTGCCTTCGAGAATTGTTTAGCCCTTAACTCTAGTGGCGGAGATTTGTGTAACCGCCAATCTTATGATAGAATACATGCTATGATGTGCAATTGGTGATCACCCCAAAATTGACACTTAGAATAGTTGAGAGATTTGAGTGTTTCGTTCCCATTTCGTGAGGTGTTCGGCTTTGTTTTATTCTAACATAAGGATTTGTAAACTTATATTTTCCGGTTTTGGGAGATATCTTTTAGGAATCTTTCTAATAAGGTCTACTTGAGGGCAAGTAGAGTTCAAGTGGGGGATATTTGATAACATCAAATAGTCACGAATATTAATGTCAATTTCCCGATAATGCTTGTAATTTATATCATTTATATGGATTTACGCTTGTTTTCCACTTCGGGTAAATTACGAGCATTGGAGCTAAAGAGGCGGAATTGGAGAAATATCAAAGATTTATCATAGTATCTCGACTTTGAAGAAGTTACTGGCGTAACTCATCTCTCACATTACACCGTAACTAAAGCGTGACTCAGAAAACCAACTCATCAGAAGGTTACGGCGTAACTCTCCCCAAGGACTACGACGTAACTCTATTAGGTCAAATGAGGTTCCACGCCGCTGATAACTACGTCGTAACTATTCCACCAACTACGGCGTAACCAAGTATTATTGAAGAATACGACGTAACCATTCATAAGGTTACGCCGTAACCAGCAGATCTAGTGCAAATTATGAAGGAATTGAAGATTACGGCGTAACTATTATTTTAGTTACGTCGTAACCCATGTCTGGCCTATAAATACCCCACGATTTCCAGCATTTGAAAGCATCCCATTCCACACACAACAACCAAAGAACGTGGGAAGAAGCCAAAGGCAGGTCTAGAGGAGCATACGGAGCTGTCTCCAAGGGAGAAACCACTCCCCTACGATAAGCATTAGCATTTTATCTTTTCTTTACTTTCGATTCATGTATTTCGTAACTTTGAATATTGAATTGAGCGGCTAAGCACCTCTTGGTGCTAGCCTAGTTATGATTCCTTAATTGTTTTGTTTGCGTTTACATTACTTCCGTATAATTATTTCTAAGTGTATGCATGCATAGTTTATTGGTAGCTACCCTTGTTTGGTAGTTTTGAATGGCGGTGAGGCCAATTGCCTAGGAGATATGACCAAGTGACCCTAGGTGAGCGGATCGAGACGGGAAGGGTAAGATATGACCAAATGACGACCCTTTCTACTTGTGCGATTTGACCAACTGATCACCTACCGTTTGGATGAACTTAAGAATTATGGGGTGAGTGTTTAAGTTGCTAACGCCCGGGCACTCACTATTATAAATCTAGCATCTAGCATGTAGTATTTGGTAAAACCGAGGTCGTCCCAAGAGCTATGTGTGTTGGATTATTACTAAGTCTAGGTGTCACAGATTAATAATGATTTCGATAAGAAATTAATTAATTAACTACTTGATTACGCTACACGCGTCGTTCGGGGTCAAAGGAACTTCCTTTTCGTCAAGCAAGTTTTTCAACACCCTAGGCAGTGAACCTAATCGTTGTAGTGTAGTATTAGGGTAAGCCACAGGAGTTGATATCGTTCTCTAGGGGAATAGGAATGCTAGTGAGAAGTTACTACGCTAAGGTTGGGGTTGAGGAAGATTTTTTTTTTATCTTTTTATGTTTTTTAGGAAATGGAAAGGTACGAATCTCGGAGTTTGGATTTGGGGGGTTGGAATTTCTACCGATTACTCTACTTGTCTAATTATTTAATCTAAGGTGTATGTAGTCTATGTCTAATTATTGTGTGCCCGTATGATGATTTAAAGATGTGTTTACTTAGGTTTTATTACTCCTTAATTATCTCCTATTGATGGTTGAATTGTCACGTCTTTATTCTTAATCGTGTTGTGTGTCTAAGGTCGTAGGGTATGCGTTTATCCCTAACTCTTTGAAACTACCAAAGGTTATTGCCTACAAAATCTCTAGGATTTATAAACTTAACACTAAGGTACTCTTCGGATGGTTTAGCCTACAATGACTCTAGGTACTATAAGCTAAGGTTCACAAAGATTAATCAAGCATTAACTACACAACGGATGACCTATCGCAATACTAGATCATTAAAATTTAAGATAAGAGACAACCAATCAATATTCAATAATTAAGTTTCATATTCCCTAAGCAAACACACAAGTAAATTAGCCGGACATGGGAAACATGCAAGCATACACACAATTAATGAAGTAAAACACTTATCTTGATGTAAGATAGGGTATGGAACCTAAAATACTGTACAAGACAGCCTTGGTTCGGTTTAGGTTTTTACTCCAAAGACTACACACTGAAAACTATATATAAGATTACAAATGCGACGGCGTCACCCTTTGATTTGTGACGCCGTCGGGTCGCCGTTATTAGGGTTTCGTCTTGGCCACGTTAGTCTTGCGACGGCGTCACCTTATGCTTGTGACGCCGTCCCGCCGATCTCGGCGTCGTTCGGATCAAATTTAGGCCGTCGAGTTGCGCGCGCCTACTCTTTTAAAACACAAGCCGTCACTTGTAAATGAGCAATTTAGCTCTTGATCGTCACAAAACATCTTCCGTGGCGTCACTAGTTGTGCTCGACGCCACCTTCGGCCCAAAGAATTGAGTGTCTTGATTCTTGACTTTGGCCATTTTCTTCAGTATATTCGCCTTTTCGTCCGAATAAGTGTCATTCCAAGAATTTGCCTTCAAGATACCTAAAAGTGAAAAGGAACGATATTAAGTAATAACGGATACAAAAGTGATCAAATAAGGGCTTAAACGACCCTTAAAAGGTACATTTAAAACCTTATCAAATATCCCTACACTTGGTATTTGCTTGTCCTCAATAAAATGTGTTTTAGCCAATCAATTTATAAGTTAGAGGTCATGAAGCATTAGTTTAGAACGATTCACAACACATATAAGCCCCAAGAAAGTCATAACAAGCACGGAAATTACATACTAGCACCTCACATGGGGTGTTTGGATACTCACATATCTCGGGTGTATATGAAATATAACAAAGTGGAAATGGAAGATAAACACTCATTAACCGGTCCTAGTACATAGATTACCATAGGCTTGAGACTAGATCAAACCTCCATCGCTTTTGCGTAAGCACCTAGGAAAGACTATCCAAGAGGTCTTTTAAAGGTTTGTAATGATAGGCTTACGGTAGGGAAACAAAGGGTTTGGTGGGATAGGCTATTTAGTGGTGGCAAGTCAAAAATCTTTACGTTACAAGCATGCGAAGAGTGGCGTTGCTAAGCCAAGACTCGACACTCTAAACTCTAGATAACTGAAATAAACAAACATAAATTTAAAGATAGATATAGGATGGTAGCCCGTATGGTTTTTTTTATACACTCTTACTCTACCATCCTCTACGATAACATCAAAATGATAGGGATATATAGGCACATCCCTACACTTGAGTTTTTAATACTCTAACACTAATTTGACCCGAATTGAAAAGATCAAAACACTTGGAGTACATTATTATGCAAATAAAGGGAATTTGAATTTAACGTTCCTTCCCGTCATCTCATAAAATTTAACTTTTCCCATGAGTCCCAATCGTCCCAAAGCGTGTACAAAGGATATGACTCGACTTAGCAACTTATGCAAGCAACAAGATAATTGAACTAAGGGTTTAGTGTGATAACAATAATGCACTAAAAGTGAGTGCATACAAGGTAGGCTAAGGCGATTTGGGTGTACATTTAGGGGTGGATTGTAAACAATGTTCTTCATTGATATTCCGGAAAACCGAAACATCACGAGAACCGCGAAAAGGATAGGCTCTGAGGGGTTAACTAGGGGTATCGTGTACTAACAATGACTACAACGCAAAGGTGTGGTGGAATTACTCAACCGATGTGGAAGAAGTAATTATATTACGGTATCAAACAAGGGTTATCCTAATGCCTCTTATCATTTAGTTATTCCTAACTACACAAGTGTAGTCTTACTAGCGATCTCGGATGCATCACAAAACAAGTTCTAGAATCTATTATACTACGGTTCACACTCTAAGCATTAAAGATGAATGCTTTAATTCCTACTAATCTAAGGCGATCCTCACATTTTGGGTGGAATTTAAGTGGTAAAGAGTTTTGTGCTAGTTATATAATTTCCTATCTATGAGACGCTTTATTAAGACTAATGACCCACTCCTACATGTCATAAAAAATTGAAAATTTGGTGCCAAAATTACCCTAACCGACATTTTCTCATGGTTTATTACGCAAATGCAATTGGACAAAGCAAATAATCAAGGATAAGCATAGTTTCAAAGTTCCGCTTTATTTTCCTCCCTACACTTAAACCGAACATTTTCCCCAATGTTCCCGAAAGTATCAAAGTTATGATAACGGAATGTAATAAAAACGAAGAAACTAATTCTCCCGATTAGCTCGATAGGATCCGTGTAAAGTGGTGGTTACATCTTTCTTCAAGAAGAACGTTTGCATGAAAAGCTCCTTCTAATCTTATGTATCTTCTTCTTGGTAAATTAAACCCGCACACTTGAAGAAAACAAACGAAACCTTCGCGTAAAATTGGCGGTAACAATATATACAGGACTCTACTAAACTAGGATATAATGCTTGTGGAATGGATGTTTCTGCAACTTCGGAAAATTAAGACCCGAAAATTCCAAAATTTATAAGTAGCTCGAAAACGAGAAAAAGTAATAAGTTGTTTTGCTCCTTCCCGACGCCGTCAGTTGCGATCTCGATGCCGTCAAAGTTATCCGACAAAAGCGGTCTGCGATTTTACGGAAAAAATTCGGAAAATTTACATCTTTAGAATCGGAAAATTTCTGCAAAACATCCATTGTGACTCGATACAAGCATTTGACTCGAACAAACACACATGTATATCTTTTAATTAATTGAAATTCTCATGTTTACGTTTCTTTTGAAAACGTGTGTAATCCTCCTACACTTATCCCTTATGTAAAATACCTTTATATGTAATTAAGACGAGGTTAAAGACAAAATAAAGACATTTTACAAATTTAAACATGAGAATAAACAATCAATAAAAGATACACGACACAAACAAGCAAACAATTAAGCATGGGTTGCCTCCCAAAGCGCTTTTATTTATTTATGAGTCTTGTAGCTAGACTCAAAGTCGTGCCCTACGTGGTCTCTTTTGCATTCTCATTGAAAATTCTATCATGTTGACAAAATTTTCATCGACTTTATACCTAGGCCCTAGGGTCAAGCAATCCTTATAATAAAGCCTCCTTCTTTCCCACATGAATTTAAAACCTTTCTCAACATCGTCCTTGCTTTTGTCCTCAAAAGCTCTAATGTTGTCTCGCTCAAAAGGGATAAATGGCCATATTCATTCGTCTTCCAAGGCATCCTATAAGTGATCTCCTCCTTCCCTTCCTTAAATCTAACCGTTCCATCATATTTGTTATGGCTCATTTTAGATGTTTCAACAAACGGTTTTCCTAGCACTAGTTGGGATAAACTATAGTCAATGACACATCCAACGTCTTCTAGGACTATAAAATCAACTAGGTAGGTTAAATTTCCTATAAAGACGTGTACATCCTTGACCCTTCCCACAAAGTTGCAAACCCCACCTGGATACTTAAGGTCTCTCCTAATCTTAAGTCGCTCATTCATAATGTCATTGTATACAGCTGATGACATCACATTAATGGGAGATTCCGTATCTATGTAAGAATGTTCGACATTCCTATATCCAATCATACAAGGAATTTTGAGGTTCCAAGGATTTCCTCTCCTAATCTTTGGACATATCCTAATGATGGGTGATCGGGGATTATCGATTATGTATTGATGGTAAGCAACCTCTTCCTTAGTGGGGTAAAGATTGAAATAAGCACTATCCTCCTCATTCACGTTTCTATTCACTAAGCCATTTTCCGAATTGCTATCGATCATGAAGCCAATTATAGAGGCGCTGACCACTTTCTCAAAGCATCCCTAATTGTACTATCAAATATCTTTTGCAAATCTTGAAGGTCGGTGTTTCTACTCACATAACGGTTTCGGCGGTTATGTTGGTCATTGGGTTGGTTTTTGATTGAAAGGGGTTTATTTGGTGGTGGGTTGTTGGTTGATGAGCAATCATCTTCCATGATGAAAAGTGATGGGGTTACGAACAAAGGTCACGAAGAAGAGGGATAGACTACGAGGAAGCTAAAAAATGGGGAAAAAATTTACTTGATAGGAATCAAGTAAAGAAACCTAAACGAGGTGGACTCCTAACTAGCTATTCTATTCTCCGTGGCGCCAAAACTTGATAACACTACACGCGTCGTTCGGGGTCAAAGGAACTTCCTTTTCGTCGAGCAAGTTTTTCAACACCTAGGCGGTGAACCTAATCGTTGTAGTGTAGTATTAGGGTAAGCCACAAGAATTGATATTGTTCTCATGGGAATAGGAATGCTAGTGAGAAGTTACTACGCTAAGGTTGGGGTTGAGGAAGATTATTTTTATCTTTTATGTTTTTAGGAAATGGAAAGGTACGAATCTCGGGGTTTGGATTTGGGGGGTTGGTATTTCTACCGATTACTCTACTTGTCTAAATATTTAATCTAAGGTGTATGTAGTCTATGTCTAATTATTGTGTGCTCGTATGATGATTTAAAGATGTGTTTACTTAGGTTTTATTACTCCTTAATTATCTCCTATTGATGGTTGAATTGTCACGTCCTTATTCTTAATCGCGTTGTGTGTCTAAGGTCGTAGGGTATGCGTTTATCCCTAACTCTTTGAAACTACCAAAGGTTATTGCCTACAAAATCTCTAGGATTTATAAACTTAACACTAAGGTACTCTTCGGATGGTTTAGCCTACAATGACTCTAGGTACTATAAGCTAAGGTTCGCAAAGATTAATCAAGCATTAAATACACAACGGATGACCTATCGCAATACTAGATCATTAACAATTAAGATAAGAGACAACCAATCAATATTCAATAATTAAGTTTCATATTCCCTAAGCAAACACACAAGTAAATTAGCGGACATGGGAAACATGCAAGCATACACACAATTAATGGAAGACATAATTAAATTAATGAAGTAAAACACTTATCTTGATGTAAGATAGGGTATGGAACCCTAAAATCTTGTACAAGACAGCCTTGGTTCGGTTTAGGTTTTTACCCAAAGACTACACATCGAAAACTAAAAATTCGGATTCTATATATAAGATTACAAATGCGATGGCGTCACCCTTTGATTTGTGACGCCGTCGGGTCGCCGTTATTAGGGTTTCGTCTTGGCCACGTTAGTCTTGCGACGGCGTCACCTTATGCTTGTGACGCCGTCCCTTGATCTCGACGCCGTCTAGATCAAATCTAGGCCGCCCGAGTTGCGACGGCCTACTCTTTTAAAGCCCGACACCGTCACTTGAAAATAAGCAATTTGGCTCTTGAGCCGTCACAGAAGTGCTTCGACGGCGTATAATTAACACCGACGCCGTCCCTTGTATTTCAACGACTTGAGTGTCTCGATTCTTGACTTTGGCCATTTTCTTCAGATATCGCGCCTTTTCGTCCAAATAAGTGCCATTTCAACAATTTGCCTTCAAGAGACCTAAAAGTGAAAATGAACGATATTAAGTAATAACGGATACAAAAGTGATCAAATAAGGGCTTCAAACGACCCTCAAAAGGTACATTTTAAAACCTTATCAAATATCCCTATACTTGGTATTTGCTTGTCCTCAAACAAATGTGCTTTTGCCAATTAATTTATAAGTTGGGGTCATGAATCATTGGTTTAGAACAATCCACAACACATATAAGCCCCAAGAAAGTCATAACAAGCACGGAATTACATACTAGCACCTTACATGGGGTGTTTGAGTACTCACATCTCTTGGGTGTATATGAAATATAACAAGTTGGAAATGGAAGATAAACACTCATTAACCGGTCCTAGTACATAGATTACCATAGGCTTGAGAATAGATCAAACCTCCATCGCTTTGGCGTAAGCACCTAGGAAAGACTATCAAAGAGGTCTTTAAAGCGTTGTAATGTCAGGCTTACGGTAGGGAAACAAAGGGTTTGGTGGGATAGGCTATTTAGTGGTGGCAAGTCAAAAATCTTTATGTTACAAGCATATGAAGAATGGCGTTGTTAAGCCAAGACTCGACACTCTAAACTCTAGCTAACTAAAACAAACAAACATAAATTTAAAGGATAGATGTAGGATGGTAGCTCGTATGGTTTTTTTTTTCTTTTTCTCTGAACACTCTATTTTTTTTCTTTTTTTTTTCTTTTTTCTATATATTTTTTTTCATACACTTTTACTCTACCATCCTCTACGGTAACATCAAAATGATAGGGATTTATAGGCACATCCCTACACTTGAGTTTTTATTACTCTAACACTAATTTGACCCGAATTGAAAAGATCAAAACACTTGGAGTACGTTATTACGCAAATAAGGGAATTTAACGTTCCCTTCCGGTCATTTCATAAACTTTAACTTTTCCCATGAGTCCCAATCGTCCCAAACTCGTATACAAAGGATATGACTCGACTTAGCAACTCATGCAAGCAACTAGATAATTGAACTAAGGGTTTAGGGTGATAACAATAATGCACTAAAAGTGAGTGCATGCAAGGTAGGCTAAAGCGATTTGGGTGTACATTTGGGGGTGGGGTGTAAACAATGCTCTTCATTGATATTCGGAAATACCAAAATATCACGAGAACCTCGAAAAGATAGGCTCGAGGGGTTAACTAGGGTATCGTGTACTAAAGATGAGTACAACGCAAAGGTGTGGGGAATTACTCAACCGATGTGGAAGAAGTAATTATATTACGGTATCAAACAAGGGTTATCCTAATGCCTCTTATCATTTAGTTATTCCTAACTACACAAGTGTAGTCTTACTAGCGATCTCGGGATGCATCACAAAACAAGTTTTAGAATCTAATATACTACCGGTTCACACACTAAGCATTAAAGATGAATGCTTTAATTCCTACTAATCTAAGGGTGATCCTCACATTTTGGGTGGAATTTAGGTGGTAAAGGGTTATTGTGCTAGTCATGCAACTTCCTATCCGTGAGACGCTTTTGTTAAGACTAATGGCCCACTCCTATATGTCATAAAAAAATTTAAATTTGGTGCCAAAATCACCCTAACCGACATTTTCTCATGGTTTATTACACAAATACAATTGGACAAAGCAAATAATCAAGGATAAGCATAGTTTCAAAGTTCCGCTTTATTTTCCCTCCTACACTTAAATGAACATTTTCCCAATGTTCCCGAAAGTATCAAAGTTATGATAACGGAATGTAATAAAAACGAAGAAACTAATACTCCCGATTAGCTCGGTAGGATCCGTGTAAAGTGGTGGTTAAATTCTTTTCAAGAAAAATGTATGCGTGAAAAGCTCCTTCCAATCTTTTATATCTTCTTCTTAATAAATTAAACCTGCACACTTGAAGAAAACAAACGAAACCTTCGCGTAAAATCGGCGGTAATAATATATATAAGACTCTATTAAACTAGGATATAATTCTTGTGGAATGGATGTTTAAATTTCGGAAAATTAAGACACGGAAAATTCCAAAATTTATAAGTAGCTCGAAAACGAGAAAAAGTAACTGTTGTTTTACTCCTTCCCGACGCCGTCAGTTGCGATCTGACGCCGTCAAAGTTATCCCGACAAAAAGCGGTGCGATTTTCGGAAAAATTCTAGAAAATTTACATCTTTAGAATCGGAAAAATTTACGCAAAACATCCATTAGGACTCGATACAAGCATTTGACTCGAACAAACACACATATATATCTTTTAATTAATTGCAATTCTCATGTTTACGTTTCTTTTGAAAACGTGTGTAATCCTCCCTACACTTATCCTTTATGTAAAATACCTTTATATGCAATTAAGACGATGTTAAAAACAAAATAAAGCATTTTTACAAATTTAAGCATGAGAATAAGCAATCTATAAAAGATATACGACACTAACAAGCAAACAATTAAGCATGGGTTGCCTCCCACGAAGCGCTTTTCTTTATTTATGAGTCTTGTAGCTAGACTCGTAGTCGTGCCCCTACGTGACTTCGTTTTGCATTCTCAATGAGAATTCTATCATGTTGACAAAATTTTCATCGACTCTATACCTAGGCCCTAGGGTCAAGCAATCCTTATAATAAAGCCTCCTTCTTTCCCACATAAATTTATAACCTTTTTCAACATCGTCCTTGCTCTTGTCCTTAAAAGCTTTGATGTTGTCTCGTTCAAAAATGGGTAGATGGCCATATTCATTTGTTTTCCAAGGCATCCTATAAGTGATCTCATCGGTTCCTTCCTTAAACCTAACCGTTTCATCATACTTGTTATGGCTCATCTTAGATGTTCCAACAAACGGTTTTCCTAGCATTACTTGGGATAAGCTATAGTCAATGACGCATCCTATATCTTCTAAGACCACAAAATCAACTAGGTAGGTGAAATTTCCTATAAAGACATGTACATCCTTGACTCTTCCCACAAAGTTGAAAACTCCACCTGGATACTTAGGGTCTCTCCTAATATTAAGTCGCTCATTCATAATGTCATTGGAGACAGCAGATGACATCACATTAATGGGAGATTCCGTATCTATGTAAGCATGGTCGACACTCCTATATCCGATCATACAAGGGATTTTTAGGTTCCAAGGATTTCTTCTCCTAATCTTTGGGCATATCCTAATGATGGGTGATTGAGGATTATCGATTATGTATTGATGGTAGGCAACCTCTTCCTTAGTGGGGTAAAGATTAAAATAAGCACTATCCTCCTCATTCACATTTATCCTATGCAATCCTTTATGCTCATCGATTTTACCAATACGAGCTCGAAGTAGGTTGGCAAAGGCTGGATCAAGCGGTATGTATTTGTTTGGTGGTAAAGTGTTGTTTGGTGGTTTATCACCTTCCATGATGAAAAGTGATGGGGTTACTAACAAAGGTCATGAAGAAAGGGGATAGACTATGAGAAAGCAAAAAATGAGAAAAAAATTTACTTGATACGAATCAAGCAAAGAAACCTAAACGAGGTGGACTACTAACTAGCTATTCTATTCCCGCAGCGCGCCAAAACTTGATAACGCCACGCGTCGCTCGGGGTCAAAGGAACTTCCTTTTCTTCGAGCAAGTTTTATAACACCCTAGGTAGTCAACCTAATCGTTGTAGTGTAGTATTAGGGTAAGCCACGGGTTTTGATATCGTTCTCTGGGGAATAGGAATGCTAGTGAGAAGTTACTACGCTAAGGTTGGGGTTGAGGAAGATTTTTTTTATCTTTTATGTTTTTTTGGAATTAGAAAGGTACGAATCTCGGGGTTTGGATTTGGGGGTTGGTAATTCTACCGATTACTCTACTTATCTAATTATCTAGTCTAAGGTGTATGTAGTTTATGTCTAATTATTGTGTGCTCGTATGATAGTTTAAAGATGTGTTCATTTAGGTTTTATTACTCCTTAATTATCTCCTATTGATGGTCAAATTGTCACGTCCTTATTCTTAATCGTGTTGTGTGTATAAAGTCGTAGGGTATGCGTTTGTCCCTAACTCTTTGAAACTATCAAAGGGTCTCGTCTACAAAATCTCTAGGAATTATAAACTCTAACTCTAAGGTACTCTTTGGATGGTTTAGCCTACAACTACTCTAGGTGTTATTGTCTAAGGTTCACAAAGATTAATCAAGCATTAACTACACAACGAATGACCTATCGCATTACTAGATCATTAACAATTAAGATAAGAGACAACCAATCAATATTCAATAATTAAGTTTCATATTCCCTAAGCAAACACACAAGTAAATTAGCCGGACATGGAGAACATGCAAGCATACACACAAATAATTGAAGACATAATTGAATTAATGAAGTAAAACACTTATCTTGTGGTAAGATAGCGTTTGGAACCCTAAAATCTTGTACAAGATGACCTTGGTTCGGTTTAGGTTTTTACTCCAAAAGACTACACACTAAAAGCGAAAAATTCGGATTCAATATATAAGATTACAATCGCGACGACGTCACCTTATGATTTGTGGCGCCGCCGGGTCGCCATCATTAGGGTTTCGTCTTGGCCATGTTATTCTTGCGACAAGATCACCTTATGCTTGTGACGCCGTCCCTTCGATCTCGACCATGCGGATCAAATCTAGGCCGTCGAGTTGCGACGGCCTACTCTTTTAAAGTCGACACCGTCACATGAAAATAAGCAATTTGGCTCTTGGTAGTCACGAAGTGCTCACGGCGTCGCAATTAACACCGACGCCGTCCCTTGTATTTCAAAGACTTGAGTGTCTCGATTCTTGACTTTGGCCATTTCTTTGTATATCCGCCTTTTCGTCCAAATAAGTGCCATTCCAGCAATTTGCCTTCAAGAGACATAAAAGTGAAAAGGAACTATATTAAGTAATAACGGATACAAAAGTGATCAAATAAGGGCTTAAACGACCCTCAAAAGGTACATTTAAAACCTTATCGGTCTCGGCGTCGTCGGATCAAATCTAGGCGTCATTCGAGTTGACGCCTACTCTTTTAAAACCAAGCCGTCACTTGTAAATGAGCAATTTGGCCTCAGATCGTCACAAAACATCTTCCGATGGCGTCACTAGTTGTGCCCGCGCCGTCTCCTTCGATTCAATGACTGAGTGTCTTGATTCTTGACTTTGGACATTTTCTTCGTATATTCGCGCCTTTCCGTCCGAATAAGTGTCATTCCAGTAATTTGCCTTCAAGATACCTAAAAAGTGAAAAGGAACGATATTAAGTAATAACGGATACAAAAGTGATCAAATAAGGGCTTAAACGACCCCTCAAAAAGGTACATTTAAAAACCTTATCAACGGCGTAACTATGTCTTTAACAACGATCGAGGAGTTATGACTGATATTGATAAGGATGACTTAAGCGAGTTACGCCGTAACCATACATCACGATTCTGGCGTAACTAGGATACATGGGCGAATGAACTTTCTCAAGTAGGCGAATCAGAACACGGGTAATTAACGGATGGTCCCCGACATAAATTTATGCCCTCCGTCCCCATCTAAAAAGAAATATCACTGGTGCAAATCGATACCAGTAACTAAGGGGACTCGTATGATCTATGGGCTTCATGCGACCTTAGAAACGAAATTTGCGATGAATAGGATCAAGAATAACAAATTTATGTGAAATGCATATCGATGAAGAAAGATTAGAAAACTCTCCTTTGAGGAAGAATATAGGTGATGATGAATATAATAAACATAAATATATCATATAAGCAGCGGAATCATCACCAACAACGGATCCATATTGCCATATGATCAATCAAATAAAACATAGATAAGGATTATACCTTTGTAGCGTGATTCCGGTAACGAGACACCAACGACCACCACGAATGGAATCAAGAAACCAAAAGACCAATTAGGTTGGCCTTTCCCAATGTGTGAAACACACTACACGTCTAACAATCACCCTTTGATGCTAGTCTTAACCTTTGATCCAATCCTTGCACAAGACTACTCTTAGAATAATCAAGGAGAGAAAAAACAAAACACAAACCCTTTTGTGTGTGTGTGTATGGACGTTCCAAGAGGGGAGGGGAGGAAGAGTCATTAAGATCAAATTGTAACTTATCAATTATAATCAATCATCATCAATTCTCATCAATTAGAATTAATGCTAATTGATGTCAAATCATAAGATACACATTAGGTCCTTCAAAGTCCAAATACTCCACTAAACTCCCTTATGTAACAAAGGTTATACATAATGTAAATACGATAAATACATTATGATAATGGTGTCTAAGTGTATATGTGTGTGACCCATAGGCTCACATATGACTAGCCATATAATTATTTATTATGACACGAGCATACTCCAATGACTCCCACTTGCGGCGTCATAATAGTCAAGTAATTATACAAGCAATGGTTAGCGTCTAGCAACACGCCAATGCCCCTAGTGATATGTGAGGTCAGTTTCTCAAACATTTCATTAAATGGTTTATATGTCATATATCCCTTTGTTTCAGATACCATGTTGAATATTAGACATGGATCAAAAGTCATTCTAATTGATCAACTATTATGTTCTCGATCTTGATATTGAACAAGATTACCAAGTGAATTAAGATTCATCTTAATCTCATTTGGGTACTGACCATACAAACATCTGTTCAAATCATCGAGGGCCCAATAGTATCTAACTCCAAACCATGTGGAGGAACAAATCCTATTTTGATGCACGTGTCATTCATGTGCTTCAAATCATTCACGATAGTGGCCTTTATAACTACCTTGTTCGGGATGACGTTTAACCATATCAAGGAATAAAACTCCACACATGCAAGACCTGCTTGCATCTCAAGTCTAAGGATAATAGACATAACCATTTTCGAGATTCACTATTTGACGCCGATCCATGCAGTGAATGCTCGTAGGTTGGGTCAGTCCAATGCTCATCACCATGAACAACATGTGAGTTTGGCAAAAAGGTCACCAACACACTCACAATTGTCTTAATTTGATGGTACTCCCGTACCGTCAACCGACAATGGACAAGTTTTGAATGAAGAAAATCATTCATGGATTTAAACATGCAAATATAGAATACAATTGATATAAATGAAAACGATAATAACCATTAAATCAATTCATTATAAAATATAAACTGCTTAGCATTCCATTATCCAAATACTATAAAGCAGATATGCATAAGACTACATATAGATCGGAAACCGTGTTCCCACCATGATCAAATTATGTTGTTCAAGACAACAAGTAGTCATCTGAGTAAACCTTGAGAATACTTGTTTCAAAATCCATGAAAGGTATGATGATTGTGCTTTTGTATGTGTGCATTCAAGTACAATACGAGTATTGCAACAATGCATTCCATAGGGTGTTTGAAGCTAGCAAAACACCTAATTTAGACATTCATCTAAGCAGTTTCTCAAGCGTAAAGTATTCTTATTCTTTTAATGTATAATGCATTAATGCTCTCGATCGAGAACATCTAGTCAACAATGTCATCATTCATGATGATATGCTACCATGACTAGGTTTGAGCATCATTTCGATTAAATAAGCATCAATGTATGCAAAGCGAGCAGAGATCCTCAAATATCCGTAAATGTTGAACATATATTTGGTCCTTTGTAGGTCCATTAGAATGTTCATTTAACAATTATCTAATGACATTCACTTAGATATTTGTTGTTATCAATCATCTTGCATTCATGCAAATGATATAATTAGTCCAATGCACAATATGATATACATAATGAATCCTTTAGTTAAACTTAAGGTTTCTATTCATGCTTTCAATCTCATCGGTAAGATTGATTATTGAGACTCCCTCAATAATGTTTCATATTGTGTCGACTTAATAACCGCTTATGTTTATTCAAACAAACATATGTAACAAGGTTGCATGTTTTATTTTCTAAAACTCTCATGAGAAACTACATTCCAAACTAAGGAATAAATTCTAGCTTAGATGGAATAATGTTTCTAATCGTTATCAACATATGAGATTTAAGAAAATAAATACTTGTGCTCCCACTTGCTCTTAGTGTACATCGTACTGATCTTATTTTAATCAAAATCAAATTAATGATTTTATGGTAAACTAAAGATCTTAGCTCGGAGATGCATGATCTAATCCACACTTGGATTCTTGTATCTTGTAGACATAATAAAGATTATATATATTCACAAACCCTTTTGAATACACATCGTCCTCGCAAATGTATTCAATAAGAAAAGAGTTTTGAAATCCTATTGTCACATTTCATTTACATGAAGATAAGTATGACAATTCATAATCTTTATACATTTAATAATTACGGTAGGAAGATTTAATCATAGTCAATTTCTTGAGTATGAGTAGCTCCTTTCACTACTCGTGAATTAAAATGTGTGTACAAGTTTGTCCTTTTGAGTCTTCTCATTGAGAAACTCATTTTAACCTCACAGTCTAAGCGATTGGTAAGAGATCAATCAAGCTTCATGAGTGATTGTCTTCCACGGACCGCATCTTATCATTCATAGTTTTGAGCCATTCATCGATTCACAATCGATAATGCGACTCTTAGTTAGCGAGTTCACAATGACCCTCTAACTTATATCCCTTAGCATTGATATAAGACTATATCATTCGGTGCAAGAAGTTTCCTTCGGATCTATGAATGAGAGATATCATACTATGGTTTAACTTATGCATGTTCAACCTTAGTGTGACATCGACAAGTGTACCTAGAAGGTTGTGTATATTAGTTCTTGAACAACTTCAAGATCTAAAGGTGCTCCACTTGCTTTGTACATAGAGACTAATCTCTAGATACACAGCATCTTGAGAAACAATAAATTGTTTTCAATTGGGACATCCAAAATACATTAGTAGTTCTTGACTCCGGTTTGTTAATTACTTACTCTAAGGTATTTAACAAATTAAGAACTTCAATCAAGACATAATGGAATTCATCCCATTCCATAACACAATGGCGTCTTAAATACCTTCCAGATTGGAACCATATTGAGTGTACCCATGGCACATTCAATTTTCTAACCTTAATAGCTTTGGAGGTAAGAGAGTTTAAGTCATCAAAGATCAAACAATATCAATAGAGTTTGATTTTCCATGATGGACATACCATAATGATGTGGTATTCCATGAGGATTGATGTTGTGAGACTATCCCACAACTCATTAGATGAACTTATACTCTTTGGCTTACGTATCTGCCAACCAAGTCAAACCGGATGGCATCAATAGTGATTTCGACCATTGCATACTTAATTTACAAGTCGTTGACCAAGTCAATAACTTCATGTGCATGTTTTGACTAGAAAACATAAACATTTAATATTTTACTATCGTCATCGTCATTTACAATTTAATGACTTCATGTACATGTATTTAACAAGAATACATAACAAGTTAACGTCTTACTTTACGTTATAAGTCTTTCAACAATTAACGAGACTTGATGTTTAAGTCTTTACAAGAGACCTAAACATATTCAAGTAAAGCAATTTAGAGTGCCGACTCTTGGCCTCAATAGTAATTTCAAGTTAATTTCATACTTCAAGATTATGAATTTACAATAATACATAATCATATTCTTGAACAATTCGGTGAATATGTTGAAGTAGCTTTTCATATTATCTTGACATTTGTTCTAATTAGGGCAACTTACATTTTATGTGTAGAAGTCCTAGTAGAATATTAGTTTTCTTACCTTGCGATCAAGAAAAACTATTAGTCATATTGTTATATGTTGTATCTTGCACACAATGAAGATTTCTCCCACTTGTGCACGGCACAACATCATGCGTAATATGACGATGTCATAGATATGATTTCATACAAAATCAAAATATAGATATGTAGAACTTTATTGTTTTAATAATGAATCATGCATAACAATTTATTGATAACATTTCGAGGAAGCAACATCGAGACGCGACAAGTTATCTAATAAAATTAATGCAATGGTTCTTATATAAACTATGATGCTTCACGTGTGGAAAGTAATGTATTATTTCAAGACAATCAAGAAATAATATGGGCAACCTGCAAGGTAATAAAGATTACGGCTCCCACTGGATTAGACAACATTACATGTGTTTCGTCACCAGTATTAAAGTCACATAGCTCCCATTGGATTATACAACATTATAAATGTTATGTCACCGATGGAGGCGAGTGTCGATTGGATACTTTCCTTCTTTCTTTGAATATCTACACATTATTGCTAATGTGAGTCACTTGGACTAGTAAACATGTACTTAGATATTCAATGAAGTGCATCAAGTTCTAACATATAGATGACGGGCTAGCCATCATTGATATTTTAACTTGAAAATAGTCATGCAATTCCTCCATAAGGTCTATTTTACCACAAGGGTGTATAGTACCTTATTAGGTTTATTGGGTTAAGATAATTGCTAGGTAATCATGCTAGTAATTGTCTTTACCATTTTTGGTTTATTGATATTTCCATCTTCTAATTAAAACTCATATTATTTTGGTAGCTATAGAAAACGTGTTCTCTAGTTATCCAAATATCTCATCTTACTTCAATGTTTCAGAACCGAAACTAGGGTTATAAAACAAACTTGAAAGAATAAGATGTGCAACCATACTTAACCGTTTTGACTTTTGCAAGACATTACGATTTCTAGAGTAGGTGTGCTTTGAGTTTGATTAGAATTAGGACAATTCAAATATTCCTATTATTGTATTTCCTCATAAAGAAAACAAATAGGAACAAGTCTCTTTCTTACAAGGAAAGAAGTACTTAGTTTGTCTTTTTAACAAGAAAAGAACAAACTTTTGTTTACGGATGTGATGCATTATATCATTAATATGAATTTACAAAGTTCAATTTTAGTATTTTCGATAATTATCCTTTTACAAATTAATTACCCCATGTTTAAAACAATTAATTTACGAAAAAAGGCTAAGATCCACATTGTGCTTCTACTATCACATCAGTTGATCTGCTAGCAATAGTAGATTCAATTGGTGGCGACGATCACCAATTGCATTACATGTGCAACTCTTAGATCCTTATGGGACTCATGGCACTAGTGAACAAGCATCTAGTGTCAAGTAGGCATGTTTAGTCCCATCCTTGCCTCGGGTCAAGGTCTCACCGCTTAACTCGATTAAGTCATCCAATTTGAGCGTGCGAAAATATATCTAGGTCCACGCATAGACAATAATCACCTTGGGTTACAATTCAACCTAGGTCCCACGCATAGGCAAAAGTAATTGCAAGTGTTCTCAAGCGATTGGACGGCATGACTTAAATTTGTGACGGGTAAAATATTTTGATGTGAATCAAAAAGGTGTCTGAAAAAGCATGCATTCATTCTTCGTAGCACAAGTTAAAACTCTTCTTAACTTAAGTCTAATCATTGTTTTAATTTATGTGTGTCAAGTTGTCCATTTTCAAGTCTAATATAGAACCTATGTGGATTATAATAGAGATTGGACAATACATAAATCGAATAACATACATAACAAGTTAAGTGTTATTTTTAAAACAATGATTTTAAGTTAAATCCATATTTAAACTTAGTTAAACTAAATCATAAGATTTAGTTTGAAAATGGTTTGTGTTGCGTTTTAAGTTTTAGAAAACGATTTGCAAGTTATATACATTCACAACATACATAATAAGCAAACAACCAACACACAACCACAATATGCAAAGCCTCAACCGATGAAAGAACCTATGCTTGGTCTCGTGAGCCATCACGAGAACCAAGAGTCATCTAGGGACATAAACCACAACCACACGGAGGACTCCCACTTGCTCCAAGACCAATCAAGGACAAGTAGAAGCCCATAATGCACATGAAAAGTGAATCTGCCAGCCCGAATTTCGCATTCGGAGGCCCAAATGGCCTAGAAGGAGTCATCCCGAGCTTAGCACCAAACTACAAAGTTGTGGGCCCATGAGTTGTCTACCTGCAGCAAAAATTTGGTTAAAAATACGCCACCAATCATCGGAAACGCCGTTTACTGCAGCTTGTACGAGCAGCCATTTTGCGTCTTTATGTCTTTTATGCTTCGCCATTCCATTCCAAGCATCGGTTACAATATATAGAATGTAAAATACAACTAATCTACTATCTATCTATTGTAAAATGCCCAAACAATGGCAAAACCAAATTAAAATTCATACATATAAGCGAAACAATGGCAAACCCCAAATAACAAGAAATTAACGACAATCACAATCATTCATAGCACAAGTGGTCTAGGTTTTCATCGGCTTTGCATATACACATAATAATACCATAAAATTATGAACATAACACGGTGTTGGCTAATCCCATGAGCAAACATGCATGTATTTGCCATGGGAACAATTTAAATAGCATGAAATAAAAGATTTAGCCAACGAATCGAAGAAATAATCAACAAGAATTAAAACCCGATTGGTGCGAGTAAAATGGATTTAGGTTCTCAAACCTACTGAAATTAGACCTTCTAAAAATCATTTTACCACAGAAAATTAAGCCTTAGGGGCTGTTTTCAAATCGTTTCAAGAATCGATTAAAACAACGCGATTAAAGCCATTTTAGCGTGCGAACACATTGTTTAATTAACAAATGCGAAACCAATGGCCATAGGACCAAAAATCACAGATGTTTATATTACTAATAACATTCTTAATCCATGAAAATGGAGCCCTCGGGCTGTTTTGAAAGTGGTTACAAAAACACTTAAAAACACGCGTTTTGACCATTTTTAGCATACCCGATAATCATATGGCACATATGATGGCTCGTGATACCACTATAGGTGATGATGAATATAATAAACATAAATAAAACATATAAGCAGCGGAATCATCACCAACAACGGATCCATATTGCCATATGATCAATCAAATAAAACATAGATAAGGTTTATACCTTTGTAGCGTGATTCGGTAACGAGACACCAACGACCACCACGAATGGAATCAAGAAACCAAAAGACCAATTAGGTTGGCCTTTCCCAATGTGTGAAACACACTACCGTCTAACAATCACCCTTTGATGCTAGTCTTAACCTTTGATCCAATCCTTGCACAAGACTACTCTTAGAATAATCAAGGAGAGAAAAAACAAAACACAAACCCTTTTGTGTGTGTGTGTATGGACGTTCCAAGAGGGGAGGGGAGGAAGAGTCATTAAGATCAAATTGTAACTTATCAATTATAATCAATCATCATCAATTCTCATCAATTAGAATTAATGCTAATTGATGTCAAATCATAAGATACACATTAGGTCCTTCAAAGTCCAAATACTCCACTAAACTCCCTTATGTAACAAAGGTTATACATAATGTAAATACGATAAATACATTATGATAATGGTGTCTAAGTGTATATGTGTGTGACCCATAGGCTCACATATGACTAGCCATATAATTATTTATTATGACACGAGCATACTCCAAGACGTAACCTTCCTACGCTTTACTTCTTTCGATTTAAAACACAATAACCTTGTATTATTATTTTAAATGAACTTTGTGGGTGTGTTCACAGTAAACCCTCACGAGACTTCACTCGTCCACTTGGGACACCAAGTGGTTTAAAAACTTGTTGCATATGCTAAATGCAACCGTGATTCTACAAAAGTGAGTTAGGTTTATTTTTCATTTTCTTTTAGAATTATGCTTGTTGGTAGTGTGATCTTAGGGATTGAAGTTTGTTCATGATGCTTATCTGAAGGCACGTCTCTTTTCGTGGGCCTTCTTTCTTGATGGAGCAAATTTCGGGAAGTTCTCGCCTAATTCTACTTTTCTCTTCACATTTATTTAATTCTTAGTACAAAGGGACTTTGTATAATTCAAGTAGGGGACGGGGTAGAATTATCTCTTGAACATTATTTTGCCCTCGTTTTTCTAGTTTATTTTGAAAAAATTATGCCATTTTTAAAATTTTGACATGTTTTTCTTAACCTAACTAGATTAGACCTTAGCCGAGCACATACAACCCTTGATATTATATGGTGAGATTAGCCTTATCCGTTTCCAATATCTTACCCCAAATCCACCAAATTATGAGTGTGCCGGTAGCTTGTAAACTTTAGAACTTGGCCTTTGCATCATTTCGAGATCATAGACGAGGTATGTTGAGTTAGCTCGATGTATTTGGACTTTTCAGTTTTAAAAGGCAATATTATAGGATTATCACCCAAATAGCCTACCATTGTGTGTCTTTTGATTAGTCACCTCGACTTCTCGACCCCCATGTGAAACCCTTTTGTTGCACTCACCTTTAGTGCAAGATACCCCTAGATACCCATCTGAGCCATTCCTTTCATTTTGTTAACCCAATATATTGTTTCGATACACCTATACACCTTAGCCTACCCTGTAGTCTTTATTTGTGATTGGGAAGTCATCATTTGCCTAAGTTCAAGGTTCAAGTGGAAGGGTTCGGAAATCACGCTTTCATCGACGACATATTCCTGGAGATCATTGAAGACCCCCCAAATTCCCATTGTTCATCTCAAGTGGGGGGATATTATATTTAGTTATTACTAGCCTATAGACCCGTGATAAATCACGGGTGGCTAATAAAAAGTTAGAAAATATAAAGTAAAAAAGTAAGGTTGTATAAGATAGCTGAAATAGAAATAGCTATTTAGTTGTATGGCGAATCAAATCTTTTGTAGCACTTCATGGTAAACAACATTCAAAGTATTATTTGAACTTTACAAATCAACTAAATAATACACCTGTGAAATTGAGCATCTTATAATATTTGATCAATATCAAAAATTAATATAAAATTACACATCGTTTTACTGTATAGTAAACACAGAAAAATACCCAACATACATGGAACATTTTAGAAGTGTTGACAGCCTTATCAAAAAACCATCTCTTCGAATGTTTGCAAATGAATAGCTTGAGCTGTAGCATTTGGGTTGCTATATAGTATTAACTTATCTGCAAACTCATATTGTAGCATTCCAGGTTGCTTCTCTATCTCTAAACATATCACAAAAATCACAAACAAAACGTCAAGGTTGGAAGATGATAACTAACCTTTTAAGGCATATTATACCTACTTCCGAGTCACCTGTATTTGCATCGGTAGTTCCTTGTATAACCAAAGATTCTTGGAATTTTCAAGCTCATGGTGACTACGGCAAAACGAAAACAATCAAAAATATGAAATATCATATAGTGAACTTGAAAAAACCTTGTCGCAAAACATAAAAGGTTTCAAATAATGTGTTTTTATCACAACACACCATCGCCAAGAAA
Organism: Chrysanthemum lavandulifolium; assembly: GCA_022545495.1. NCBI lineage: Eukaryota > Viridiplantae > Streptophyta > Magnoliopsida > Asterales > Asteraceae > Chrysanthemum > Chrysanthemum lavandulifolium. The sequence goes on along the minus strand of CM040243.1, from coordinate 35,122,591 downwards.
TTGTTTTTTTCGAACAACACATCTTACTACTTGTTGCATAAATAGTCACAACATACATGCATTCCATATAACTGGCATACAACTTCTTCTCATAAAAATGACTTATGTTCAAAAAACTAAAGTGCAAAAAAAGTGAAGTGAGACATGTAGATATTGGTTAAGGATACATACATACAGAAAAGTGGATCATTTTAGCATAGTAGTTCCGTAAAATACTTTATCCACATTTTCTCTCCATTTCCCTAGGTACAAAATCTAGTATATTTATGCAAATCTCATATCTGGTATTGTAAAACCTTCATCATAGAGATCGATGCACATGTATCTCATCTTTTTGGTTAGACAGGTTGCGTAACGGAGCAAGCCATATACACAGAGTCCTGAATAGCCCATGTTAAGTTGTCATGCGTAACTATTTAGTTCGCAAAAAAACTAAATTACGGTGATAAAACAACAATCATCATATGATAAATCACTTAAAAATGGACTTAATATGTAAAAAGAGACATGTTGACACATCATATAAAGTAAAAAATCTATGTGGCAGGAGATCATAAATCATAAATGGATGTTTCATCGTAGACTAAATTAACAGAATTATTGAATACTATTTTAACATGCCTAGTAAATATTATTATACGATCACTTAAATTGGAAGAAATGATAATCTTACGGAAAACAAATTTATTCAGATGTCAAAAAAGGTCGGAGTTGCCCGCATCATTGTTAAAAATCATACAGAAGCATCAGTTAATATATTTGGGTTCATTGTCCTTTCATCATTATCTGCACACACATAATCAATGTTCAATGGATGTTTTTTCCTACCACTTTTACTAGTTACTAAGAGACACAAAAAATAACTTCTATAGATTTACCTTATGAAATTAAGAAAACATAATGGAAACAAACTTGTGTACCATAAACAAAAGGAGCATTGTAAAAAGTCGATAATAAACAAATTAAGCTAAAAAACATGAATAATAAACTAATGATGATTAATCACAAATGAAAGATTTATAGTTACCTCTTTTCCATATCTCCGGTTTCGTCAGCTCAAAATATTTTAATTAGCCTTGTGCAATTTCAATAACCTTTTTAATAGCCTAAAAAACAATAAGTGAACACTTATATACAAAGCAAGCCGGTTAAAAGACATCACCACTTGCTTCGATAATAACGCTAAAAACATTAGTGGACGCAGGCTTGGAGTACTTTTCTCATAAAGCCGAAAACAATATATACTCTTTGAAATTACCTTTAAAGAAATGGATCCAAGTATGCTTAGTATTATCCATGGAAAATGTTCATGATCTGCTAATTATACATGGTTTGTTCAGAATTGCTTAATGAAACTGCTTACAAAGGGTTGTTCAATAAGCAATCCCAAAATTCTTTCGCCAATCCAACTCTCTAAAGATATAACACAAGTAGACATGCTTCTAAGTAAACAAGCTAAAACTTGCATCTATATTTATTCATACAGGTGCAACATGTAATCTATAGCATTTAATCAACAAATTCTTGCACTTCTTTCTGTTCATAAACGCATAACATTTTGATGTCTTACTTGCACAATGATGGATGAGTGAAAGATGTAGTGATCTCCTTCAAATTGTCATTTAGAGAGATATTGCCTGGAATAACATATTTGAACATGATAATCTCATAACCGGACACCATGTTTGTACCCATGAATATAAAATTAAAGGTTATGGAGAACACCTCACGTGTGCATGGGGAATTAGCAGACTCTTAAATTAGACGACTTGGTCAAAGTCGAAATTTCTTGAGAGAAACATCACCAATCTCATGTTACTAATTTAGCCACATTAAACATAAATTGACACTACATGACACAGATATTAGAGCAAACTCCTACACATGGTTAAAGTAAATAGCCTGATCAAAATTATGTAGTTTAAAAAACAGAAGCTCTTCATGAATATTTCTTATGACATTTCCTCGAACACGTTTTATGCACTCCTTAAATAACATAAATCCTCATAAAAAAGCTCAAGCTATCAACGTAGTATCAAACTCTTTTCAAGTAGAATATGTGAATATAGATCTCGATAACCATAAATAAATAAAAAATGTCACAATTATGTCAGAAGGAGGAAAGTAAAAACAATCAAGCAAAAAAAATATGGATGTTACCCGAATGAACCAAACCAAACCTGTGTTAGCACAAAGGAGACACCTTAAAATTGATATTATCTCAAAAGACCTTCTAATCAACCTATAAAAAATGAACGATATTTATCATCAAAAAAAAAGTGTAACAATGGCGTTAATATATCAAAGTAAATAAGAGAAACAAAAATGATGATAGAGATGAAAGATGAATATGCTTGATAGACTGAACAAATTGCTAATAATCAATTGAATTTTGAACAGCTAATACAGTTTCCCTAAAAGCTTAAATTACGGAAAAGTTTGACCCCTTCTTTAGTATTTTAGCAACATGTATCAATTGTAAAAGATTCTTGCTGATGTGGCATTTTTGACGTGGCTTAAGTGACATGGCATATATGCCAGCATGGATTAAATGAGGTGGCAAACTTTCAAAAAAACCTTTGTTTATTATATATATATAGATTGTTATGTTGAAAAAAAAAGTGATTCGAAAAAAAAATAAAAAAAAATATATATAGTTGTTATGTTATTGTAAAGTGCAATGTTATAAGCACTATGTTATGAGCTTTATAGATTTAGTATCGAGGAGGCCACCTCGGTCACATTCGAAGATTGGAGTTGGTAATTATGACAACAGTTGGAGAAAAGATAGTGTGCCCATCACGACGTCCTCTAATAACACATCTACCTAGTATTTCATGATCCGGTTTCTTGACTTCAAAGCTTGAACTTTGGGCGGACGGTAAGTGGTGATAACTTGGTTATAGATTTAGACTACATGGTTGTTTTTTTTATTTAACACCATTTATATATCCCATGTCTTATCCTACCCTTTAGTCATGAGCGTGTCTAGGTGATGCAATGAGCAATATTTGGTGTCTTGGCCATGGATTTGGTCATGTATCATTGATTTTGTCCACTTATTTGTGACATGTTAGTAATGACGAGTCACCCTTAACCTTTGTCGTGTCTACCCATATTTCCTTCGAGCTGTTTAGCCCTTAACTCTAGTGGTGGAGATTTGTGTAACCGCCAAGCTTATGATAGAATACATGCTATGACTTTGCAATTGAGTGATCACCCTGAAATTGACACTTGGAATAGTTGAGAGATTTGAGTGTTTCGTTCCCATTACATGAGGTGTTCGGCTTTATTTTATTCTAGCATAAGGGATTTGTAAACTTATATTTTCCGGGTTTTGGGAGATATCTTTTAGGAATCTTTCTAATAAGGTCTACTTGAGGGCAAGTTGAGTTCAGTGGGGATATTTGATAACATCAAATAGTCCCGAATATTAAGTGTCAATTTACCCGATAATGCTTGTAATTTATATCATTTATATGGATTCGTTTGTTTTCCACTTTCGGGTAAATTACGAGCATTGGAGCTAAAGAGGCAGAATTGGAGAAATATCAAAGATTTATCATAGTATCTTGACTTTGAAGAAGTTACGGCGTAACTCATCTCTCACATTACCGTAAGTAAAGCGTGACTCGAAAACCAACCCATCGGATGGTTACGGTAACTCTCCCCAAGGACTCGACGTAACTCTATCGGTCAAATGAGGTTCCACGCCGATAACTACGCCGTAACTATTCCACCAACTACGGCGTAACCAAGTATTATTGAAGAATACGGCGTAACCATTCATAAGAATACGGCGTAGATCTAGTGCAAATTACGAAGGAATTGAAGATTACGGCGTAACTCTTATTTTAGTTCTGCAGTAACCCGGATCCGCCTATAAATACCCACGATTTCCGGCATTTGAAAGCATCCCATTCCACACAACAACCAAAGAACGTGGGAAGAAGCCAAAGGCAGGTCTAGAGGAGCATAAGAGCTGTCTCAGGAGAAATCACTCCCTACGATAAGCATTAGCATTTTATCTTTTCTTTACTTTCGATTCATGTATTTCGTAACTTTGAATATTGAATTGATTTGTATGGTTAATATAAGCGGCTAAGCACCTCTTGGTGCTGGCCTAGTTATGATTCCTTAATTGTTTTGTTTGCTTTACATTACTTCCGTATAATTATTTCTAAGTGTATGCATGCATAGTTTATTGGTAGCTACCCTTGTTTTGGTAGTTTTGAATGGCGGTAGAGGTCAATTGCCTAGGAGATATGACCAACTAGCCCTAGGTGAATGAACTGAGATGGGAAGGGTAAGATATGACCAACTGATGACCCTTTCTACTTGTGTGATTTGACCAACTGATCACCTACCGTTTGGATGAACTTAAGAATTAGGGGGTGAGTGTTTAAGTTGCTAACGCCCGGCACTCACTATTATAAATCTAGCATGTAGCGGTACTAATGACTTGGCTTAGGGGACCGGGAACAACATGACTTATGAGGGACACCGACTTCTCCGTGGTGGCATCTTTGGCGATAGGTTAGGGCGAATTGACCAAATGTTGTCCTCTCGACTTTTACCCCACCTGAAGTAATTGGAAGTAAGTGGACGTAGACATTACTAGCTAGGAGGAATAACTAGGTTAGCACCACTCTCCTCTATTGATTAAACCTTTGCCTTTATTTGCTTTAGTAGTTAATTAATTAATTCCTTATCGAAATCATTATTAATCTGTGACACCTAGACTTAGTAATAATCCAACACACATAGCTCTTGGGACGACCTCGGTTTTACCAAATACTACACTACACGCGACGAAGTACTGTTGCCCGTTAGTGCATTAGGGTAGACCATAGGTATAACGAGACTTTATAAATATTAAAACCTGGTCAGTAAAACCTGCATCATCCCTCTTATGATTTTTTGGATGACTCGTCGAACGTCATTTCTAATATCATACGAGTGTCACCCACAACCAACTTCAATACACCAAATGTCACCATTGACAACCAAGAAACCATCATTATTGAACCACATGTTCCTCTTGATGTACAAACTTAGCCCACCAATGATTCCATCAATGTCGGCCCACCTCCGCTCGCCCACCAACATTAAACTCCTACCACCCCTTTACCTGATGTTGGCCCATCTACAACCCATGTTCACAGCCCACTTAACCCAAATGTCACCGCACCAACTCCAAATCATCCCGCCTCCGTTTCCGTTTGCTAAAATTAGCCCGCCTCCATTTTTCGTTTCCTAAAATCAACCCACTCAAATGATAATCCGAACCCGGTTTTGGTTTACCCCATGGTCACACGCTTTCATGTCGGGACTAATCGTCCCACTCAGCGTTTAACTCCTTATGTGTCGTCTATCTCCCCTTTACCTAAATCTTATAGTGATGCATTTAATTATCCAAATTGGCAAAATGCTATATGTGATGAGTATGATGCACTTATTAAGAATAAAACTTGGAATCATGTGCCTTGGCCTAAGGATACCAATATTGTTCGTTGTATGTGGTTATTTGGCAGATGGTACTCTTAGTCGCTACAAGGCTCGTCTTGTATCAAATGACAGTACACAGATTCAAGGTGTTGATGTTGATGAGACTTTTAGCCCGATTGTTAAACTGGGTACTATTAAAGAAGTTCTTAGTTCAGACACTTCTCGACTTTGGCCGGTTCATCAGCTTGATGTCAAGAATGCCTTTTTACATGGTGATTTAGCTGAGACAGTTTACATGCATAGCCTCCTAGGTTTTGGGATTTTGCCCCTCCAGATTATGTTTGTTTATTGATGCGGTCTCTTTATGGTCTGAAGCAGGCCCCTCGGGCTTGGTTTGAATGTTTTGCTGCTTATATTACTCAGGTTAGGTTTATTTATAGTCGTTGGGTGATAAGGATTTAAAACATACGTTTTTAGGAGGTCATTTAAGCCCTAAATTGGCACATTTTATATCCGTTACAACTTAAAATCGTTCCTTTTCACATCTTAGGTCTTTTGGAAGCAAAATGCTGGGATGAAGCATATTTGGACAAAAAGGAGCGAAAACATGAAGAAAAAGGCAAAGTCAAGATCCAAGGAAGATTCTCAAGCCTAACGGCGTCCCAACGAAAGGGCGACGCCGTCCCTAAAAAAGATTTCTGATCAAGTTACACGCGACGGCTCAGGTGAAAAAGAGGTTCTAAAGCATGACGGTGTCACGCCTAAACTCTGGAAGGCGTCCCCCTTATTTTCTACACCAGACGCCCAAGAACCATCTCAAGACAACGTCCTTCATGAAGATAGACGGGGTCACACTCATCAACTGACGTCGTCCCAACGATGACTTGGCCCAAACGAAACCCTAAAGATGGCGACCTGACGGCGTCACCATCAAAAGGCGATGTCGTAGCACTTGTAAATCTATATATAGAATTTGATTTTTCTGCATTTAGGGAGGTAGAATTTTGGAGAGCAAACCCTAACTCGTGTGTAGTCGGACTTGGACATTATTTAAGGGTTCCAAACCCTTCTTTACATCATAAGATAAGTTTGTTAAGCCATCATATCATTATGTCTACCCTATGTTTAATTGTTTGTGTGTTTGCTTGCTTATTTATCATGAGTAGCTAAATTACAATTGTGTTTGCTTAGATCTATGAAACCTAGTTGTTAATTATTGTTAGGTTGTTTCTTGTCTTGATTGGTAGACGCTATAGTAAGGAAAACTGGCTTCTTCTTTAATTGTTGCGAGCTTGAACGTCCTAAATAGCAAAAGGCTTGAGAGTGCACTTGAGCCATCATTTTGTTTATTGCGTGAGTTGTAGCTTTAGGATAATAGAGGATTCGGGGGAGATACTACGGTACTTGGCGATCCCGGGTAGTCTAGAGGAGAGTTACACTTCATAGAACTAGGGAATTAGGTACCCCCTATGACCAAACGGAATACAACACACCAATTTAGATGAGGATATAAAAATTCAATTGACCAATAAGAGATAACTAGGGAGTAAGAACATCTAAGTAAACACCTTTTTAATCATCATAAGAGCACACCTACATTAATATAGCCTATCTTTCCTTTTCATTGTTTAAGTAGTTAATTAGTTTAATTAAAAAGTAGTTAAAATTGGTAGAAGTACCACCCCTCACTCCTATACCCCGAGATACGTACCTTGCTTTAAAAAAACATAAAAAGACTAAAAAGAATCTCCCTCAACCTTACCTTCCCGTCATACATCTCTTCCTTGCATCTCTATTCCCCTAGAGGACGATCAAACCCCTAGGCTTATCCATACTACACTACAACGATTATGTACACTGCCTAGTGGGTTGTAAAGCTTGCTCGCAGAAAAGGAAGCTAAGTCTTTCGACCCCGAACCACGCAACAAGTTTTTGGCGCCGCTGTCGGGGAATAGTTATTGCTTAGGATTGATTTCTATTTCGTTTAGGTCTACTCACTTGATTCCTATCAAGTGAGATTTTTATTTTCTTTTTATTAGCTTTCTTTTAGTCTATCCCCCTTTTTTGTGTCTTTTGTTCGTAACCCTTTTCATTGACTATTCCGTTAGCCGTTATGGAGAACGCGAATCCGCCAAAAGTTTCAACCAATCGACAAAATCCACTACATAATCTACTTTTTCCACTCCAAAATTAGATCATGAGGTTCTAACAATATCGTGATGAATCATTTCCCGAGGCATGGACTCGTTTTAAATACGTACTATTACAAGTCCTTCATCAAGGCTCTGATTTATTGTGTCCACTCCAATTATTTTACACTCGTATCGACCACGAAACCCAAATGAGACTTGACTATATAGCGGATAGGGATCTTTGAGGATATGGTGTTCAAGATGCATAGGAAATATTTGAGACTTTCGCCCAAGGTAGAAGCGGAACATGGGACCCAAATAACGAAGATTTAGACATGTTCTCAAAGTGGAAGGCTCAATCGGAATGGTTGATTAGGAGTGAGATGGTTAGAGTTGAAATACTTAGTTGCATGCGTGGGATAGATTTCAATAAAACATATGACACGTATTAGGAATCCATTAGGTGAATAGAACATAGTAATCAAGTTTTTGAGAATGATTCTTATGAATCAGAACAAGAATTTAAAATGGCTAAAGAAGGATTCGAGATACTTAGGAGTGTATTTAGGTTAGATCATACTAAAACACATGATGAACATATAGGAGATCTAGATATAGTGGAGAATGAGGTGAAGACTCCAAACCCACAAGCCCTACCATCATATGAGGAATACACACCGCCTATGACTTATCTGGAAAAGGAAAAAGAGACTATAGGAACCTCGATTGAGGAATACACACCGCCTATGACTTATCTGGAAAAGGAAAAAGAGACTATAGGAACCTCGATTGATATAGAACCTTTGGACCAAACACCATTAGAGAATTTAGGTTTGAACGCTTGTAGTGATAACCTTTTTCTTAGTTCTACGGAAGTTTCTAGTTTTGATGAACTGGAGCCTCAACCAAAACCATTACCCAACTTTCCATCCATAGATGTGAATCTAGGAATTGAATTAGGCCCCAATCCACCCATCAAAACAAATAGTCTGGGTAGTTGCAGGATAAAGGTAGTAGACTCTAAGCCATGTAGGGTGGAAGCTAATATAGGAGTAACCCATGACCTTACACACTTATATCACCCATTCATGGTTGATAACAAGAAACATTATAGGTTTAAACTGGGTTTATTAGGTCAAGATGGATCCTTAACTAAGAATCTCTTGAAGTTGATAGAAGATGATCCTTTTCTAGGAGAAAGACTTGATTCACCCGATACACCAATAGAATTAGGTAAGGTTACAATGAAAGAAGTACACCCCTTTGAGCATAAGTATCACCCATCACCCTCTTCTCAAGTGAAAATTTTTCACCCTAAGGGTGTGTGTCGCTACTATCACCCGCACGTAAACTTAAATGTAGGGAAAACTTCCCGTTTATTAGTTAAATGAGGGTAGAGTCAAGCTCGTGACTCGAACAAAAACAAGCGCTTCTTAGGAGGCAACCCATGCTTAATTGTTTGCTTGTTTTGTTTTCAATTTTGTTTTTGTGTTCATATATCTTTTTCATTATTGTTTATTCTCATGTTTGATTTTGTGAAAATGCTTTATTTTGTTTTTAACCTCGTCTTAAGTGCATATAAATGTATTTTACAAAAAGATAAGTGTAGGGAAGATCACATATATTTTAAGAACATGCATGAACATGATATTAACAATAATTGGAATTGTATATATTTGTATGTTTGTTAGAGTCAAATGCTTGTATCGAGTCATAATAGATGTGTTGCAGGAATTTTTCCTGGTTTTTAATGAGGTAAATTTTTCAGAATTTTTCCAGAAAAATGTACCAGACCCTTTCTGTCAGGACAACCTGACGGCGTTGGGATTAAAGCCGGCGTCGAGCAATGTGAAGCAGTTATCGGTTTCGTTTATGTGTAACTTGTGATTTTTGGAAACCTCCAATTCTTAATATTCCAGAAAAACTGCAAACATCCATTCCACAAGCATTATATCTTATTCGCTTTCTAGTTTAGTTTTGTTTCATATATAGTTTTACCGCCGATTTTACGCGAGGTTTCGTTTTGTTTTCTTATAAGTGTGCAGGTTATATTAGACAAGAAGAAGAAACACATATCGGAAGCACTTATTACTTTTTCATTCTTCTTGGAGGAGGATTTAACCGCAACATCATACATATCCTACCGAGCTAATCAGGGGAGTACTAGTTTCTTTCTCCTTTACTTACCTTCCTTTATCATAACTTTGATACTTTCGGGGAACATTGGGGACAATGTTCAGTTTAAGTGTAGGGAGGGAGAATAAAATGGGAACTTAGAAACTATTCACTCATTTGATTTTTGTCTTGTCCTTGGTAAATTGTGTAATAAACTATGAGAAATATTTGTTAGGGAAATTTTGGCACCAAATTTAAAATTTTTTATAGCATTTACGAGTTAAACTTTAGTCTTAATAAAGTGTCTCATGGATAGGAATTATATGACTAGCACAAAAACCGTTTACCACTCAAATTCCACCCCAAAAATGTGAGGTTCGCCCCTAGATCTTTAGGAATAAAAGCATTCATCTTTAATACTTAGTGAGTGTACCGGTAGTATAATAGATTCTAGAACTTATTTTGTGATGCATTCTAAGATCGCTAGTGAGACTACATTCGTGTAGTTATGATTAACTAAATGATAAGAGGCATTAGGATAACCCTTGTTTTAAACCTGTAATTTAATTACGTCATCCACATCGGTTGAGTAATTTTCCCCACACCCTTGCGATGTACTCATCTTTAGTACACGATACCCCTAGTTAACCCCACAGAGCCTATCCTTTTCGCGGTTCTCGTGATGTTTCGATCTCCGGAATATCAATGAAGAGCATTGTTTACAATCCACCCCCAAATGTTACACCAAAATCGCCTTAGCCTACCTTGTATGCACCCATCTTTAGTGCATTATTGTTATCATTGTTAAACCCTTAGTTCAATTATCTAGTTGCTTGCATGGTTGCTAAGTTGAGTTATATCATTTGTATACAGTTTTGGGACTTTGGGACTCATGGGTTAAAGTAATACTTTATGGAGTAACGGGAAAGAACGTTAAATTCAAATTCCATTTGTCAACGTAATTAAGTACTTCAAGTGTTTTGATCTTTTCAATTCGGGTCAATTAGTGTTAGTGAAATAAAAATTCAAGTGTAGGGATGCTCCTATAAATCCCTTTATTTTGATGTTATCGTAGAGGATGGTAGAGTAAAAAGGTATGAAAAAAGAGAGAAAAACATATGGGCTACCATCCTACATTTATCTTTATGTTTATGTTTTTAAGTTTATGTTTATGTTTTGTTTCAAGTTGTTTAACGTTACAACCCTTGTAAAGACCTCTTAGATAGTTATTCCTAGGTGCTTACGCCAAAGCGGTGGAGGTTTGAGCTATTCTCAAGCCTATGGTAATCTATGTACTATGTTAGGTAATGAGTGTTTATCTTCCATTTTCTTACATGTTATATTTCATATAAACCCGAGAGATGAGAGAATCCAAACGCCAATTGTGAGGTGCTAGTGTATAATTTTCGTGCTTGTTATGACTATTGTGGCGCTTGTATTTCTTGTAAACTTTTTTAAACCAATGCTTCATGCCCCCTAACTTATAAAATGATTAGCCAAAAGCACATTTGCTTGAGGACAAGTAAATTCTAAGTGTAGGGATATTTAATAAGGATTTAAAACATACGTTTTTAGGGGGTCATTTAAGCCCTAAATCTGCACATTTTATATCCGTTACTATTTAAAATCGTTCCTTTTCACATTTTAGGTCTTTTGGTAGCAAAATGCTGGAATGAAGCATATTTGGATGAAAAGGAGTGAAAACATGAAGAAAAAGGCAAAGTCAAGATCCAAGGCAGATTCTCAAGCCTGACGACGTCCCAACCAAAGGGCGACGTCGTCCCTAAGAAAGATTTTTGATCAAATTACACGCGACGGCTCAGGTGAAAAAGAGGTTCTAAAGCATGACGACGTCACGCCTAAACTCTGGAAGGCGTCTCCCTTATTTTCTACACCAGACGCCCAAGAACCATGTCAACACGACGTCCTTCTTGAAAACAGACGTCGTCATACTCATCAACTGACACCGTCCCAACGATGACTTGGACCAAACGAAACCCTAAAGACGGCAACCTGACGGCGTCACCATCAAAAGGCGACGACGTCGCACTTGTAAATCTATATATAGAATTCGATTTTTCTGCATTTAGGGAGGTAGAATTTTGGAGAGCAAACCCTAACTCGTGTGTAGTCCGACTTGGAAAGTATTTAAGGGTTCCAAACCCTTCTTTACATCATAAGATAAGTTTTTTAATTCATCATATCATTATGTCTACCTTATGTTTAATTGTTTGTGTGTATGCTTGCTTATTTATCATGAGTAGCTAAATTACTGTTAATACAAATAAGCCGCAAAAACGTTTATTTATATTTTACGATCTTCTAATGTTTTGTCTATAACAAACGTAAAATCATTTTAATGAAACAAATACAATACGTAAACAGTTTGAACTAATAGTTTCTAACACACTTACGTTCTCACATAAAACACTAAAACAAGTATAAGTGCTTTTATGATTTAGTAATACATATGTACAACAACTAGTGTTTACATATTTGGGTAAAATATACACATAACTAGTATGTAGTATATTGGGTAATTTAAATGGGTAGAAACTTAAGTATCATAACCCATTGACCAAATACATTGAATGTAGTTGAGTACAACCCAAAGTCCATGACCCATATCCATGGAGCTTGACCTATAACCCATTGCATGACATCATGCTTATATCATATATGGATAATATCCATAACCCATGGTATTGACCCATACCCATGTGACTAGGTGCATTGCACTCATAAGATACATTGTATCTTGTAAAGATCCATGGATCAACCCATAACCCATGACCCATAACCAAAATACCCATGGGTAAGAGGGCGTCCACGGATCCCTAGCTTTACGCTAGACGGATCCTTGTGGGAGGATCCGTGGGATCGAGGAACGATGAGACATTTTCCTCTATAAATAGTGAGCCATTTCTTCATTGTTTCTCACCCCTTCTCACATACTTTCTCCCCACAGTTTAAAACTCTCTAACCCCATATCTATGTGATCTATGTTTGTAGTTTTGTTTTGTGTGATTCTCTAGGTTCCTCTTAAAGGCGAGATCACCACCTTTGAAGTCAAGCAAGCTCAAGTCCATGAGTTGTCATGCTTCCTCATTATCAAGACCATCAAGTCCTCTTGTTGATGATTCTTTCTTTCTTCTAAGAAGTGTAGTGTTGAAGACATTAGTGAAAGATGTCTCAAGTGTCAAGACGAAGACATTAGTGAAAGGTGTCGATCGTTCGTATTATAGGAATTAGTGAAGGGTGCCTAGAAGTCAAGTCACAAGACATTAGTGAAGGGTGTCTTGAAGATCTAGTTAAAGGCATTAGTGAAAGGTGCCTTAGATGTACATTCGATATGGTGTGTTTCGATGTACAAGATAGATTAGCATTAGATCCAAGGATATTGATATCCTTGATGATGTTGTAATAAGGAGTTGGTTTCCTTTGGGATTAGTCGTTGGTGTAGTGTTGGGTAGTAGTTCCTCCATTGTCTTGGAACTCGGTATCTAGCCTAATCTTGGATAAAGGGTGGCTGACGTTGTGGTAGGTGTGGTTCACCTTGGTGTGAAAGAACCGGTGGTTAGCCTAGTACCGAAAAAGAGTAGGCGACGTTGTGAAGGCTTCTCCGCCATAAGGAGTTGGTGTCGTGTAGTGATTACGAACTCGAGTAGGTGACTCGGGGTGGAGTAGGGCAAGGAAGGTGTCCTTGTAGCAGAACCACTATAAATACTTGCGTTGTGGTTTTGTGCTTCTTACTCTTACCTTTTCATTACATACTTCTATATGTTTGTTTATCAACATCCAACACACATCCAAATAGATTGACATAAGTCGATCTAAATAGTTTAAAATGAGTTTTAATTGGCAAAACTATTCAACCCCCCCTTCTAGTTTTCCACAATTACTATTGTGTTTGCTTAGATCTATGAAACCTAGTTGTTAATTATTGTTAAGTTGTCTCTTGTCTTGATTGGTAGACGCTAGAGTAAGGAAAACTGGCTTCTTCTTTAATTGTTGCAAGCTTGAACGTCCTAAATAGCAAAAAGCTTGAGAGTGCACTTGAGTCATCGTTGTGTTTATTGCGTGAGTTGTAGCTTTAGGATAATAGAGTATTCGGGGGAGATACTACGGTACTTGGCGCTCCCAGGTAGTCTAGAGGAGAGTTAGAATTCATAGAACTAGGGAATTAGGCACCCCCTATGACCAAACGGAATACAACGCACCAATTAAGATGAGGATGTGACAATTCAACTGACCAATAAGAGATAACTAGGGAGTAAGAACATCTAAGTAAACACACTTTTAATCATCATAAAGCACACCTACATTAACATAGCCTATCTTTCCTTTTCATTGTTTAAGTAGTTAATTAGTTTAATTAAAAAGTAGTTAAAATTGGTAGAAGTACCACCCCTACTCCTATACCCCGAGATATTTACCTTGCTTTCAAAAAAACATAAAAAGAATAAAAAGAATCTCCCTCAACATTACCTTCTCGTCATACATCTCTTCCTAGCATCTCTTTTCTCCTAGAGAACTATCAACCCCCTGGGCTTACCCATACTACACTGCAACGATTAGGTACATTGCATAGTGGGTTGTAAAGCTTGCTCGCGAAAAAGGAAGTCTTTCGACCCCGAACCACACATCATTGGGACTTATCCTTATTTATCTATAGACAGGGGACTGATACAGCTTATTTGTTACTTTATGTTGATGATATTGTTCTCACCGCTTCATCTAAGAGTTTGTTACAATAGATTATTGCTTCTCTTCATCAGGAGTTTTCTGTGATGGATCTGGGTTCACTTAATTTATTTATTTTGGTATCTCTGTGATGCGCAACTTTTCAGGGATGTTTTTGTCTCAGCGTAAGTATGCTACAGAGATTCTTGAGCGGGCTCATATGGTTGGTTGTAACCCTAACCGGACTCCTGTTGATAGTGAGTCTAATATGGGTGATGGTGGTGATCCGGTTTATGATCCGACGTTATATCGGAGTCTTGCGGGTTCTATTTAGTATCTTACTTTTACTAGCCCTGATATTTCTTATGCAGTGCAACATGTTTGTCTTTATATGCATGATCCTCGGAGCCTCATTTCTCGGCTCTTAAGCGGATTTTGCGGTATGTTCGGGGTACTTTAGACTATGGGTAACAACTATTTTCCTCTTCTACTACCTCACTGGTTGCTTATTCGGATGCGGATTGGGTTGGTTGCCCTACAACTCGAAGATCGACTTCTGGTTATTGTGTATTTTTTGGCAACAACTTACTCTCCTGGTCCTCTAAGCGTCAACCGACGCTCTCTCGTTCTAGTGCTGAGGCAGAGTATCGTGGTGTTGCCAATGCTATTACTGAGACCTGTTGGTTGATGAATTTACTACGTGAGTTGCATACTCCTTTGTCTTCCGCTACACTTGTTTATGTATACTTATCTTCTAACCCAGTTCAACATCAACACACCAAGCATATAAAGATTGATATTCGCTTTGCTCGAGATTTGGTTGTTGTTGATCAGGTTCGCGTTCTTCATGTCCCTTTACATTATCAGTATGCAGATATCTTCACCAAAGGCTTACCTTTAGCTTTGTTTGTGGAGTTTTTTTAGTGATTTTGGGACGGCTCGACTTCTTGGATTTCCCGAGCAGGATGGAAGCAGCATCTCTACTGCATCGATATTTGAAGGCACCATTGGCTATTTGGCACCAGGTATAACTTACTTTGATAATGTTGAAACTGTGGTTTATTTTCTTGACAAAATTTGAACCTTTTTATTATGCTATTAAACTTTAAAAAAAATAAATAAAAAAAAATAAAAAAAAAATAAAAAAATTGATGGTTTGACTTTTAAGGTCAACATGACTGTTGGACGTATTAATGCCTTATATGCCAAAGAAATCAAGTTGGGTCGAATAAAGGGCCTGTAGATTAGTTTCTAGTTTGGGCCGCAGGCCAACAAACCCAATAGTTAGAATAAACGGTTATTTAGTCAGTTAATTAGATTACAACGGTTAGTTTAGGGTTGCAACGGTTATTATGAATCGGTATGTCTCTTGAAGACGCCGTTTCATCTTGTATATATAGGGATAGATATCTGTAACATAGAGTTAACCCATACGTTTTATAAATATAAATTATAAGGGGTTCACCCATCTTCTTTGTTCCTGTTTTGTATTCTCAATTGAATGATGTCTACATGATGTTGTTTGTTCATAAATACGATCCTGGAAATCAGACATGTGCAAAGATTTTACAGTGGTATCAGAGCCGAAGGTTAGTTTGAAGAGAAAGAAAGAAGAAGTTGGTTACGTGGAAGACAAATAAAGAATGGACGCGGTCATACCCCAGTTATTATGAAGAATAAAGGTAGCCTATGCGATGGGGTTCCTGGAGGAATATGCGAGGCAGTCAGGGAATGTCACAAGGAGTACATAGGGATGGTGAAGATAATATACTGCGAGGGAGCACAAAGATCAAGGCAGGAAAAGCCAGGAGAAGTGGCAGGGAATTGCAGTGGAACTGCAGGAAAAGAAAGACCACATGCTTTTGCAAGGATGGATGTTGAAGTAAGGGAAACACTAGATGGAACTTCAAGGAAGAGAAGTAGGACTGCAAGAGAAGATGTCAAAGTGAAAGGCATATTGGAACCAAGGCAAGGCTGGTTGATGATAAGGAATGGACGATAGGCAAAATTAAAATTCGATGATGGAGAAAAGTTAATTATAACTTTTGAAGATAACTATGAATAACCCATAGGAGAAAAAGCAACCAACAAGGAAATAGAGAATGCAAATGGCTGTGACGGTCACAAAGAAGATGAAGAAAGCAAATTTGAAGACTTTGGCATATCGACATTAGGGAGGAACTGTTGGACGTATTAATGCCTTATATGCCAAAGAAATCAAGTTGGGTCGAATAAAGGGCCTGTAGATTAGTTTCTGGTTTGGGCCGCAGGCCAACAAACCCAATAGTTAGAATAAACGGTTATTTAGTCAGTTAATTAGATTACAACGTTTAGTTTAGGGTTGCAACGGTTATTATGAATCGGTATGTCTCTTGAAGACACCGTTTCATCCTGTATATATAGGGATAGATATCTGTAACATAGAGTTAACCCATACGTTGTATAAATATCAGTTATAAGGGGTTCACCCATCTTCTTTGTTCCTGTTTTGTATTCTCAATTGAATGATGTCTACATGATGTTGTTTGTTCATAAATACGATCCTGGAAATCAGACCTGTGCAGAGATTTTACAATGACAAAATTTGAACTTCATTAGCTGATGCATTGTATTTTATCTTACTAAGAAAATTTTGATAACCAGACTAAACTTTGTAAATGTGAAATACAATAACAGATTTTGGGTTTAGTTTTATACGAGATGTATATCAATTTTGATTTTGAGTTGTATCACATTTGACCCAGTATGTCAAACTAATGCATTTTCTATTTTCCATCAGAGTTTGCATATATGAGAAAAAAGACAACAAAAATAGACCTGTTTAGCTTCGGAATAATAGTGATGGAATTCCTCACTAGAAAAAGGCCAACAGGACTGACCGAACTCGAAGGGGTCCAGATCACTTTGCCACAGCTAGTAGATCACGCACTTACAAATGGAATGAACGAGCTGATTGATATTGTGGATCCTGATCTGACATCCAATTTCTCAACGAAGCAAGGCCTAATAGAACAGCTTCTTAAGCTGGCGCTATCTTGCACCAGAACAGATCCAGACGATCGACCAGACATGAATGAAGTTTTGTCTACACTTACAAAAATCAGCAAGCAAGTCTAAACAATGAAGGTTACACATTGGAACATACAGGGACATCCTTACTTGTGCTTTTTACTTTCTAGCATCAGATTGCATTTCAGAGTTTACTTTAAGTATTGACATATTGTAGACACGATGAGAAACTATGTTAATATATCTTAAAGTACGGTTAATCAATAATCAGCTCATATGTTGACCAATTTTTCTCTTATGGTCACAATACCCCCTTTTGTATGGTCATTTACATCAATAAGTCACAACGTCGAGACTTTATTTTTCAAGTTTAATGATTAAAAATGTACTTACAAAAAAGACATTAGTCTACAAGTGTTTGTAACATTTTGTTGCATTGAGATGCAACATTATGATTGACATCAGTTTACGTTGGTCAATATGACCTGTCTCAAGGCTTGATATTGTGCCTGCTTTTACGTGTATCATTTTATGCTCAAGAACAACTATATAACGATATAGTTTTGCGGGTATTCTTGGCCAAAAATTATACACTAACAACTAATTATCAATATTAAGTAACAATTAATAGTAAGGTTTATATAGTCATTATAATTCGTTTACTCGCAAATGATAGTGATAAACTACTTGGTTGAGAACTTTGAATTATATGCGTCTTCTTAAAGACTTTGTCTAATAAACTGACGATATCATTTAAATAGTTAAGGTGCTATTTGACAAAGGGATACATACATTCACTAACACTGCAACTATACTAATGCTGATAAACTCATACCTAGAATTCATAAACTACTGCTCTCCTGATCTGCATCTTCATTTGTGGTTCGAGGATCGCTAAATTCTACACATATAGATCGTTCTTTTCATTTCCATGCTCAACGCACGAAAGTTAGCAACAACCTCCACCGGTAACTCTAGTTATCAGCACAGGTTGGACTCTGTTTATCTTTTCTCTTCTTGTAGTATAATTCATAAGCAGGTTTCGTTCTTAGAAAAAGCAGACAGCTGGAAGCCAAACCTACTAAACAAATGCATCCCCATACGATAAATGTCTTGTGATAGCATTTTCGACCAATACAAACTGTCTTGTCATCAAGGTCCACCTTTTGTGAGATTCCAATATGGTCATCGTAAATTACAGCTGCAATAATACCATATAGTAATGATCCTAACGGGATGTTGGTTATAAGGATATTATGATTGATCCCTGAACTTTTTGAACCAAAAAGCTCGGAAGTTAATGATACGGCTGTTGAAATTAAGAACCCGGAGCAGATTCCTATCAACCCCGTGGCCACACATATATCAGTCTTGTGATCAGATAAAACTAGCAGAAGGAAAGCAATAGGCAGTGGCACGAGTGAAAGCATTAGCATCCCAGTCCTAGTAGTATACATTCCTGCATTCGTTTTTAATGCATAAATAATTCGTCCTGATTATTTACATCAGCAAGTACAGAAAAAATAAATGTTTAATGCTTGAAGGTTGAGATTTCGAACCGTTTAGTTATGAATGGTCAAAACGGGTCAAAAGTAAACCAAAGTGTAAATTATATAATAAAAATAAATAAAATTTCTTGAAACCGTTATCAACATTCTGTCCCCTCTACGTAGAAATAATAATGTGACCCAATATTTAAGTCAGTGTGTCTAAGCCTGTACTTACTTGTGCTATTCTGGCGGTGAAAGCATGCAACCAAGTCCGAAGCAGCCGAAAGCAGACGCCCAAAAAATGAGCATGTAGAATACATAGTGACAAGTTCTTTCGTCTCGGAAATATACCCAAGTGATTGAGCTATTTGTCCCAAATTATTACTATAAACAAGTCCAATAGCACCCCCGCAAAAGTACGCAATATAATAAAGCCAAAAATCACATCGAGTCACAAGTAATGCAACACTATGTTCTTCACCGAGAACCTTTAATCGACCTTTCTCAATAGTCATATCAAAAACCCAACCCAGCAAATTCTTTTTCTCCGTAGGAGCAAAAGATTCCTCTGTATATTCTTCATGATGTTTAATTTCAACCAAATTGTATTTTGGTCCTTCAACAGGTTTCCCGTCAGAATAATAAGCCCGATACAGTTTCTTAACAAGATAAACAATTTTCGGGAAAACGAATGGAAGGACTATTAAAAGGATTCCCACAATGTATATATTTTGTGATTTTGATTCTGTAAATAAAAGATAGAGGCCTGTAACAGCTGCTAACATATACATACAGACAAAAACATATGCATCATCTTTGACGACAGTTTCATCTATTTGATGGTCTATATCTGAGCCTGGTTGTTGGAGGATCGGGCCTAGTGCTGCTATAGCTACAATGAAGGGGATAAGCGCGTTAAGAAGAAGGTAAGAAGTGTTTTTGTTTGGAGTTAACTTAGTGGCGATGATGTTGTATAAGGCTGCTGTTACTCCATTGAAGCTAACACTTAGAGATACGGCTAATGGCCAGTTTTCTGGGAAGTTTTTTATGTTTAAAACGAAACAGACAGTGTTGAACCATGGGATGCTTCCACCCGCGGATAAAGACAAAAGGAACACCTATAAAGTATTAACAACGCGTCATAGCTTAGCAAAGTAATAACGATGTGGATAAATAGTTTAAAACACAACAAGATAAACAGCAAGAAAAAAAAATGCAACTTATAGGTAATTTTACTTATCATTTGCCAAAATTAACAATGATACAGTTAGGTGAGTCTCTTGAAACACAGGTATACAGAATTGCATCATATATTTATTCATCTAATGGTCTACCTTTCACCAAACCTTCAAACAGGTTTTCATGCTATGAGCATTTACTAATATCAGATCGAGCTACCCATAATGTGCAACTAACAACTAATAACTAAATACTAATGTTCATCAGTTCATCACAACGGCAAATTAAGATGTGTTCTGATTTGCTTTATCAACGATTCAGCGGTCAAAGTTAATTAGACAACTGAAAGTGCGATTACATTTGTACCAAACTAAGGAACTAGAAAGCTTTTCTTGTTTTTTAGTTTCAACGCCAAGAATATGTTATCTAAAAAATCGAAAAAAAATTAGTATTTTGGAGAAGATTGGATTAAAAAAAAAATGACAGTGCTAATTAAAGAGTATTTCAATTCAAACAAACACATATTCAATTAATTCACATCTAGAAACACATTTTCATATATCAACAATAAAGAAAACCCTAAAATAACAAAAAAAAAGTTATAATAACAAAAAAATTATAACAAAATTACCAACCATGAAATAAGGCAAAGAAAAATGTCCCTGAATAATCAACCATTGAAGACCATAACCAAACAATCCAAGAAAAGCAGCCATAAAAAGCACAACCCATGTCGGAAAATACAACAAAACGACACCCGAACACCATCCAAACATCTTCCCGATATCCGAACCCATTGCCATATAATTGAGTTGCACCTGATTGATTTTTAGTTTAGATTTCATTTGTGTTGAATATGACGGGAAGTCGAAATTTGTACCCGTAAACGCTTGAATCCATATCGCCGCTATTAGTACTATCCATTTCCTGCATTTTACAGATATCTTCATTTTCCGGCCAACAATTACACCGGAGACAAAAAAAAGGTTGTGAAATTTAATGTCTTCAACAGCTTTTACGAATGATGTAATAATCATGCATGGTTTAAATGAGGGGCATAATGTAAAAGGATTTCTACACTTTTAGTCCTCCAAAAAACATAGCGGGCTACCGGCACATTCAATACGTTGCTTTATCAAAGCAAAGCCCATTTAGGTTCTAAAATAGTCATGGACTCATGTATAAAATGAAAAGCACGTTATTATACACATTATACAAATTAATAAACACATAAAACTTCATGTTTAACAAGTTGATGTTACATATAGTTTGAAAACCGGACCGGACCGGACCAACGTGTTCAACCGAACCGGTGTCGCCACCGGTTTCGGCTAACCAAATAAAGTCATTCAAAACGAACCGCAGAGGACCGTTAAAACCGATACAACCGGTAAATCATGTCTCATCGAGATCTTTTCACGCTTATTTTGAACGTTATACGAAACACTTACCACAATATCGCATATCGTTAATTGTCTGCGCTAGAAACCGATCGCCGCTAAAGACGCAGACTAAATCTAGTATGAACTAAAAAGTATAGTGTTTCATTTTTTTTTTACAAATTAAACTTTCAAATTCTGTCCCAATAAGCATACTGTTACCGTTTTTTTTACTTTTTTTAAGCTTAAATCTTAGTATTATTAACATATTTGGATTTACATAAAGGTAGAAGGAAAACGAGCAACAAGTTGCGCCGCTAATCTTTTTTGGATGGCAAAACTAATTCTTTTAAAAAAAAATATTTGTGGATCTAGGTGTCATAACATTACTATGCATAAGTTATTGTATTCTGTTAAGGAGCTCCACTGCTTTAAGTGCAAGAAAATCAAAAATATCAAACGCATGTCAATATGTCATCTATTTAAATGTTAACGACATCGTTCTATAAAGAAAAATCTTAAAACTTAGTATTTTTAACAAATCTGTAAAATATTAAAGTATGAAACCCGAATAACATTTTGTGGTTAACATCATCAAATTAAAGTATAAAACACATAAATAGCAGAGATCATTTACATATAAAAAAGAACATGCATACCAACTTACAAATCTCAGCACCCATTTTTTTATCGAGAAAAACAAGGAAGATTAATTAATATTTTTATTTATTTTTTTTTTGTAAACAAAGATTACATTTCATATCACTCCTCGCAAACGGAGGTAATTTGAACACAACAAGTTACATCGAACATAAAGGGCAAAATCGAAGCCGACTTGCCAAACAAAATACACGAGGCAACAAGTTGCTAAAAGAAAGATACACCCTAATAGTTGTGACATACCACAAGAACACCATACAAGGGGGGAATCACCAAAGTGAGCTTTTTTTTTGGGTAAAGGGAGTAATCCTGCACCGGTAAAATATTAAAACCAAAAAGCGTTTAAGTCAAAGGCGGTGAGTTCCTCGCCTCGATCCTAGGACACTTACAGACACTCATATAAGCGTGACAAACCACACTTATAAGAAACATTGAACATCAAACTACGACGACTATAAAAAACAAAAATACTTGAATCTTCAAGTCGTCATAATAGTCCAAACTTCCAGCTTTAACACGAACCCACAGCACCTTGATCACATGTGAGAAATTAGAATGAAACGACTTCAGCACCAAACCCACCAACCATAATGATCCAAGGAACCAAAACATAGGGATTTTAAACCCTAACTTCCACATAGCGTACCAATCAACCCAATAAGATAAGAACTCTGCCCGGAAACAAAGGATCAAAAGGTACTACTAACATGCTTCGAAGAGACCAAGAGGAGGTAAGGACCCACCCCAATGGCTCAATGACACTCCACCAAGTCCCAAACACCCACGTATGAACAAGCACAATAAACATTATTCAGAACCATACTAGTGTCTTCAAGGACTTGTACTTCGCAAATCCACAAATCCCAACATCAGAAAACATACATAGAAGATAAAACTAAGCATCCTAAAAGGAGCTAGAACAAAACCCAACAGATCTAGAATCAAGACCCAAGGCTGCAGCAAGCTATCGATGGCAGACCACAACATATCTGAGCAGACTGAGTAGGCAGCAGCATCAACAACAATGGCAGCGGCGAGAGATGACAGATCTGTGAGTGAGGCTTTTATTGTGGGAAAATAAAGTACAAGAAAAGATCCGGACGGCCGGTCGAAACCGACCGCCGGAGAAATGATTGGATTTTGGTGGATGAGTTTTTAGAGAGAGGTAGGAGATTTAGAGAGAGGTATGAGAGATGTTGATTTAATTAAAAACGCAATTATTACATACATTTTTTTTAAATTTAATTTTCTCATGAAGCGTTAATTGTTAAGCAAAACAAATTATACTGCCGCGACGAGCATTTTATTATCTTTCAGTAGACGGACACTTTCATATACTTTTGACGAACGTTTTTTTCCCCTTCTTTTCCATTTTTTCACGTTTTTTTCAGTATTGCAAATCGCATGACGTATCACATGTGATTTAACACTCATATAAAATTTCGAACACTATACAACTGTCATAAAAATGGCATAACTATTTTTGTATAAATCAGAAAGTTTCTACGCTTTTTGCAATGAAAAATACACGTTCATAGATTTCTATTTTTGTATCACACATTGTATTTGAACATTCAAACTAAAGCAGTTTATCTTGAAACTTATATAATCACATGTGATAAAACTCGCATGTGGTAAAAATCAAATGTTATAGAGATCACATGTAATAAAATCACATGTGGTTTTATGTGTTTTATCTAACTTTGACGAATTAATTGTCCTGGTCTTATAAGTCAAAATATAATATGTTATGGTTCACAAAATATGAATGTCTAGTTTTTAGTGAAAAACACTAAAGTTATTTTCAAATTTGTAATGTACTATGCATGATTTAAATTAGTAAGTTTAGAATAAAAAATCCAATCAATCTAATTGGAATTGAATTTTCTATTCCTACACAGAATTCAAGCGTGTGAAAGATTTTTTATCTCTTCATCTAGTATATATGTCCTTTTTTTTGGACTCGTAGAAACAAATAAACCCTGTCACAAAGTGGTACTAATCTTATACCAATTGATGATCAGAAACATGATTCCTTCCTTGCTTCTCATAGATGATAAAATTTATAAGTCGGGTATAAAACCTGATAACTAAACAATTTGTATAGCAGGGTCAAGCAGTTTCCAAACATCTTGAATCACAGTTAACCACCAATAACCAAACCACAACAACTTCCACAAATACCTCAACATATCCTCCAGCAGCGTAATGCAGAAAAAATAAAGAAAATAAATATAAAGAAAGCCTAAGAGGTGTTACAGAGCATGCAACCAGCAACCAGAAACCAGCGAAAGACTTATTCCACATCTCTTCTTGATTCACTTAGTCAAGAAGAGAAGTAAGAGCCCAGGAATGAACCCAAAGAAACCAAGATCACCAAACCAAAAAAACCCCAATCGGAATTATTATGGTTCCAAGATAAAACCCTAATTTTATAGATCTGAACAATTAACACCCCAAGAACGCGATTCAACCACCAATAAACCAAATCCAGTAACAAGAACCACTAATCAACCACCAGAACAAAAAACTCCCTAATTTTTAAAACCGTAATTTCACCAGGAAATCAAGAACCAACAATCAAGATGATTGGTAGCTCTGATACCATGTAAAAACTATCAAATCAATATCACAACACACGATTTGCACTCAACTAACCTCCCCAAGTACTTATTTTTTATATACTAATAAAATTATATGTATCGTCCCTAAATGGATGTGATACTACATACAAGAGAAATGTGTTGTCCCCAAACAGATGCAAAACCAAAAAGATCAGAAGATACCCTTAACATGAGCGGACATTTTTCAACACAAATTGGATATGGTTTGATATGCGAAGTAGCTAGCGAGCATGGCTAGTGTACTTCCTCGGTGGACAAATTGACAACACATCTTATACCTATAGGTCGGGGGATCGGGTGTAAAGTTTTGAACGTCAATTGGTAGTGGGAGCTATGACAAATTTTATATAGCAAGAATGTAATGATCACATATTCAATAAGGGAAGTCGATGATAGGCCAATAAACAAGTGGTGATGAATGTTATACCTTCAAACAATCCATCTTAAGTTATACGTGAATTGTTAAAATGAAAGAGAAACATTCGGTTGAAATTGCAGCAGTTTACAGCGACTCGCAATGCAGTGGCAACAAACGGTACGTAAAAAAATTACCAATAATGTTATTAAAACTCAGATCTACAAATAAAATCTACAGGTCTATTAAAAAATAAATAAATAAATAAATAAATAAATAAATAACCCTTCAAAACTTGATTAATTAAATCTATGAAAAAAAGCTTTAAAAATACCTCAAAACTTGGTGGTTCATCTGGGTGGTTCCTCTCGGTTGTCGTGGTTCTGTGGTGGTTAGGTTTCAATGGAGGCGTGATGTCCGGCGGTGGTGAGAGTATTTTGTGTGTATTTTGTGTTTATGTTTGTAATATCCGCCTTGAAGTATAGTGTGTTTTGTGTCCAAAGAAAACATACGATTCGACCATAGTTTCTGCATTAGTTTCACATAATCAATATGTGTCTTAATGTAGTTCAAACGACAGTCTATCAATGAAGTTTCCTTAATGTAGTTCAAATGCCACACTTTCAATGAAGTTTCCTTAAGTAAAATTATGTTTTTCAGCGCTAGCCTTTCAATGAATTTCCTTAAGTAAAATTCAGTTTTTCACTTTTCAAGGTTGTGGTTTTTTGTTTTATAAGTAGTTAAGATTATTAAAATACACCCTAACTCAAAAGAACAATTAATATATACCACATGGTACAAAATAATAATGCATAAATCATCTTATCTTTTTTTCTTCTTTAAAACACCCAATAAATGAAATATACAAATCATTAAGCGGATTGTACAAACCAATTTTTTATGCAATTAGACTTTTTGATACCACATTTTTCGACCACGTAATGGACCACCATTTATGACCCCAACTAGCAATATAGACACTACCAGATAGCGCTAAAACAGCGACTTTAAAACACAGTATATGTTTAAACGCTATATAATATTGAACGTCCAAAACAACTAGCAATAGTGGTGACCACCGTTTTTGTGTCGTTGTTGCATCATGATTCATGGGTTCTTTGCCATTTCTTTATGAAATAGTTGCGATAAATTAATTCCTAAAGTTATCGCCATGCGTAAAGTTAGCATCATGAAAAACCTATAATCGAAAATATTGCGCACCATAAATTTTGATTACAGGGTACACGCCGCCGCAACGCATGGATACCCTGCTATAAAAGCTTCTTATAATGTTACTAAATGCATAAGCAAGAAAACAAGCTAATTTCCAATTAATACACTAACATTTTTTTCCTTCTATAAAACAATCCATCGAAAAGATCTTGCTATCGATTTAAAAATATAATCAAGCAGTACACTGCGCAGAACGCATGAAAGTATCTTGCTACTATAATTATAAGAATGGATTTTAGAAAGCCCGCTTTGAAATAGGATCAAACAGTCCGCCACCAAACCGACCGGTAAGTTGTGGCTTCTCATGACAAAACCGACTCCGCAACACCATTTCTACTTGATATCCCAAGATATGTATTAATTTTAGCACTCCGTTAGATGCAGGAAACCAAAGTGTGCCTAAGATGGAGTGTTTGGCGAACCATATCGCGGAAGTTATTTACTATTAGATGTTAAGTGAAAGACAAAAATTATTGGCTTATAGTTCAGCACCAATGGAGTGATGGATCTCCTATATTATTATTATAGCGATAAAAGATTAATAGCTACTACAGTAAAAATCATATAAATTAATACTCGATAAATTAATAAACTCAATAAAATTAATAATTTGTCCGGTCCCAACTGGAATGAGTCTAAATTGAACCCCAATAGATAAAATAATAAGATAATAATTTTTTGAAACCCAGGTGTATATATATTAGTCCCAACAAAACTATAAATTAATAAACACTAAAAAATTCCATAATATATATATTATATATGTGTAATACACTTCAAAATTCTAAGATTTTTAGAAAAAATGAATATATAATACTGTTTTTTGTTGAACTTCAATATTATATTGATTTCATCTTTAAATCTCCCTATCAGACTCAAGAGTTGGGCGTTGTCTTCTCATATTGCAACAAAAGTGGTGAAGAGTTGTTGCCGCTTGTAATGCTTCTCTTCGGTGACCGGATCCAAAGCTATTCAATCATCCTCAACTTAATCATCGACCGGATTTTGAATGGTATCCGCCACAATTTCTTCAATTCCTTTAAGTTAATAATTTATTAATTTATCGATAAAATAATATCTCGCTAAATTAATAAAATATGTCGATAAAGCAATTAATTTATGTAGTTTTCTTGTATATTTTTATTAAGGGTGTTTGCTTGTTAGAACTTTTTTCTTTCTTTCTTTTGGATCAATCATATGATTAAGCCTCGCTGTTCAAAACAACTTATCTCGCTCGTAAATAATCAAATTTTGTTTATGCAATCACAAAACATTTCAAATTGATTAGTGATTAAATCTAGTCACACTCGTGAGGAACAATTATTGCTACAAACACTTGAAACGGAAGAGATATGAGGGCAATCAATCCGTAGCTTATTCATACATTACAAAGAGGCTACTTTGTCCCTGACTTTAGTGTATGCTGGAATTGAATCATCACATTTTGATCAATTTGAATCCCAACGGACTAAATTCTGCAACGTCTTGGTTCTCACGGGTGGTGGTCTTGTGCCATTGCAGTCTGGATTGTAAATAACCGAGTGTTGGTTGGCTTGGGTCACCAATCATGATTGGTGTAACAACAGCCATGCCGCATTGTGACAACACCCTAGTGATATTTAATGGAAGGTCTACATCAGCTTGGAAACCTCCATTGCTATTTGTTGTGGCTAAGGACACCACATTTCCGAGACAAGCTACTTGAACTAGAGCATCTGTGAATGACCCAACAAGGAAATATTTAATTAGGCCAACAATAAATGTTTGATCTTTAAGTGAAAAAACTAAAAAGGTTTTATGACAGACTCTTAAAAAGTACTCCGTATGAAGTACTTGATTCGTAAACAAAACCACCAAGCTTGACATGTACTGTGAATCACAGTTTTCTTATGATCGATAATGTAGTTTTGGAAGGATAAAACTTTTCAGACCTTTTGAAAAACAACAAGAATTGAACTTACTTGCGTAAGGAGGGGTTGCGGTCAGGGCACTGGCAACCATATTACCATCCGCAGAACAATATAGAGTTCCACGGATCACCATCTTAACTCCTTGAGTGGCTTGTGGTGCCGCGAAAACAACAACTAAGAGGGTGATTAGGAGCATAGATTTCATTGCCATTGATATCTAAGAGATAGTTTAATGACTGTTAAGTTCAATATACAAGGTTATGCGTGGTTGTTGCCTATTTATAGGCAAAGTGAACGTGTGATGTCACTTTCAGTGGCCTTAAACTAGATTATTGCACCTATTTATATATAGCACAAGTGGCAAATAAAATTATACTTCGTAACATGTTTCTTTTAGCATGAAAGATGGAATTACCATTCGATCTGTTATTAAAGATTTTCTTTGCCTTAATGCGTTTGAAGATAGCGTTGCGTGAATAAAGTTATCGTTATATGAGTATATAAATTTCCTATTGGGAAAGCGACTTAGGGTGGCCAAATGGTAAAAAGATAAATAAAATAAATAAAATAAAACTTACCATAACTAAAATATAGCGCTAAGCCAGGAAAAAACTTTTAGAGGGGGCAAAAAACTTTTTTTTATGCAGGACCAGAAATAGAACAAAAATACGAGAAGCGAGTCCTCAAGGGTGTCGTTGTTTCTAATTCGAATAAATTTGAACAGTTAGTGGACTTTCTTATGGCCTTTAGATACATTTTATGTCGCATGATTGTTTGCATTATATCAGCGTGTAAAGGTTAATATCTACTATTTTGTAATAGTAGCATACCCTTTTTACAAATTTCAGAGAAAGGAGAGATGAAAAAACAACTTCTGCAAGTGATGCAGGAACTTGAAGCATCCCATTTGAGTTAAAACGCCATATCTGGCCTTGCCGATAAGTAAGAGTGACAGACCATTTTATTATAAACAATATCTGAAAAAAAGAAAAATTGATGTCAAAAAGATCCATAAACAGGGAAATGAGAATCAAACCCTTTGATCTCCCATATGAAGAATAAAGGTGGCTTACCGCTGGATCAGGTACCATATACACCATGTAGGCCGGCTTAACTAGTTATTCGTATCAAGTTATTTTCGGGGGGTAGAATAAAATGAATTCACAGATTTTACAAAAATGTTGCATACCAAGTATTCATCTGGCACCGGCAGTACGTTAGTTGCCCACAGTGTCATGGTATCTCCGCCTATGCTAAAATATGAGACCTTTCAAGTTCAAATCCTAGTTGAGTAGTTGGTGCAAACAATCCTTAATATGGTCATGCCAACTTTTTGAAAAAATAAAGGTTTTGGTTTGAGTCTGCTTTGTGACGATGGACTCAAACCTTATAAATTAATCGACTAAAAAATCAGAAATAGTGATTAAAACATAAACAAAGTTTTCCATTAGGGATAAAAAACGACTCTTAACCTCGGTAAAAAGAGACTCAATGTGTAATATTTCAAAATTTGCAGTGATAATTTACATAACTAAAAGTTTCAGATAATTGTTGACAAGATATTTTTTCACTAGGGTTTTTTTTATTTTGTACCTTACGGGCACATGATAAGAGGCAAAAATGACACAAAACGGACTCAGATACTTTTTGTAGGTGTCAGAATTCTTTTTGTGTCATTTTGGCTTTCTTATCATCTGCCCCTACCGCTCTGTTCTCAAGTCTAAAATTTAAAGAATGGAAGATGATGGGATGGGAAGGGCAAAGTAGGGGATGGGATGGGAAGAAGGTGGTTATTTATTTTTGTGTTCTTGAGTTTTTTTTTAAAGTAGTAAGGAAAGGAAAGGAAGCTACACAAATTACCAATATACCCTCATATTACCAATATGCTACTTCACAAAGACAATAAGCTAATACATATGCTTATATTCAATCCAACGAATCTGCACAAAAAAATTGTATGCTCATATTAATCCGAATGACGAAGTCAATAACAGAAATATCACGTATAAAGGTACGCAAATCTTAGAATGTAAACATTAACCTTACAACATCTTATGCATAAGCTCCATTGCACCCAAACAATTAATTAATTTAAATACAAAACAAATCAACTAATCTACTTAAAAGTGAAAAGATTTTCATAAGAATTCATGTTTGACATTTTGATGCATGCGAGACTCCCCTTGTCGTTGGTCAATGTAAGCAATTTCGGAAAAAATGATGAGGTGTTTGAAAATTATTATTGGTAGACATGGTAAAAATAAAGAAAAAGAAGCTTCAAATTCTAAGAACTAGTTACTGGAATCTTTCAAAGATAAAGATCACATCGAGAAATTTCATAACAAATTCGTCTATGGTGAGGTAAATGCAGATTTTTCTTTCTGCACGCACCTCTAAAGTAGCAAGAATTTCCATGACTTGTTACTTTTATGACGAGTAATTTTTTTATTAGCATTCCTCTTTATAACGATACATGAGTGCATAGATTGAGGATAATATTGTAATTTTACAAAAGCTGTAATGTTTAAAACTGTTTCCTTCTCAATCCGCCCAAAATTGGATGAACAAAATAACACTCAAAAACTCATCCTTCCTCCTCCCACCTTCCCGCCCCTACCTTTCTATCTTAAAAACTCAAGAACACCCATTTTTTTATTTCCTTTCCCTTCCCCTTCCATTACTTTTAAAAAAAAAACTCGAGAACAGAGCGTACATGTTCTCATTGGTATGAAAAGTATTTCAAGTGGACGACACAAGTGACAAGTAAGCTTGCATGGCAGTTGGCGTTATTATGTATTTTATAGTGTAAACACGACATTTTCTATTAAAATAGATTGATAACTTATGATTAAGTTATATTTAAGAGTATATTGATAGTTTAATATCATTATAACGTTAGTATAAGTCTAAAATCTAACATGTGTTAATGTTAGGGTCGTATTTTTAAGATAAACGCATTGTTGGAAATGTATATATTCTCAAAAACGTAAATATATTGTGAATGTCCGGATTGAACTCGAACGTGACCAGCGGGATTGCCGCATTAGCGAATGAGAATTAAAGTTAATAATTAATGTTTATGTTTACGATTAATTATTACACATTAAGTCCGGTTAACGATCGTTAAGTATTTAACGGAAAAATGACTAACGATTGTTAAATGGAAAAGAGAAGGACTAGAAATGGAAGACTTGGAAAAAGTTATGGGTTCTCTTTGGGCTTGTCTACATGGCGGCCATAGGGTAATGGGTTTCAACTAATTCCTAACTTGTTTCTAAGTTCTCTTAGTATATAAAGAGGTTAGGTTACAGGGTTTCATCTGACATGCGTTGAATTAACCCTAGATCTCTCTCTCTCTCTCTTGTCCCATATTCGGCCGAACACCCCAAGTAAGGGAGTTTGGTTTCGTTTTTCTTAAGCGAGGACTTGTGTTAGATCTAGCAATCGCTTGATTCGTTGGTTAATTCGTGTGTACAAGAGCGTGGTAGTAAGACACTATTCTTACACCATATTGGTTTGAGTTGTAGAAAGGTAAGGACAACTCTAATCCACTTCTTGGTCTTGCTCAAGAGATTTGATATTCATGAGAGTGCGTTATGCATACTTTCGGTTAATTAATTTATTTGTTATGATCTTTAGTCTTCCATGTGTACTCTTGATGTCTTTATGTTTTATTGTATTTTATATATCATAAACTCAAGCGGTGGCATCACGAGCCTTGTATAACAAGTAATTAATTCTTGAAACACATAATTAAAATAAACATGAATGTGTTATTATTTGTATGCTTAGATCTAGGGTTTGCAAAACCTAAACCCTAATTTTGAGGGGCGTTTTATTTAGTGCCCTAATTAGGGTTTTGTAAACTATTGTTTTAATTGGATTAGAAACCTAAGATGCATGCAACTTTATGTGTATATCGTAACTTTGATTTAATTGCATTAATTGTTAAGTGTAATTTTATGTCCATGATAATTACATGCATGTTTTATCATGGATCTGCTTTTATTGTATGTCTTTCATGTTTAAGTGATATACACTAAATTATGATAGATCTAAAATTGGGAAGACCTCAATAATTATTATTTAATCAATTATGTGCTATGTGGTATATATTTAGTTTTGACTTACATGATCGATGAATCGATGCATGTGGTTCACCTTGTACATAGATGAAAGCGGGTGGAAGTCTTAATTAAATATATGCATATTAACAGATCTAGAATTGGTTATTAATAAGATTTATCAAAACCGTTTGCATGTGGCTATTTGATATGCATGACTTTTATTTGTTATGCATTCATTGTTTATTTGTTTATTTTATAAATACTTGCTTGTTTGTGTTTTGTAACAAGGGTATTTTACAAGAAAAATAAAATGACCTAAACAATGGTGAAACATGTATTTTAAGAATAGTAATCATAATCGTTTAATTGATTGATGACTTTGGTACAAATGGTGAGCAGCTCACCCATGAGAATGAACTAATAAAAGGGTTTAAAGAAGTGCTTGATCATCGCTTTGAATGGATGTCTAAGGTTGTGCTTTAGCGTGCACAGTCCTCGCCCCTGTAAGTTCGAATGGAGCTACTTAGTAAGCCATTAAATGTGCAAGCTCATCTTAAGGGCGAATTAGTTTTAATTCCATGCGCCACAGGTGGTAATTATCCGAAACACTAAGTGTTTACACTTATGCAAAATGCGGTATAATGGATGATAATTAACACTAATTCCTTGATTGGTGAAACCAATACCTCAATTAAAGTTTGATGATGAAAAGCTTATACATTAAAACAAGATATAAATGTTTTAATAAAAACTATGCTACAAAGATGAATGCATGACATCTTTGTACATATTTGATTTAACATCAAAACTATTACCCTTTAATTTAAGTTATATGCCATCCAACGAAGCGGAAACACCTAAGATTACTTTCTATTTGCGTGAGAGCGTGACTTAGATCTTAATCAAAGGGTAAAATGTCCACGTGTCGTGAGAGCGGGCATGGACGATTTTGCGGTTTCTTAAGTTGGACAACTTAATTGAGTTAGGCGGTGGCGAAAACTCGAGGCATAAGATGGGATAAAACATGTTTACATGGCGATTGATATTGGCTATATGTAAATCCCATAAATCTAGGAATTGCAATTGAAATTGGCAATTGAGCAAAAGCTCTACCATTACGTATAAGGTTCATCACTAACGAGATCAAGCGATGTGATGAGATTATGACAATTTGGATCCTAGTTTTCAATAAATATTAATTGGTTATATGAATATGAACCTTGGGTATTTAATTGTTTATTGAAAAGGAAAATTATCAAAATACTAATTATGGTTTTGAACTTTTACGTAGATGGCTCAATCGATAACACTATGAGCTTCTTGAGTGCCGCTTTCAAAGATATGATTGGAAGGACAAAGTGGTGGCCCTAATTTCAATGATTGGCATCGTTCACTTAGGATCATCCTTCGTGTTGCCAAAGGGTTGAAATTTTGACTACACCTCGCTGATGCTCCTCCCAACACGGCAGCTGCTCTTGAACAAGAGGCATATCGTGTTGAATATGAGAAGCACAATGATGTGGCGTGTCTAATGCTTTCGGGGATGTCGCTCAATTGCAAAACAATTTGAGCATTATCCGCCTATGAGCATGCTAGATGAACTCAAGCGTATGTTTGAGAAGCCACCAACGGTGAGCTGTATGAACTTATTGAAAAGGTTCACAGCTGCAAGCAGGAGGTTGGCAAATCTGTCTCCGACCACGTCCTCGAGATGAAACATCACTTGGACCAATTGGAGAAGCTCGGCTGTGGTTACTCGAATGATGTATGTGTCGGACTCATCAATCACTCCCTTAATCAGGAACGATTTGGTGATTTTGTCCGAAATTTTAACATGCATTGCACGGGGAAGACAGTGAATGAGTTACATGCAATGCTTGTAGACTACGAGAAGAGATTGCCAAAGAAGGCTCCTACACGGTGTGCTACTCGCAATACTGAGGTGGTAGGGTGAATAAGCCTAAGCCATGACGAGATAAGAAAGGAAAGGAAAGGAAAGGGAAACAAGTTGTCATCCCTGACTCCTAAGAAGAACCACGGAAAGAAAAGGAGAATCCTAAGAAGGATTTGTCTTGCCACCACTTGCAACTCACCGGGTCATTGGGGCGGGCATCATCGGTTTATCGAATGAGTGCCTTGAATAAAAATAAGATGGTGCCTAGCTCATCGGTATTTTTATGTTTGAATTATTTTCTTTTCCTCATAAGCTAAATTCATGGATATATGATACATGATGTGGTACTCACATCGTAATACATCGAGGGACTTAGAGGCGAAGAAGGCGACTGTGTGAGAGAGATACTTGTACGTTGGAAATGGAAAGCGTGCGGTTGTCGAAGCCATAGGGACTTTTGATTTAGTGTTGCCTTGGGCTTAATTTTAGAACTAAATAATTGTCATTATGCACCCTCCATTGTTAGGGGTGTCATTTCGATTTCTTTGTTAAAAGATATTGGTTTTGCACACTTTTACCGATTATGGAATTTCGGTTTCTTTAAATAATGTTTTTACTTTAATGCAATTCCTATGCTTGGTGTGTTTGAAATTGATATGGATGGTTGTATATCCAATGAAAATAATTAGTTGTATAGCATTAGCAATAAGAAGAGCAAGTCGACTGTGACTCTTCTTATCTTTGGCATTGTCGCCTTGCCCGTATTGGCAAGAAAGCATGGAAAAGCGCAACACGATGGGCTTTACAAGCGGTCAATGATGAATCATTTGACAAATGCGAGTCTTGCATAGTTGGGAAGATGACAAGGAAACCTTTTCACCACAAGTGGAAAGGGCTTCGATCTACTTGGATTGATACACAGCGATGTGTGTGGTCCACTTAGACATGTGTCAAAGCGTGGTGTTGTCTACTTCTTAACCTTTACGGATGATTTCGATCGTTATGGTTATGTTTATTTACTTAAACATAAACATGAAGTCTTTGAAACATTTAAGGTTTTCAAAAGTGAAGTAGAATTACAACTCGGTAAGAAGATTAAAGCTCTTCGATCCGATAGAGGTGGTGAGTATATAAGTCAAGAGTTCAAAGATTACTTAGGCGAGTGTGGAATTATCCAAAGAACTCACATCTCCTTATACTCCACAACAAAATGGTGTATCGAAAGGAGAAATCGTACCTTACTTGACATGGTACGATCAATGTTTGAACTACGACTCTACCTTTTACTTTTGGGATTATGCCCTTGAAGCGCTATTCGCATTTTGAATATGGTTCCAACAAAGAAGGTTGTTAAAACTCCATATGAAATATGGACGGAAAAACTCCCAACTTTTCTTACTTAAAGGTGCAGGGATGTGAGCGTTTGTTAAGCGTGACACACTGATAAGCTCAAGCGGATCATTAAGTGTATCTTTGTAGGATACCCTAAGGAAACTATGGGTTACTACTTTTACTACCCGGTGAGAACAAAGTCATCGTGGCTAGGTATGGAGATTTCCTTGAAAGGAATCTCATATCTCAAGAACTCGATGGGAGAGTATATGATCCGGAATATGATCAAGAAGATACAACACCTTACGAAAATACTAGCCAACTTCAAGAAGAACACGAAAGCTTAGGTGCTCCTCACGAAGTTGTTCCCATTCGTGAGGTGCGAAAGGACTATCGTGCACTGACCGTCTATGTCTTAACGTAGAGGTGGAGGAAAATATAGTTGGGGATCTTAATGAACACGCTTAACTATAAAGGCGCCATGGCGATCACGAAAAGGATAAATGGCGATTGCTATGAATGGGGAAATGCAATCCATGAAAGATAATGATGTCGGATTGAAGTTGACCTTCCTCCCAAGGCTAAGGTCGTTGGAAGTAAGTGGATCTTCAAAAGAAAAGCGACATGGATGGCAATGTACACACCTACAAGGCTCGTCTAGTGGCTAAAGGTTTTACTCAAACCTATGGCATTGACTACGAGGAGACATTTTCTCTTGTAGCGGACATAAGAGCTATTAGGATTCTCATAGCTATAGTTGCACACTATGACTATGAGATTTGGCAAATGGATGTCAAAACCGCTTTTACGAATGGCCGTCTAGATGAAGACATCTATATGGCGCATAGGGAGGGTTTGTGAATCCATTATTTCCTAACCGTGTATGCAAGCTTAAGAGGTCCATTTATGGACTAAAGCAAGCATCAAGGCAATGGAATAAAAGATTCGATGGAGAAATCAAAAGTTTTGGATTTACTCGGAATCTTGATGAGCCATGTGTATATCACAAAGCTAGTGGGAGTCGTGTTACTTTCCTTATTACGTATGTCGATGACATATTAATCATGGGAAATCATATACCAAGTCCGAATGAGGTGAAAGCCTATCTTGGTAAATGTTTTCGATGAAAGACTTAGGGAAGCGACATATATACTCGGAATCAAGATCTCAAGGGATAGATCAAGGCGGCTAATTGGTTTAAGCCAAAGTGCTTACATTGACAAAATATTGAAGAGATTCAATATGCAAAATTCAAGAAGGATTTTGCCAATGCAAGTAAATCATGGTTTGAGCGACCAAGGTGTGCTTCAACACTGCAGAGGTGGCGCGTATGAAGAAAGTTCCTTATGCTTGGTGTGGGATCTATCATGTATGCAGCGGTGCGATGCACAAGAGCACGATGTGGCGTTTGCTCAAAACTTGACGGTCGGTATCACGAGAATCGGGTGAAATTCACTGGGCTGGCATTAAGCATATTCTCAGTACCTTAGGGCTACAAGAGATATGTTCATAGTGTATGGAGGAAATCGAGCGAAGCATGCATTACGAGTTATTGCGATGCATCACGGAAGTGTGACAAAGATGATACAAAGTCTCAAGCGGGTTACATTTTGTCATCAATGGAGGTGTTGTGGATTGGAAGAGTAAAGCAGACAACACTTGCGATGTACGCTACTGAAAGTGAGTACATAGCGGCGTCGAGGCGCCATGGAAGCTGTTTGGATAAGGAAGTTTGTTTGGGGCTTGGTGTTATCCGTCGATTGAAAATCCTATTAAAGTATATTGTGACAATTCATTTGCAATTACTTTTGCCCATGAACACAGAGTCATGAAGGGCACGGACACTATCCTAGACAATATCACTATGTTCGAGAGCAAGTCGAGATAGGTGAAATTGAGTTGCTCAAAGTTCACACGAGATGATAACCTAGCGGATCCGTTAACGAAGGCCTTACGGTGAAAAACTTAATCATTTGTCGATAAGTTTGGACTTCGTTTAGCTAGTAGTTTCATGCCCATCGTGACTAAGTATTTTAGATAAAGGATATTGTAAACATTATTATTGAAATGAAATAAAGTATTTTGTTATGTTTATTATTCATTTATTATGATGTTGTCCTATATTTGCATGTTTAAATCCTTGAATAACTTAAGTTATTCTAAATAGTCCGTTGTCAATCAATAACATGGGAATGATATTGAATTAAGACAAATCGAGTATTAGTTAGAATATACTTGAAAGTATATTGATGCGTAGCATGACTAATTTCGGATGATATTCAATGAATTGAATATAGGACTTATCCACCCGCATGATAATACTTTATGGATCTTTGTCATTAAGTATATCATGGATATTTATCCTCGACTTGAGATACAAGAGATATGTCATGGATGTAGTGCATTTTGTGAAGCAATCTAACGCTATCGTGGCTGGTAGTTATAAGGGTTGTTTTCGAAGTGTTGCGAAATTTATGAATCACCTTGTAGTCAAAATGGGATTTGTTTCCTTCAAATTTATTTTGAAGTATAATACTCTTGGGCCCTCGTAGGATTGTTAAGATGTTTGTATGGCCATACCAAGGTCTTACATTCGGAAGAATTGGTAATCTTAATAAATCATATAAAGCGAGAAAGCAGAATAGTTAATTAAGAAATGAGTGAGATCCATATTCTTATTAACATGGTATTAGAAACAAAAGGATGAATATGATGATGAATCATCAAACTTGGTTTTCTCCAGAAAACCATACACGAGTTGTCTTAGGGGCATTGGCGTGTTGCTAGACGCTAACCAATGTCATTTCACGTTTGTAAACATATCCAGTGGGGGCTGTTGGAAATGTATATATTTACAAACATGTGAATGTCCGGATTCGAACTCGTGACCACGGATTGCACACATTAGCGAATGAGAATTAAAGTTAATAATTAATGTTTATGTTTACGATTAATTATTACACATTAAGTCCGGTTAACGATCGTTAAGTATTTAACGGAAAAATGACTAACGATAGTTAAATGGAAAGAGAAGGACTAGAAATGGAAAACTTGGAAAAAGTTATGGGTTCTCTTTGGGCTTGTCTACATGGCGGCCGGCCAAGGGTAATGGGTTTCAAGGCCTAATTCACTAACTTGTTTAAAGTTCTCTTAGTATATAAAGAGGTTAGGTTCAGGGTTTAAATACACTGACATGCGTTGAATTAACCTAGATCTCTCTCTCTCTCTTGTCCCATATTCGGCCGAACACCCCAAGTAAGGGAGTTTGGTTTCGTTTTCTTAAGCGAGGACTTGTGTTAGATCTAGCAATCGCTTGATTCGTTGGTTAATTCGTGTGTCTGAGAGCGTGGTAGTAAGACACTATTCTTACACCATATTGGTTTGAGTTGTAGAAAGGTAAGGACAACTCTCTAATCCACTTCTTGGTCTTGCTCAAGAGATTTGATATTCATGAGAGATGCGTTATCATACTTTCGGTTAATTAATTTATTTGTTATGATCTTTAGTCTTGCATTATGTCTTCTTGATGTCTTTATGTTTTATTGTATTTTATATATCATAAACTCAACAACGTCTTATGCTTAAATCTTGAAATTATGGCTCTTTCATTTCGGAGAAAAGTTTAAATAAGTAGTATTACTACTTTGTTTTTGGGATCTTTTAAGATTTCATATTGTGAAAATATAATATCAAATTGTCTTTCTTTGCTCTACCAAAATGAATCTCTTGTGTTTAAAAATCATTTTGCAAGACTTAATATACATATGAGACAACAGATTAAAATAAACATATGATGATGTTACAGGTCTTTCCAAACGTGACGTTTGATTTGTAGTAAAAAAAAAACCTCTAGTTGAAAAGAAAAAACAAACTTAAAAGGATCATTGTACTAATTTATACACAAAAAATAACGAATAGCTTAATGAGAAGATTACAACATGTCGTTCAAAATTTAGTTAGGAATTTAAAATGATAATATATCTAGAAACTGATTTGTCCTAACATGAATCCAATCTATGGATATACATTACCATGGTACATACATGTTTTAAGAGAGGCAAATTCATAAATTACATTACCATGGTACATATACTAAGCAAAAATGGCATTTTTGTAAGCAAGTATTAAAATCTTGAGAGTGTCACAACCCTCTTTTTGGCACCACAAAGCTTCGCCCCTGTCCTTATTTGATGAATCTGTATTTGACCCGTAACCGAGAGATATTAGTGGTACACGAGATACAACACGGTCCAAAGATTCAAGACCCATGGACTCAGACCGCGCCAACCTTTAATCACAACACTACATGTGTAACATTATGAAAAAGATATTGAAATAAGAAAAAAGAGTTGGCGTATGAAAGCATTTGAGGGCTAAAACTCAAAAACTGCATCCCTTATTATTGTGATTTGTAACGTGTGTATCTCCTATATATACATTAGAGCATCGGGTATAGCAGCGCACAGCGGTGCCACTTCCAACGTGACAATTGCACCACCTAAAACATAAAAGAAATTTGCTAACAACAACCTTATACGATTTCACTTTATTTTTGTTTTCTCATTTATGCACTAGCAACCCAATCAATCTATAAAAATAACTTGTTTGATATTTAATTGTTTGGTGCATAATCTTTTGGGCTAAATCTGTTTAGTTATGGGCTAACGTAAGCTGGGCTATATTTATATCTTCACAAGTTTCACTTACATAAGATTTTTTTTGTTGGATTGAATACGTGTGTGCCATAAATGTAAAAACACACAATTCTGATATTTAAAGTCTATTGGTCCCATACAAGACCCAGACAAAAATCTAACTCGTGCTTCTGTTACTAGGTCAAATAAGCTGAGCAAATTCAAAGTGTTAGCTGAAGGGTGACTGAAAATGGATCTATATACCTTTGTGATTAGGTAACATGCTAGATGCGCAAGAGGAAAAATATGTCAAAAATTCAACTTTTCTTAAGGACGGAAAGCTACATTAGATGAGACAAAACTATTCTTTTCCGGTGTCGTATTCAATATAGTTAATAAATTGTATATTTCAAAACGTTAAATTATGGGTATTTTCTTAGGGGCGAAAATGGAAATGAAGTTTCAGCCTGACCGATTCTGTGAGCTGAACTCATTGCTTAAGTTTTATAAAGCGAAATGGCTCTA
This sequence comes from Chrysanthemum lavandulifolium, assembly GCA_022545495.1. Taxonomy (NCBI): domain Eukaryota; kingdom Viridiplantae; phylum Streptophyta; class Magnoliopsida; order Asterales; family Asteraceae; genus Chrysanthemum; species Chrysanthemum lavandulifolium. Next base: position 35,081,922 of record CM040243.1, on the reverse strand, counting down.
CTGAGCTTTACTTTTAACCTTGAACTCCTACCGTGGTATATTATCGTCTTCAATTCAATTTGCTTATCTGATTTGGAAATGAAAATTAAAGCTTGACTGAGGCTCACTCGTAATATATATATTTGAGCTCGTTAATATGCTTGTTATTAAGCTCGTTTATAAACTCGCCTATAATTACATAATTGGTCCTTGTGGTTTGTCGGATCTTCGTAAAATATCCAGTATTTTTTTGATGGGTCATGTCCTCGTGGTTTTCTCTTTACTGGTTCCTATCCAAATACCTAACATCCGTTAAAAAGGACTAATCGGTAATTTGTGATTCACTGAAGGGGCGATTTATAAAATAACGTTTTCCTCCCATTTCATATCCGCCGCGTGATTTCCCCTCTTTTCCTATTAATAAGCTTTAGGTCATGGTTTTTTAGATCAAAACACACAAACATCCAACAAACAAAAGAAAGAAAATAATGATTTGCTAGAAACTGTGATGCCATCTCCCATATTCGCACATCATGGATCGCCATAAACCCAAGGAGGAGATTTTATTGTTGTTCGGTAAGTTATTTGTTTTTAATTAATTGCTTAATTTGTAAGTTTTTGCTAATTTGGCTAACTTGTAGAGTTGTGGCTTTATCGATTGGTATGACCTGAAATGTGCCCAAGATCCGCTCAAATTATACCCGCTTATTGCGATCTATGAATGAACTACGAGAAAGATCTAATGAGCTTCAAGAGTGAATGAACAAGCAAGTAAAGTTCAAAGGTTGAAGTGGATTTTAGGTGTTAGTTGGGTTTTTGTTGCTTATCCGATGAATTAAAGTGTAATGTAAAATGGGTAGGTTTGGGTGGTTTAGAACCGGTATGGTTTATGTTTGGTCCCATTGTAAGTTGTTTTGGTCAATGAATCGATATGGTATGTAATGTTATATTATGGGTTAATGGTTAAAAGTGTTTGTGTTTGTGTTAGTGTAATGGTTAAAAGTGTTATGAAAGCGTATTTGAAATGTAAGTCAAAGAAATAAAAAGTCAACATATTGAATAGCGACACTCTAATGAAAGTGTGAAATTGAAATACACAAGTCTAACACAAAAGGCATAACCCAAACAAGCCATACATGTCAAAGATATACACAATTCTAAGACAAAATGAATGTCAAATGAATGTCACATAAAGACACAACCCGTAATAGTTTGATGTCAAAATAAAGTTACCATAACACTGAAACTTGAGTGGTTACCATAAAGTGGAATAGTTTGATCACAAAATACATGTCTTTACCCTTGCCTAAGACATAACCCATACATCATTTTGACCATACCTAAGACATAATCCATACAAATCTGATTACCTAACATAACATGAGTTTGATGACAAAATACAAATCAGTTTACTAAGGCTACACAACCTTTTCTTTACCCTTGCCTGCACACACATCAAATTGACTTGCTGATCTTGTATTGGTAGATGGTGAGTCCCTGATGACAATACCCTTTGATGGTCTTCTAGGTGTTGAAGGAGGTTGAGTACTTGGTGTCTGAGTAGTTGAAGGAGTCTTACTGCTTGGAGGAGTCTGTGTACTAGCACCTGTTTTCCTTTTCTTCTTTCCATCATTTGGTTTTGGTCCCATTTTTGACCTTTACAAGACCTTTTGTTGTATCCTAATTGCTTGCATAAGACACACCTAACAGTTTTGCCAGCCCTGCTCAACCTTACACCCTTCACCATTTCTTCCAGTTCATAGCACTCTTCCTCCTTTTTTTAGCTGGTCTGCCAACTTGAGGGTGATACTTTGGTGGAAGCAAGGTGATTGGAGCCTTATGTTTAGGCCAATACCCTGGACCATCAAGAGGATGGATTTTGAAGCTATATACCTTCTCCCATGTTACGAGCCAATAACAAGAGTGTACCCTGTGCTCGTAAACCAACTTCCATGCCATTGTTCCCATATCATTAATAGCAGACAACATCATGCTTGCAAGGCATGCTGTTAACTCCATCTCCTACAAGAACACCTCTTGACTTCATATCAACTACACTTTGATCTTGGAAAGGTCCAGTACATTGATATTTATCCTCCTCATTCCAAACCACCTAATAAGAAGTTGGAAAACAAATAAACATATACATTAAACAGAATGTTGCAAGCAATATACTACATTTAAACTTAAAGTGTAGACAGCTAAACAGTGAACCTTATATTGTGAAGCTTCTTCCTTGATTGCAGTAAATAGTCTTGTTGCATTGGGTGTAAGAGGTCCATCAGATTTTGCAATTAGCCTTTGAACATTGACAATCTTCTTCATTAGGTATTCCCTAATATACTCTAAACAAGTGATTATGGGCTTGTCTCTAGCATCTAGAAATTGCCTATTCAGAATGTCACACATATTGTTGAGTAGCATATCACAATGTGCTCTCCCTAACATTATAAAGTATTCTAGTTTAGCATATTAAAAAGTCTAACCAAACCAGTACATGTTAAAAATTCAAATCAAATGGAAGCAACCAATGATAAAAAGTCAAATAAAGTTACTTGAGAAATGTGATTTAGACCAGTGCATTGGGGGGATTTTATTCAACCAAATATATGCATCTTTACAAAAAAATTTCAGCTCTTCCATATTCTTGTTGAAAACTGGAATGGTTGTTGATGTAGCACATTTCCATAAACAATCCTTGTATAACTGTCCCCTCCAGACAAGTTTCATGTTGTCATAGATATGCTTTAAGCGGTATCTATGTTCAAGACTAGAAACATTTCCTTAATAGTCGGTATTATCCCTATAAACTTAGAAAAGTCAATAAGTGAATGCATTTAATAAGTGAATGCATTTAATAAGTATTGCATTTAATAGGCATTTGAAAGTTGAAAAGTATAACACTTACCTTTTGCCTATCTGATATGAATGTAAAGTTGGAATTTGATTGCAAGCCCAGATCATCACCCAAGTAATCAAGAAACCAAGTCCAAGATTCTTTTGATTTTGCTTCCACAACAGCATAAGCAACTGGATAGGTTCCATTGTTTGCATCCACACCCACTACAGTTAATATTTGACCAGGTCATGGTCCAGACATAAAACACCCATCAAGACCCAACAGATCTCTGTTTCCAGCTTTAAACCCTTTCTTTAGTGCTCCTAAACAAACATATATCCTCTTAAAATGTCTATACTTATTCTTTGGATCATCTGGTTTTTCCAACTCTAGTTTCACAGTTGTATCTGGATTGATCCTTTTCAATTCTAAGATATAATCTTTTAAATCTGCATACTGCTCACCATAATCACCAGTTACCTTATCTTTTGCTATTACTTTAGCTCTATAGGTTTTCATTTTTGAAAAACTCATTTGATACTTTTTTTGGAGTTGATCTCTAAGGGTAGAAGTTGGAATGTTGGGGTTAGGAACAATGGCATCTACAACATCTTTTGATAAGAAAGTGGATGTACACTTTTTAACTAACCTAGATTGAAGGCATGAATGGGTGTCATCAAAAGTCTTAACCCTCCAAGTCTCATCTTGGGCACCCTTAAAAACTAATAACTTCCACTGGCACCTATGTTCATCATTGACTATTGGCCCATCAGCAGGCCCAGAACCACTTGCTTTCTCAACAGGCCCATAACCACTTGCTTTCTCAAAAAGCCCAGAACCACTTACATCCTCATTTGGGCCTGAATCAGGAAAGGGTTTAAATTTTGGTGTTTGACCCTTACATATGACTCTAACCCTAATGTTGTCATTTTTAACAACATGTAACTGCCTCCTTTGCTCAACAGCTATCTTAGATACCCTTTCTAATACAAGCCACTTAGATCCAAACTTTTCACCAACATAAAGTTTCCGGTGAAACCATACCTTGTTTTCAGATTTTTCCAACTTTCTCAAAGCTCTATTTCTATCTCGCTTCAAGATCCCCATCACAATCGATGCACTATCAAATTCATGTAGGTTCACATCTTTTCTTCCGCTCATCTTCACTGCACCTAGCATTCCTAAACTAATTCTCCCTAAAATCATCCATATCAACAACAACATCCTCTATATTGTTATCCTAATCTATGAATACATCATCTTCCAGTTCAGTACTCCTCTTGCCATCTTTCTTCATCCTACTAGATTGTCCAATTTCAGTCTCACTTGGTTGACCCATTTCACCACTTGGTTCACCCATTTTAGTATTATCATTTCTACATTTAGTCTCAGCAGGCAATGGTTTTGGAGCACTTATGACAACATTATCCTCAACATTGTCATTCTCTATGTATTCAGTCCTAGGCCACTCCTCAAACAATGACATTTTATTTTCTAATGCTTTCTTAGACAGTTTTTTTAACAAACTTTTTCTTATGTGTTTTACTCAAAGATTTTTTCCTAATGGGCAACTTCTTCATACTCTTTGACTCAGGTTCTTTCACTACCAATTATGTGGAAAACTAGAAGGGGGAGTTGAATAGTTTTACCAATTTAAAACTTCCTTTTTAAATATTTAGATCCACTTATGTCAATCTATTTGGTTGTTTATGTAGGACGTTGATAGATAGATATATAAACGTGTAATGAAAGATAAAGAGTAAGAAGCACATCACCACGACACAAGTATTTATAGTGGTTCGGCTACAAGGACACCTTCCTTGCCCTACTCCACTCCCCGAGTCACCTACTCGAGAGTTCGTAAACACTACACCAACTCCTTATGGCGGAGAAGCCTTCACAACGCCGCTTAACCTTTTCCGGTACAAAGCTAAATACCGAGTTCCTTCACACCAAGGCGAACCACACCTAACACAACGTCGCCTACCCTTTATATGGTGCTAGGCTAACCACCGAGTTCTTTCACATCGATAAGGTTTTAAAGGTACCTTTTAAGGGTCATTTAAGCCCTTATTCGATCACTTATGTATCCGTTATTGCTTAATATCGCTCCTTTTCACTTTTAGGTCTCTTGAAGGCAAAATGTGGAATGATGCTTATTTGGACGAAAAGCGCGAATATCTGAAGAAATGGCCAAAGTCGAATCGAGACACTCAAAGTCATTGAAACATAAAGCGACGGCGCCATCAGATATCCGCGACGCGTCGGGAAGGAATTTTATGACGGGTCGAGGCGAAATTGCATGTTTTCGCGGACGACGCCAGTTCTAAAGGAGTAGGCCGTCGTTACTCGGGACGGCCTAGATGCGCCCAAGACGGCGCCGAGTGAAGGGACGGCACACGGTCATAAGGTGACGCCGAAGGTTTACGTGGCCAAGACGAAACCCTAATGACGGCGACACGACGGCGTCATTTAAACATAAGGTGACGCCGTCGCAGATGTAATCTTATATATAGAATCCGAATTTTTCGGTTTTGTGGGTAGTCTTTTGGAGTAAAAACCTAAAACCGAACCAAGGCTTTCTTGTGCAAGATTTTAGGTTCTAAACCCTATTATACATCAAGATAAGTATTTACTTCATTAATTTAATTATGTCTTTGATTATTTGTGTGTATGCTTGCATGTTCTCCATGTCCCGCTAATTTATTTGTGTGTTTGCTTAGGAATATGAAACTTAATTATTGAATATTGATTGGTTGATACTTATCTTAGTTGACTAATGATCTAGAGTGCGCTAGATTATTCGTTGTGTACTTAATGCTTGACATTTCTTTGTGAACTTTAGAATATAATTATCTAGGTAATTGTAGGATAAAGTATTCAAGGACAACCGTAGAGTAGGCGCCTATAAATCACTAGAGGATTTGTAAACAAGACCCTTTGGTAATTTCAAAGAGTTAGGAAATAAGCACCTATAGCCTTAGAATCACAACGCAACTAGGAATAAGGACGTGACAAATCAACCATCAATAGGAGATAATTAAGGAGTAGTAAAACCTAAGTAAACACATCTTTAAACTATCATACGAGTACACATCAATTAGACATAGACTATCACAACTTTAGCTTAGATAATTAGATAATAGTAGAGTAATCGGTAGCAATACCAACCCCCAAATCCAATACCCGAGATTCGTGACTTTTCATTTTCTAAAAACATAAAAGATAAAAATAATCTTCCTCAACCTCAACCTTAGCGTAGTAACTTCTCACTAGCATTCCTATTCCCCAGAGAACGATATCAATACCCGTGGCTTACCCTAATTACTACACTACAACGATTAGGTTCATCGCCTAGGGTGTTATAAAACTTGCTCAAGAAAAGGAAGTTTCCTTGACCCCGAACGACGCGTGTAGCGTTATCAAGTTTTGGCGCCACCGGGAATAGAATAGCTAGTTAGTAGTCCACCTCGCTTAGGTTTCTTTGCTTGATTCCTATCAAGTAAATTTTTCTCATTTTTTTAGCTTTCTCTTAGTCTATCCCCTTCTTCGTGACCTTTGTTCGTAACACCCATCACTTTTCACCATGGAAGGTGACAACCAACCACCACTCATCAACCCACCACCAAACGACCGCCAAGAGCCCGTACTCTTGGTGAGTACTGAGACCAAACCACCTAGGTTATAGGAACACCATTGAGCTTCCGACCAAGCCCAAACTACGGCCTGCGATCCGACACCATCCGGTTGGAGCAAAACGGATGTGCATTCCATGGACTTCGTTCAAGATCCAAATCAAGATCTCGAGGATTTCTCAAAATTGTCGATTCCATCGACCTTGATGCTACTACTCGGGAGACCACGCCAAGGCCTCTTCCATTCTCTCACGGGACCAAGCTAGTAATTGGCTTGAGCGACTTCCCCGGCTCCATCTCAAGTTGGGATGATCTTACTTCGCTTCCTTGCTCAATTTTTCCCACCGGGAGAACCACTAAGCTTAGGAATGACATCTTGATGTTCCAACAACGCCAAGGTGAATCTCTACGAAGCATGGACCCGATTCAAGGACTTACTTCATAAAGTCCTCATCACGGCATTGATCTTTGGCTCCAAGTCCAAATCTTTTATGATCATGTCAACTTTCCCACTAAGCGATCCATTGACCAAGCGGCCGGTGGAAAACTTAGTGATCTCACCGCGAAGAATCATGGGAAATAATAGAGGACCTTGCCTCTATGACAACGAAGTTGGATGACCCCGTGAACTTCCCAAACCGCAAGGCAATCTCCTTGCCTCCTTCCGACCGTAGGATGATTGAACTTGAAGATCAAGTCAAATTCCTCATGAGTTCCTACAAAATCCTAAGTCTTCACGACAAGTGAATCAAATCACTCTACCTTGTGAGTTATGCAATGGTCCCCATGACACTCGTGATTGCTCAAGGCCTCCGAACAAGCTTTTGCGGACCACGCCCATACGCATCGACGGAGCGGGAGATAAGTGGTACACTTTCAAACCCGAACAAAACAACTTAGGAAACTCATACAACCCCTCATGGAGAAATCACCCTAATCTTAAGTGGAACCAAAACTCAAGACACCCCAAAGCTCATCTAGTTCGCCTAATGATTCAATTCTTCTAATACCGGAACCCCACTAATATTGAAGCAATTGCATCTAGATTTTGTCATCCCAAGAAACTCGATTAAATAAGCTTGAAGCCGAGTTTAAGCAAAAACAGAGCGAGATGACAACCAAGCTTGATGCCTCTTAAAAGCCTTCAATGAGCGGAAATTGAGCACTCCCAAGTGATACCATAAAGAACCCAAAGTGAATTGATTGCATCGACTTCATGTTCTAGTTCATCATGGGAGACACACATTCATGCCCCTCTCACCCAACGGTTCGCTCGGTAAATGCTATCAAAAGGGTTCCAAGTCATCTAAGAAATACCAAGGCCCGCACCTTTGGTAAAGCCTACTCCCGAGAAACCCGTTAGCCAAGAATCCAAACCTAGTTTAGAGGAGGAGTACAAGGAACTCTATCAAGAGAAACCAATTCTTGAAGTCTTAGCTCATGCACCTTATTATAATGCTTTAAAGGAAAAATATGAGTTAGAACTTAGGCTTGGGAAACATGGGTCCGCCTTTGTGCGAAACAACTTACCTAAGAAGTTAGATGATCCCGGCTATTCACTCTTCCGTAGACTTGGAACTTCCAAGCCACTCGATGCTTTAGCCGATTTAGGATCATGCATCAATCTCGCCCGTTGTCCCTTCATAGAAGCCTCAACCTAGGTAAAATTGAACCAACGGAAACTATCTTAGGATTAGCGGACGGTAGTATAGCACGTCCGGTTGGAATAATAAAGGACATGGTAGTACATGTAGGAGAGTTGACTCTTTTGGCCGACTTTCATGTGCTAGGCATGAATAAGGACCCGACATGCCCATTACTAGTTGGAAGAGGATTTTAGCTACCGCTAGTGCCATCATCGATTGTAAGATGTCCAAAATAGTGGTAGGAGAGGGAGTGCTAGGTCGGTTTACGATGTCAAAAGGCATTCGTACTACAAGGATGAGGAAATCCCACAAGAGATTAGGTTGGATAGAGAGCCTTCTCGATATGGACCTTGGATTGAGAAGAACATCATAGGCCCCAAAGACCTTTTTACCTAGATAAGGCCTTTGCTAGTGTAGCAACTTTCCAAGAACAAGAATTGGCTAGGGATATAGAAGTGAACCCGCTCGAGGACGCCTTAGTATTTAGGAAGATGACCGAGTTCCTAGGATGCTTGCCCGTTAACCTTGTCATGAATAAATGGATAGTTGAGAACCAACACATGTGGAATTGGAATAGAACGCCTAGCGATGGTAATGGAAGGTGGCACATTAGGATACAAATCTATGATCCCGATGGTGAGATGTTTGAAAAGGCATATTTAACCGAACGTACTACTAGGAACTTAAATGATAAGTTTGATCCCTACGACATTGTTGAGGATAGACTTACTTATATCGGTACGTAGGAGTAGGACTACGAGTCTAGCTACAAGACTCTTAAATAAAGAAAAGCGCTTCGTGGGAGGCAACCCATGCTTAATTGTTTGCTTGTTAGTGTCATATATCTTTTATTAATTGTTTGTCCTCATGTTTAAATTTGTAAAATGCTTTATTTTGTTTTTAACCTCGCCTTAATTACATATAAAGATATTTTACATAAAGGATAAGTGTAGGAGGATTACACACGCTTTCATAAGAAACGTGAACATGAGAATAACAATTAACTAAAAGATATATATGTTTGTTTGTTCGAGTCAAATGCTTGTATCGAGTCATAATGGATGTTTTTGCGAAGTTTTTCCAGATTCTAAAGATGTAAATTTTCCGAATTTTTTCCGTAAAATCGCACCGCTTTTGTCGGGATAACTGACGCGTCAGATTGCAATCGACGCGCCAGAAGGAATAAAAACTTCACCTTACTTTTTCTCGTTTTCGAGCTACTTGTAAAATTTTGGAATTTTCCAGATCTTAACTTTCAAAACAAATTCGTAAACATCCATTCCACAAGCATTATATCCTAGTTTAAATCGAGTCTTATGTATATTATTACCGCCGATTTTACGCGAAGGTTTCGTTTGTTTTCTTCTAGTGTGCGAGGTTTAGTTTGTCAAGAAGAAGTTACACAAGTTTGGAAGGAGCCTTTCACGCAAAAACTCTTCTTGGAAAAGATTTAACCACCACTTTTACGGATCCTACCGAGCTAATCGGGAGTATTAGTTTCTTTCGCTTTTAATTACCTTCTATTATCATAACTTTGATATTTCGGGAACATTGGGGACAATGTTCGGTTTAAATGTAGGGAGGAAAATAAACGGAACTTTGAAACTATGCTTATCCTTGACTATTTGCTTTGTCCAAGTGTATTTGTGTAATAAACCATGAGAAAATGTAGGTTAGGGTAATTTTAGCCAAATTTAAAATTTTTTCATGACGATAAGAGTGGGCCATTAGTCTTAACAAAAGCGTCTCATGGATAGGAAGTTGCATGACTAGCACAAAAAACCTTACCACCTAAATTCCACCCAAAATGTGAGGATCGCCTTAGATTAGTAGGAATTAAAGCATTCATCTTTAATGCTTAGAGTGTGAACCGTAGTATATTAGATTCTAGAACTTGTTTTGTGATGCATTCCGAGATCGCAAGTGAGGCTACACTTGTGTAGTTAGGAATAACTAAATGATAAAAGGCATTAGGATAAACCCTTGTTTGATACCGTAATATAATTACTTCTTCCATATCGGTTGAGTAATTCCCCACACCCTTTGCGTTGTACTCATCTTTAGTACACGATACCCTTAGTTAACCCCTCGAGCCTATCCTTTTCGCGGTTCTCGTGATGTTTCGGTTTTTCCGAATATCAATGAAGAGCATTGTTTACACCCCACCCCAAATATACACCCAAATCGCTTTAGCCTACCTTTATTGCACTCACTTTTAGTGCAAATTTATGTTATCACCCAAACCCTTAGTTCAATTATCCGTTGCTTGCATGAGTTGCTAAGTCGAGTCATATCCCTTGTATACATTTTTTGGATGATTGGGATTCATGGGAAAAGTTAAAGTTTATGAAACATAGGAAAGAGAACGTTAAACTCAAATTCCTTTTGTTTGCATAATAATGTACTCCAAGTGTTTTGATCTTTTCAATTCGGGTCAAATTAGTGTTAGAGTAATAAAAACTCAAGTGTAGGGATGTGTCTATAAATCCCAATCATTTTGATGTACCGTAGAGGATGGTAGAGTAAAAGTGTATGCAAAAAAAAAAAAAAAAAAAAAAAAAAAAAAAAAAAAAAAAAAAAAAAAAAAAAGGAGAGTAAAAAACAGGCTACCATCCTACATCTATCTTTTAAATTGTGTTTGTTTATTTTCGTTGCCTAGAGTTTTAGAGTGTCGAGTCTTGGCTTAGCAACGCCATTCTTCAGATACTTGCAACATAGAGATTTTGACTATCCACCACTATATAGCCTATCCCACCAAACCCTTATTTCCCTACCGTAAGCCTAACGTTACAACCCTTTAAAGACCTCTTTGATAGTCTTTCCTAGGTGCTTACGCCAAAGCGATTTGAGGTTTGATCTATTCTCAAGCCTATGGTAATCTATGTACTAGGACCGTTAATGAGTGTTTATCTTCCATTTCCGATTTGTTATATTTCATATATACACCCGAGAGATGTGAGTATCCAAACACCCCATGTGAGGTGCTAGTATGTATTCCGTGCTTGTTATGACTTTTATGGGCTTATATGTGTTGTGGACCGCTTTGAATGGATGCTTCATGACCCCTAACTTATAAATTGATTCTAAAGCACATTTGCTTGAGGACAAGCAAATACCAAGTGTAGGGATATTTGATAAGGTTTTAAAAGGTACCTTTTAAGGGTCATTTAAGCCCTTATTCGATCACTTCAGATCCGTTATTGCTTAATATTGTTCCTTTTCACTTTTAGGTCTCTTGAAGGCAAAATGTTGGAATGATGCTTATTTGGACGAAAAGGCGAATATACGAAGAAAATGGCCAAAGTCGAATCGAGACACTCAAAGTCATTGAAACATAAGGCGACGGCGTCATCAGATATCCGCGACGCCGTCCGGAAGGAATTTTATGACGGGTCGAGGCGAAATTGCATGTTTTCGCGGACGACGTCAGTTCTAAGGAGTAGGCCGTCGTTACTCGGGACGGCCTAGATGCGCCCAAGACGGCGCGAGAGTCAAGGGACGGCACACGGTCATAAGGTGACGCCGTCGAAAGGTTTACGTGGCCAAGACGAAACCCTAATGGCGGCGACACGACGGCCACGAAACATAAGGTGACGCGTCGCAGATGTAATCTTATATATAGAATCCGAATTTTTCGGTTTTGTGGGTAGTCTTTGGAGTAAAACCTAAAACCGAACCAAGGCTTTCTTGTGCAAGATTTTAGGTTCTAAACCCTATTATACATCAAGATAAGTATTTACTTCATTAATTTAATTATGTCTTTGATTATTTGTGTGTATGCTTGCATGTTCTCCATGTCCCGCTAATTTATTTGTGTGTTTGCTTAGGAATATGAAACTTAATTATTGAATATTGATTGGTTGATACTTATCTTAGTTGACTAATGATCTAGAGTGCGCTAGATTATTCGTTGTGTACTTAATGCTTGACATTTCTTTGTGAACTTTAGAATATAATTATCTAGGTAATTGTAGGATAAAGTATTCAAGGACAACCGTAGAGTAGGCGCCTATAAATCACTAGAGGATTTGTAAACAAGACCCTTTGGTAATTTCAAAGAGTTAGGAAATAAGCACGCCCTATAGCCTTAGAATCACAACGCAACTAGGAATAAGGACGTGACAAATCAACCATCAATAGGAGATAATTAAGGAGTAGTAAAACCTAAGTAAACACATCTTTAAACTATCATACGAGTACACATCAATTAGACATAGACTATCACAACTTTAGCTTAGATAATTAGATAATAGTAGAGTAATCGGTAGCAATACCAACCCCCAAATCCAATACCCGAGATTCGTACTTTTCATTTTCTAAAAACATAAAAGATAAAAATAATCTTCCTCAACCTCAACCTTAGCGTAGTAACTTCTCACTAGCATTCCTATTCCCCAGAGAACGATATCAATACCCGTGGCTTACCCTAATTACTACACTACAACGATTAGGTTCATCGCCTAGGGTGTTATAAAACTTGCTCAAGAAAAGGAAGTTTCTTGACCCCGAACGACGCGTGTAGCGTTATCACACACCAAGGAGAACTAATCCTATCACAACGTCGCCTACCCTTTATTAGGTACTAGGCTAAGCACCTAGCTCCATTACTATGGAGGAACTACTACCCTTCACGACACAACACCTAATCTCAAGGAGATCCACTCCTTGTGACAACATCATCAAGGATGTAAAACCCGAAAATCATAAACGTGATAAAAGACTATTGTGCCCTCAAATTTAAAACTTATAAGATACGTAAAATTCGTCAAGTTCATTTAATGTAACTTAATCTAACTTATAAGAAATTATAAGACCTAGTGTACGAGATTTATTTAAAACACTTACGTCTAAATATTCCGTCACACATTTTTTTTTGTTCTTTCTTTAACTATTGCACGAACCGCAACTTGGCCTAAAACACCAAATGCACTACAACTTAATTATAGCCCATCTAAATTGAACTTAGCCCAAACTTTCTTTCCTTTGGCCCATCTAATGACCAAGGCCGGTTCTTTTTTCCCCCCCCCTTTTCTTTTGTACGAATCATAAGCAAAAAAAAAAAAAAAAAAAAAAACCCTAGAACCCCAAAAGTGACGGCTACCTCTTTCTTGCTTCACTTCCATTCGATTTCAAGGCACCAAGGAGATCAGAAAATGTTCCAAGGAGGCTGTGGTGATCGTGGGTTGCCTCTCGAAGTTACTGTGGTCGTGGGTTTGATCGAAAGGGTTTTGATTTTTGTTATTTGAGTCCTTGTTTCATCTGTCTTGATCGACCGAAGAGGTATCCTCGTCTTTGCTTTATTCTTGATTCGAGTTAAAACATAAATACGTATAAGACATCATAACTTAATCTCTTGACTCATTAAATATAACTATACGAATGGTTATGTGAGCATACAAGTAACTTATGTTTTGGTCATTAATATGGAATCACAAAGGTAGAAACCCTAAGTCGTTATTTTATGGATGTTTATAATTTATGTGAGGTATCGGTTGTTTGGTTCATTAAATATTATAATGGGTGTGTAGAAAGTTGAAAGGCGGAAAATATGAAAGGTTAGGATGCTATTAAAACAGGTCATATGGCTTTCATGGGTCATGGGTGCGTTTGGGTAGGTTAAACATGTGCTTATATTGGTTTTAATAAACCCTAAAACGGACAGCATCATATGTCGAACTTGTGTGTGTCATAGATCGAATTTTACAAGTGCAATAATCTGGGTTTTGTTGGAAAAGTTTATTTTATGTCTTAGTTAAGTTTTCCAAGTGGTTTGGTCGAATTTGGAGTTGTCTAAGTCGTATTTTTAAATTTTACAAGATCAAGTGTCAAAGCTGAGAAAACGGGTCTGAAATTTAGGTTGGATTCATCTAGGTGTTATTTGATGATACTTACATGTTTTTGGGTGATTCTTGAGCCTAAATTGTAGTACTTTGAAATAGCTTTCTGGAAAAATAAGTCTTGTATCATTTGCCAACGTGGAAGTATGATTTTTATATTCTTGGAGTTAGGGTGTCCGAATCGAATCTGAGTTGAAATTTATGATGTAGTAAATGATTTTAGTATTTAATCTATGAGGTTCTGGAACTTTTCCTTTGGTGGATATGATATTATATATGGTGTGACACCTGTAGCTTTTGGTTTGATGTGTTGAGTAGGGTAAGTGTGTTTGTTGGGGCCATACTTTCGTGTGCGTAAATCAAAGTAGTTCGGACCTCTGGACTTATGATTTTCCGTGAGGCCATTTAGCATGGAAATAGAACCCACCAATTTTGTATAGTCTTTAACTCATATGGGAACCCCTGGATTTTGCTTGATTTCATTTGAGCTAAGTAAGTATTTTATAAAAATCGCTAAAGTCCGGTCCGAATATGAGTTTAAGAAACCGAAGATAAAATATGATATCAATAGGTAACACACTTACAAATGCATAAGAAGTTTATAAAATGAGAATATACTTATAACTCTAAGAATGTTAATGCGATTAATCCGTTATAGCTTTAATGATGCTAATAAGTATTAAACAAATCCTAATCCGTGTAGATTCGTTGAAGGAGACGCGACGTTGTATCTTCGTGTTCATTCATTCGCTTGCTTTCTCTCATTTGCGTTAAAGATACGAGATATTCGACCTTTTCAAGAAGGTTTCTCATGATTTCCTTTCTTCGTCATTTCTCTTATGCTTATTAGGATTTCCTATGCCATTGCTATGATTCCCTCATTTATGTGAATCTGTTTGTCTCGAATCTCATGTTTGTTGAACTTGCTATGTTTGATTATGAACTTCGATTATGAACATTTGATTTTGATCTTCCGATTATGAATATTTGATTATGAACTTCGATTATGAACATTTGATTATGAACCTCGATTATGAACGTATGATATGTGACCGTGATATGAACCTTTGATTTGAACATTTGATATGAACCCTTTCGATTTGTTTGATCATTGCTTATCCGAAATCTCGTTTATTGAACCATGAAACATCCGATTTGAACTTATGATATGAAAACTCCGATTTGTAAACTGCTTGACCTTTATGATGAATTATGATCTCGTGTCATTTATGACAACTGTTTGACCTAAGTTAGTTTGACACCCGAGCCAATATTTCACTAGTCATGGGGTTCCATGTCCGTGTCGATGATGCACCGACATGACTCTAGGGCGAGAGAGTGATGTTCGCCACGCCCTTTTCGTTATCTCGCTTATTGATAGTATGGCCACTATCTCGTCTGCTGGGGCGATGGATGCATCCTAGATCCGATCTCGTTATCCGATATGATTTGTCTCGGTGAATGATGTCGCAGGCAATACGCGTCTTCACAAATTCGGGAGCTAGTTACTCCATTTGTTATTGAGGTCTCCTCATATTATATAAGGTATTCCGAGGTCACCCTCCGAATAAGAAAGTTACTTCGATATGATATGTTCGGGCTCGTGGTAGATAACTAAATCTTTATCTGTTACTTCAGATTAGGTATTCGCTTATGATTTCGTATTTTCCAATACTTCCGTTTACGCATCGGGTTATTATATGTTTATCGAACTGCTTATGCTTTTACATGTTTATGTGACTACCGCTTACTATGCTAGAATATGATTAATATGTTTATATGTGATTCACATGTTGTCATCGATTATATGTTAGTTTACCATTATGTGACCTTGTTGATCCGTATGATAACTATGCTAGTGTGTAATCGAGTATTCGTAAGTTTAGTATGTATAATTTGTTCGATTAATTTTGTGAACTTTGCCTATCCGTTAGTGTATCTATCTCATGTGTGACCGCCATGTTTAAATTTCGCTTATACTAAAGTTTGATCCGGGAAATGGTTTAATTTATAATGTCGGCCCGTTAACTTGCTAACCGCTATGTTATGCCTATAGTTCATTTAATTATAGTTTTTGTAAGGTGTTCTCATTGGTATGTGTGACTACTATGTGTTGACTATTGTTTTTCGCTGCTACGACACTGGTTAAGTTTATTAAATGTAACTTATCTTATTTGTGTGAATGTCATGTTTACTTTCTAGAAATTGTTTCTGTTAGTTTTGATATTTCGTTTGGCTTATATGTACTCTGATTTTCTGAGTTAGTTAGTGCCTTTTTATTTGATGTGTTTGCAGTTGTGTCATCAATATGCTATGTGTTTGTTCTTATTTGTTATGTGCTCTTCCGGATTTCTGTGTATTTGTGTTTCCGTAATCTTCAATGATTCATTATTCTCATTCCGTTGTGATTTCGTTATCCGTATCTTGTTTTGTTTAGCTTTTGTTTTGTTATATCTCGCTCACTGGCTTTGTAAGCTCACCGCATTTTCTTTTCCGCGCGGGTTTTTAGGTATTCAAGATGAGCTTATGGGATAGGCGATCCGGGTTTGAGAGTAGAGCCGAGAGCAAGACTTTACCATACTGGATCTTAGATTTATTTTGATTATTAAGTTATTTATGTTTTCTTTTGATTATTTTGTAAAGGTTTCGCTATTGTATTTTATTTAAAGTTCGATATGAGACCAGATTGTGATATCTTTACCCTTGTCGGGTTGGGGTGTTACAAAAGATATCACCATCCTTGAAATAAACAATACTTATATGTATAACGATGCACCTCATCGATTATACGACCTAGGCATTCTTTCCAAATGCAACTTGATTTGATTCTTCGGCATCCTTCACTAATGCCTTTGACACAATGCTTGGCACCCTTCATTAATGCCTTCGTCTTGACACCTTTAGCATTCTTCACTAATGCTTTGACACGGATGATGAGCACCTTTCACTAATGCTTTCATCTTGACACTTTCGGCATTCTTCACTAATGCCTTCAACCCAACATCTATGGAGAAAGGAAGAACTATCAACAAGTGAACCTTAGTTATCTTGATGATGACAAGCATGGCAACTCATGGACTTGAGCTTGCACGTCTTCAAGAAGTGGTGATCTTGCCTTTAAGAGGAACCTAGAAGATCACACAAAACAAAAGACAAACTACATAGATCACTTGGATCCGAGGTTAGAGGTTATAATACTTGGGAAGTATGTATGTGAAGTGATGATTAGAAAGGAAGAAATGGCTCTCTATTTATAGAGAAAATTATCATCGTTCCCGGATCCCACGGATCCTTCCACTGGGATCCGGCTAGCACAAAGCCGTGGATCCGTGGAACGCCTCCTCTTGCCCATGGGTATTTTGGTTATGGGTCATGGGTCATGGGTTGAACCATGGATCTTTGGCTAGATACAATGTATCTTTCGAGTGCAATGCACTTAGTCACTGGGTATGGGTTGATCCATGGGTTATGGATATTATCCATGTATGATATAAGCATGATGTCATGCAATGGGTTATGGGTCAAGATCCATGGGTTATGGGCTTTGGGTTGTACCCAACTACATTCAATGTATTTGCCCAATGGGTTGTGATACATAAGTTTATACCCATTTATATTACCCAAAATACTACATACTAGTTATGTGTATATTTTATCCAAATATGTAAACACTAGTTGTTGTACATATGTATTACTTAAATCATAAAATCACTTATACTTGTTTTAGTGTTTTATGTGAAAATGTGAATATGTTAGAAACTATTAGTTCAAACCATTTACGTATTTTATTTGTTTCATTAATATGATTTTACGTTTGTTATCGACAAAACATTAGAAGATCGTAAAATATAAATAAACGTTTTTACGGCTTATTTGTATTAACAATCTCCCTTTTGTTGATGACAAAACATAAAATTATTTTAAGGAAAAGCTAAAATTGTAAAAGTTTGAATTGTAGTTTTACTTTTTCTCCCCTTTTGTCGAAACAAAAGTGTTTGAAGAAAGCAACACATCGCTTTTAAGAAAACATGTGAAAGAAGTAAAATTAAAAGAAATAGAGAGCAAGTAACGGAAAGGATCTCGTCACATTACCCCTTGACGAGTCCATCCCTAGGTAAGGCGCCAAGAAAGTAATACTAATCTAGTTTGTTTGCAACTAAGTTTGTAAAAGATTTCGCCTAAGTGACGAATGTGCTCCCCTCGATGATTGCAATTTTGCAAAGGGATGTCGAGAATGTAATCCTAATATTGCAAGTAATTTGCAATGTATTGTTTTGACACAAAGCTCCCTAGCTTTAGGGTGTCAAAAGGCTTCAAGTGTAGATTGAATAACTACAAAACAAAGGTTAGAAAACAAGTATAATGCACAATTTCGTGATATGTGATCCAAGTTAGTAGAAAATAGTTTTCGTCTCACAGATCCCATGGTTCCCTCCTAGTAGGGATCCGTCTCACGCAATTTTGAGGATCCGTATAGGCGATGATTAAATTCAAGAATGGTGATGTAACAAGTAATGTTAACATCAAAATGAGATATGTATTCAACCAACAAACATATACTCAATGCAATATGGCAAGTAAACTATCATTCAATAAAACATAAGAGATGATCAACAAATCTCTAAAACTAAGAGAATAATTTAGCCATATTCTACTAATACTAATAAGTGACCAAAGCTTAGAAGCAACAATGTGCTTGAGTCTAGGGATGAGTAGACTTGTTGATTTGGTCCAATCTTCAAGAAGATAATTAAACATGAAATGCAACTCATTTCATACTTCTTGAACAAGTCCTTGGGTGATTAGAAAATTAGAGCAATTATTGTCTTGATTAGGAACAGGATGTTTTGAGGAGATTCTACAAATGATGGTGGAGGTACATTGAGTAATTTAGGATGAGGTTCTACTAGGAATGAGAGTGGTGGTAATGGAAATTCCTCCATATGATCAAGTCCTTGGTGGTTCCTTGTTTCCAACGATGGACAAGTTGGTGATGTAGGTGGTTCCTATTTTAACGAGAAGGTTGGTGAATGGGAAGTTCTCGGTGGTGAATGCTCTAATGAATAGAGAGAGGCTCGGTAAAGGAGTGTAGTCCATGCTCTAGGAATGAAGGTTTAGACGTTTTGCTAGAACTAGGTACGTTTGGTTTAGAGGTCGATGATCCCTTTTCTAACCTAAGAGGTTTAATGCTAATTATTGCGGTTCTCTTAGAAATTGTTGATTGGGTTTGTTGAGGTGAGATTCTAGCCCTATTATCTCTTACGGATGATGATTCGTGGATGGGAAGTCCTACCATTTTGGGTTTAACCGGAGATGATTCGGTTGAGGAAATTTCGTACAACACGAGCAAGTTTCGGTGGTTCTTGGTTGGATGAGTTAGCACTAGAGCTTTCCTCATGATGAAATGACTAAGGAAAAGGTATCTAAATGCCGAGAATTATGTTGTGTTTGATGACTAAGGATTCTAGCAAGATGAATTATAAAGGAAGGATTTAGCAAGTGCATTCAAGACTTAAGTCTCTAATATCCTTGGAATGTGATGATTAGATGCACAAGAGTCAACTTCGAGATTTAATTAGGATGAGGTGCAGTGTTCAAGTTAGCAAGATGAGCTTGAAATGATTGTTCGAGCAAGAGTTGACATAAATCATCACCCGGATCCTACGGTTCCCACCAATGGGGATCCGTCAGGCTAATCCTAGGGATCCGGCTTCAAGAGCTAGGAAAGGATAGAAGTGATGTTTGAAAGGTCTAAAGCCTATACCTTTTTGAATGTTTCAGTTCTCCTAAGTGTCTTTAAATGGAAGGGTACTTAAATATTCAAGGGCAATGAGTGATGTAGCTAATGATTGTCTTATATGAAAGAAATTGGAACTTTCGTGAGTACCAATGAATGAACAAAGATGACACTAAAATCTTGAGAGTGTCAAATGGAGCTAGATGATCCTAGTGATCAGATAGTGACTTAGGATAATGTCTTGGAGAAGATCCTAAAGGTTTTAAGGTGGAAGAACTAGAATTTGATCCATTTCACCAATTTTGAGGTAAGGATGATTATGATCAATTTTGCCTTAATCGAAAGATTTCTAGGTCTAGATGTGAGGATCATGTGAGAAATAATGAGTGATCTAGAGAGCGGAAGAGTAATGAGTTTAGTGAAACGATAGATCGAAAAGCACTTTGAGTGTGATCCTTAATGAGCTATGAGTGAGTGTGAAGCTTACTAAGCTTGAGAAGGACTTAAGAGATCCTAAGGTATTAAGTTCATTAGTGTGAAGTAGTCTAAGAACATGGTTTGAGGTGTAAAGGATTGAAATTAACTTATTCGCGGATCCCACGGATCCTTCACTGAGGATCCGGATAGTTACAAACTAGGGATCCGGCATCCGGGACAGCTTTTACTTAACGGTTGAGCATTTGTTCTAAGTATCGAACTTAGAAGCTAATGATCTCTACAAGAAGTATACAAGATACAAGTCAAACATACTAAGAGCATGTAGAAATAGCACATAAGCAATTAAATGAGATCTAGCTCACAAGTAACACATAGGTTTATCAAACTTAACAACCGTTATTCAAGAAGCTCAAAATAGATTTACGATCTAGATTAGTAAATCGCTTGTATTAACAATGGCGCAGAGTAGATGATGGTGTTCAAGACAATAGGTTGTTTTGGCCAACGGAAGCAATGAACTATGTATAGTCATTAAGGATGGTGATTAGCATACAATGAACTTCGTCCATGAAGTCATGTAGCTCTTCTCGATCCAAGCAAGATAATCGCTGATGAGGCAAGTGGTTGTGATTAACTAAAAGAAAATTTTATTTTACAACTTGTTTGATTAGTAATCCTAAGACAATGCAAAGTATTTCCATTGTAAACTTACTTTAGGAAAACATAGAGTATAAATTTCCCAAGTGAGAGAATGAATATGAGATCACATTAGCGGTGCTCAATTACGCTAAACACGACCATTTTACGGGTGATTCCACATACCCAACTTATCAAAGAAGCAATTCAACCGTTAGGTCAAATTGAGTTTCTAGTGCAATAAGTTCTCCAAGATTCATTCTCAAGTTAGGAAAATTTATATTCCTACAATGGCCTATCAAGAGTAACAATGATGATACGCTGCTTCGCTTAATATTATACTTGAGACAACTATGTGACGAAGGCGTCATGTTAAAAATAAGTTTAAAAGTCGTCCATATGGTAAACAACAAAATGGTTGGATGAGCTAGTTCAACATATGTTGTTGGAAAGCTTTGAGTTTGGACTTTCGGATATGAACAATTATATTTGCATTGCAAAATAATTTACTTGAGTATATCGGATGAAATAATCAAGTTGTCAATCCTACTATGAAGCTTGGAGAGCGATCATGAAAAGGAAAACGGAGAGTACATCATCAACACAAGTGTAGGTTATGATCCGATGTACATTCTTGTTGTTTTTAGAAAATGATACAAGGACAAAGGAAATCATATAAGCACATATGACAAACTCAATCAAAATACATTTAGTGTGTTATATGTTTTAAACATTTTCAACCTATATGACTTATCTAAATATCTAAACTAACATTTTCGACACAACTAGATGTTATCCCAAACACTCCTTCAAATAGCACATTGATTAGTAGAATATTACTAAATCGACAAACAAGAGAATGAATAGCAAGGTAAGGAAACCATATGCTATTCAATCAAACAAGCACAAAAGTAATTTGAGATAAGAAAATAATCAAGTAATGCAAAGAAGACAATTTATCATTTAGCATAGCATACGAAAGTTCTTTTCATCGCTTTGTGTTAAATATAAACATGTATACCAAGCTTGATTAGTTTCTTTTATATTTATAAATATGATCAAAACCTTAATTTCAATAGAGGACACATTGTTATTCAAAAGCGAAAACATCCGCTCCAATTAGATCAAAAGTTTGTGCAAAAGTTATGACCGAAAAATGATTTTCTATTATAAATCAATGATTCTGTAAATTATTGTTTTGAATCAGTTTATGAAATCATTTTAAATGAAAGTAGACTCAAATACCTTTAAAACGATAGGTGGCACGACTTCTAACGACTTACGGTTAAAAGTTATGAATTTTGAAATTCGACAAAATCGTCTTCCGCACCACGGATCCCACGGATCCTTTGCTCGAGGATCCGCCCAAAGTAACTCCGAGGATCCGCGATCGACACGTAATTACAAAATGTACGTTTTGACCCGATTTAAAAGGTTTAGTCTTCGAGACATTTTAGTGAAGTTATATTACCCATTTTACCTTTATTCAAGCTTGATTAACAAGATATCTAACAACAAAACTTCAAAGAAAAAAATCACTAAAACACTTTTCATATTATGCTTATTATAAGATAGAAGCATATATCACCATTTTGTCCACAAGCAATTTAGCACGCTTTTAAAAAAATGTAACTAAAAAACATACCTTTGCTATATCCCCTTTTTATTGTTTTATAAACCATAGACGCGAAATACTTCATGATCTTCTAAGATACCCCAATCCTAGTATGAAGACTTCTCAAAGGAAAATGTTAGAATGATCTATCACTATCCAACATATGATGATTTCTAAAAACATGACTTTTTGTTTTAAGAAATTTCCTTCTTTGTAGTTTTCAAACATACACGGATCGTATCAAGTTTTCAAAGTACAATATACAAAAATAAACTTGGTAACGAAGCTCTTATGCCAATTGTGGAAAACTATAAGGGGGTTGAATAGTTTTACCAATTTAAAACTTCCTTTTAAATATTTAGATCGACTTATGTCAATCTATTTGGTTTTTATGTTGGACGTTGATAGATAGATATATAAACGTAATGAAAGATAAAGTAAGAAGCACATCACCACGACACAAGTATTTATAGTGGTTCGCTACAAGGACACCTTCCTTGCCCTACTCCACCCCGAGTCACCTACTCAAGAGTTCGTAAACACTACACCAACTCCTTATAGCGGAGAAGCCTTCACAATGTCGCTTAACCTTTTTCCGCACAAAGCTAAATACCGAGTTCTTTCACACCAAGGCGAACCACACCTAACACAACGTCGCTTACCCTTTATACGGTGCTAGGCTAACCACCGAGTTCTTTCACACCAAGGAGAACTAATCCTATCACAACGTCGCTTACCCTTTATTAGGTACTAGGCTAGCACCTAGTTCCATTACTATGGAGGAACTACTACCCTTCACGACACAACACCTAATCTCAAGGAGATCCACCTTGTTACAACATCATCAAGGATATCACCATCCTTGGAAATAAACAATACTTATATGTATAACGATGCACCTCATCGATTATACGACCCAGGCATTCTTTCCAAATGCAACTTGATTTGATTCTTCGCATCCTTCACTAATGCCTTTGACACAACGCTTGGCACCCTTCACTAATGCCTTCGTCTTGACACCTTTAGCATTCTTCACTAATGCTTTGACACGGATGATGAGCACCTTCACTAATGCTTTATCTTGACACTTTCGCATTCTTCACTAATGCCTTCAACCCAACATCTATGGAGAAAGGAAGAACTATCAACAAGAGAACCTTAGTTATCTTGATGATGACGAAGCATGGCAACTCATGGACTCGAGCTTGCATCGTTTTCAAGTGGTGATCTTGCCTTTAAGAGAACCTAGAAGATCACACAAAACAAAAGACAAACTACATAGATCACTTGGATCCGAGGTTAGAGGGTTATAATACTTGGGAAGTATGTATGTGAAGTGATGATTAGAAAGGAAGAAATGGCTCTCATTTATAGAAAAATTCTCATCGCTCCTCCCGGATCCCACGGATCCTTTCCACTGGGACCCGCTAGCACAAAGCCGTGGATCCGTGGAACGCCTCTTGCCCACGGGTATTTTGGTTATGGGTCATGGGTCGAACCATGGATCTTTGGCTAGATACAATGTATCTTTGAGTGCAATGCACTTAGTCACTGGGTATGGGTTGATCCATGGGTTATGGATATTATCCATGTATGATATAAGCATGATGTCATGCAATGGGTTATGGGTCAAGATCCACGGGTTACGGGCTTTGGGTTGTACCCAACTACATTCAATGTATTTGCCCAACGGGTTTGTGACATAAGTTTTACCCATTTATATTACCCAAAATACTACATACTAGTTATGTGTATATTTTATCCAAATATGTAAACACTAGTTGTTGTACATATGTATTACTTAAATCATAAAATCACTTATACTTGTTTTAGTGTTTTATGTGAAAATGTGAATATGTTAGAAACTATTAGTTCAAACCATTTACGATTTTATTTGTTTCGTTAATATGATTTTACGCTTGTTATCAACAAAACATTGAAGATCGTGAAATATAAATAAACGCTTTTACTGCTTATTTGTATTAACAAATTCAACACTTTTGGTCTTAGGTGTTCGAGTCAAAGGTTCCACACAACCACTTCAATATTTTTGGTCTTAGTTTCAACTTGTGAGAGGGTTCGTGGAAAACCACAACCAAAGCTCAATAACCTTCAATGTTCCTATATGATTTATCATGTCTCTTACATCGTCTGTTACTAATGGTCTAAGGCCATCATCAAAACTAGTGTTGTGGATTCTAAAATGATAAAACATGACTTCTTCTTTATAACCTAACAATCGTAGTATGTCACTAAGTTCTAAAATAGACCATTGATCAAGATCAACCCAATCAAACCAATTTACCTTACCATTTAAGTAACGCTTTGCACCCCATAGTGAAAAACCACCATGGTTTATCTCCAATGTGAAAAGATTAGGTTCTTCGCCTGCATAAAGATACAATAAAATGAATCAATGCATTGCTTCAATTAACATTTAACAGGTCAAAATTGATCAATTTTGAGTTGATGGATGAAACATAAAAACACGTACCATATTCAGTTGATGGATCAAACACAGTTCCTGGTGGTCGGAGTGAGCATTTTTGTGGATCACCCATCTTAGAATGGTTAATGTGTGTTGTGTGGTGCACTTTACAGATTACAATTGTGTTAGAATGATAATATCTTAGGGTTTATGTAAAAACAGAGTGTGTGGTGTGTTTAGGTGGGAATAAATGAGAAGAATTGCTTTAATACTCTTTCGCCCCTTCAAGTGAATCACAAATTAGCCAGTTAGTCCTTTTTTAACAGATGTTAGGTATTTGGATAGAATCCGTAAAAAGAGAAAACCACGAGGACATGACCCGTCAAAAAAACACATGGACATTTTACGCAACATCCGACAAACCACAAGGACCAATTATGTAATTAACTCTAATTAATGCTTAAAATATCATAGTGACATTTATGCTCATTTAGGCTTGCGAGCCCAATCGAGCTTTGTATGCAAAGCTCTGGGTCGAGCTCGATTAATAAATAAGCTGCAACTTAAGCTCGATCTTGGGCTCGAGCTCGTTTATGCTCGGCTCGTTCGAGCTTTTTACCAATCCAATCTCGAGCTTTTCATGAATGGCTCAGCTCATTTCCCCTACTTACATCGATCTGAAAAGGGAACTGATATGTACACAGAGCAATTTAATTCTAACAGATAAAATTGAAAGTGATCGGCGTCCACATAACTAGAGGGAGAGACGGCAAAAATAATAACTCGCATCAAGGTTGAAAAAAGTGGTGTTAAAAATGCATAATGGTATAATAGTTTAGGGGTGTTCATCGGTTCGATTATCGGGTTGTTCGGTTAACTTCTTTTTCTGAGTATAACCGAGAACCGAACCGAACCGAATTTAAAATGATTCAACCGAACCGAATAACTGAAAATCGAACCCCCATAACCGAATAACCCGAATTACATAAATTTAATTATTTATTCATTTATTTATAAGATTTCTAGAAAGAAAAAAATTAAAGCTTAAAAATGTTATATTTAAAAGAGTTTTAATATATATATTTGAATTCGGTTTTGATCTGTTGTTGATTTTAAATTCATAACCGAACCGAAAACCGAATGTTTAATTCGGTTCGATCTCGTTTTAGCAAATTCGGTTCGGTTATGAGTTCGGCTCGATTATTTTCGGTTCGATTCGGTTTCGGTTTTGGTTTATTAGGATATTACCCAACCCATGAACACCCTATAATAGTCCATACATAATAATTTTGTGATTAATTTATATATCACATTATTAAGATAAATTTCATATACCCAAAGTCAAAGATTGAATGATAACGATAAATGTTTTGATGACGTCGTAAGATATACGAATTTTCAAAAAAAAAAACGAGATATAAATCATTTCTAATTTTATATGTATAAATCAAATTGCTAAGTGTAAATATCAATCCCATCTTATAAATTGGTGTAGTATATTTTGCTTTTAATGGGATATTTAGTGATGTTTTGTCTTATTCTTATTACACTAAGTTGATGATAAAGTTAGTTTTAAAGAGAAAAAGTGATAGTGACGCTAAGATGACTGCGATAAAATTGGTTGTGATGACTCCTTATTACCACCGGCCTTACACGTTTGAGTTGTTTTTTTCCCCTCAAAATCATAAAGTTTGACCCAACGAGCTCGAGTCATACCTAAATTAGTAGTTGGGCGTTTTTAAAAGACGAAACAAGTAAATCCTGTACAAATTAAGGTCAGATATTACAATCAGGAGGGTAAAACACAAGAAAACAAACAGTAAGTTTCATTAACTAGTTCCATTGAAACATTAATTTCAATTTTTATGTCACCAAGAATGGCGGCTTCCCCTCCTGATCCGTCTTCTAAACGGCCTACAAGCCTCGATACTTAAATCAACAGCCACAGCTAATGCCATAAAGATCGCTGCATCTTCAACACAAGTCACATGTCTCATTGCTAACTGAACCATCGGTTTCCCCCTCTTCCCTTCTCCTTGAACCCTACAGCTCATGACAAACCCGCTTGCAGACGGGCTTAGCCCAGCAAAGTCACCACTACTTTGTGGGCTTGGTATATTAGAGTTAGAGTTTGCTTGACGATCTGTATCTATAAAGAACTCACCACCCCTTTCGCATTTATGAGCATTTCTGACATTAACAACTCTCCACCATCTTGACCGTCGGATAAAAGATGGAAACGGATAAAATGGAATCTTTTGTACCACCACGCTCACGCCATGCCTCGAGTTTACCCCAAGGAAGCCAGCTTTCAGGCCGGAAGGCGTCGGGTCGGACGATTAACCATGAACCCGGGTTTGACCGAGCTACCCAATCACAACCGGATGATGGAACAAAAGGTGTGGTCATGAATGCTGCTGCTACAGCTGATCCTGATAAGTCATGTATTTTTACTTTCCAACCCTTTCTTTCTCTTCGGTCAGTTTCTTGGTCCGAACCATCACCTGCAGTTGACCAGTAGTTGTTTAACGGGTCAACCTGCTGCACCCTGCATAATCACAACAAAAGTTCACAGCTTGGTCGATAACGAGAAATTAATTATATTGGAGGTGGCATTTTTGACCCGTTTATTTACGAACGGATCGATTATGGGTTATGTTCAATCACTAATAGGTCAAATGGGTCGAACTAGTCAAAAGGGACTAAAGTCCCTCAAGGTGTATTTTTAAGGTTTTATTGGACAATATCCACATGTTTTTTCATTTTTCCCGTGTTAGTCATTTTTTAGTTTTAAACAAAAATCCTTATCCACTTTTTAAATGGTAACTTTCATATAAAACTGTTATTTTATATGTAAAAAATGTTATACTGTACTTAGTTATCTATATATAGTGTGAAAACTTACAGGAAATTACTAAGATTTTGGGCTAAAAAATACCTATATAGGAGACAGAAAACATCTTTTAACGACTCAAATGTACACATGATAGTAAAAACTGTAAAATAACATAAAGTTCAATTTCAAACGCAATTCTTTTTTGATAATTCTGTAAACAAAATAAATCTTGTAAAGCATATTTAACACACTATATATTACAGCAGAAAAAAAAAAAAAAAAACCACTTTACTGGACAAGTACTGTTTTTGGTCAACCCAATAACCAAACTAAATAGGACCCATTTGACCCAAACCAGATTCGACCGTTACTCGATCTAAAATCTACCCATTTTGCATTCTCATTGCAATATTGTGTTTGAGAAAGTAATTTACCTGTCTTGACTAAACTTGCAACTGAATATCGGCTGCTTAATATTCCTTGAATCTGAACAATCTGAGGACTCAACTTCGCCCTCGCCTTCAAACTGAAAAACATATCGCGGGTCAGGATCCAGCTTAACTCTCAAATGAAGCTCCGCCATAAAATTCCTCGTTTCTTGTTTCATCTTCCCAATACCAATCCAACCACTAAAAAGAATCACCGGTTTACCTTCACCCCATTCGGGACCCACATTCAACTTAAACGTCCCAACCTGTTGCCTTTTAATCCCAACACCACAGTGAGACCCCTTACGACCGGTAAACACAGCGATTTCTAAACATGCTTGGGGAGTATAGAAACACCCTGGTGTAAGTAATGCTTTTAAATCAGATTTTTCGAGGTAAAAACTTGAGGCAATGTTGTGAAAATCTGGTGTGGCTTCGGGTGATGATAAAAGTGGTATTGATGCGTTCTGAGCTGGGAAACCACGAAGACGAATCTCACATGTGCATGGAGATGTAAAAGTATGGATTCCGGGTTTTTCGGGGTATCTTAACCCAAGTGAACCTATTGAGAGCCTGATGAAAGCTTGGGGATCCATTGATGTCACAGGTATCCTCCCATTGTTGGTTTGGCAATTTATAAGGTAAAAACCTGCAAGTTAAAAAGGTACAAGATTTTTAAGAATCTTGAAGATATATAATATTGATTCTTGCAATTTTTATATGATATCCTGTTTATTTAAGGCTAATATATCATATCCGCAAATTAGGCCACAAGTATCTATAACAAATCTTACTGTATAACTAAAATAAATGTAAAATTATCTGGCTATGTGTAAAGTGACAGATTATTTGATAGTGACTATAATTCAAGTAACCATACTAACTATCATAACGCACTTCTGAACATCCACCAAGACGATCTGATTCGACAACATGATCAAATGTAACAAACATCAGTTCACAAATCTTTGACATAATCTTACTCTAACGACCCCGGAACTATATGGTGGCAGCAGCGAACGTACCTAGCCCTTTGGCAATGAACATCGATACGACATACCCTAATTCCTTTTTTACTATCTTCTAATATTAAAAGAAGTAAAAGTCTAGCACCCGCCCTACATGTTAACGAAACTTTCCCAGCTCACCATTGTCACGCCTATGGCAAGCGTTTAGGTCTCGGTAAAGTGTAAGATTCCAGCTCAAAACATCATTCCAAGATATTAATTTTTGACCCAAAAATAAAAACTTACAATTAATGACAGGGTAGAAAACCAAGCAGTCAAACACCAAAACTAACCATCAGGGCTCACTTCAAGTTCAAGTAACACTATTATTATCCACATTTAGTTAGGTGAAACAAGAACTGAATATAGCTAAGCTAACCTTTATTGACCATTCACAAGACTTAAAGTCAGCTTCCTCCTGATAAAGTTTCTACCTTAAATTGCAGCTCATTAAGACTAATTAATATATACATAAAACCCTCAATTCTGTTATTTTCTTTTCTTTTCTTATTATCAAAGCATTCCAATACACTAACATAAAACCCATAACAAAAACCAAACAACCTTAAAACTTTTATAAAAAAAAAATTATGGTCAAACTATAACAAACAAGCAAACCCAAAAACCAGTTCAAACATAGTTGGTCTTAAAACCAAAGTACACTACTGACCAACATAGTTTCATCTTTGACTTTTTACATAGAATGGATTATAACAAAACTAAGCTACAAAATAAGTAATACAAAAAAGAAAAAACATGACTAAAGTAAAAAATACTTACAACAAAGTACATATACCTTTACTATCTGAAAATCTTCAAAAAGCAGCAGCAGCTTTTAAACCTGCAAATACTTACAGTAAATTTCACACACTCTAAAAAAGCTTCATTACATATCTTTCTTAAATAAGTATATATTTATATATATATTCTTGAAACACACTCACTCTTGAGATATCAAAGTAAAATAATGTGGAAAAATCGATATTGGAAAATGGGTATGATCAATAATTGAAGTAAACACCAAACCCACCAACAAAGTCACGTAGAAGACTATGCACAGATCACGAGTACTACTAGTAGTATATACCCATTTTTTTATATAGTATACTATATTTGGATATGTATAATATAAGGATATATGTCTGGATGAATGTATATATACTTTGTATAGAAGAAGAAAATAATATTGAGAATTAATCACCGAATGAACATGTGAAAGTGAGAGAGAGAAAAATGGTGGGAGGAAATAAACGAGTTACTACTTTTTTTTATTTGGTGTTTACCAAAACTCTTTTGAGAAAATGGAGGAGATAGAGTATGTTACATCATCTAGGTTTTAGTTTTGGGTATATTGCTAGTTTGGTCCTTTTGGTAAGTGTCTTTATTCTAATGGCGAAAAAGTTTTATCTGACTTTTTGTCGACTAGTTCACGGGGTATGAATCTACCGTCACATAGATTCAAACTGAGTGAAACTCTTTCTTTGTGAGGCCGACGCGACCATTTCGCGTTATTCGCACATGTTATGAATTGAATTTAGTATCTCTCACATTTTAATAATGATAGCCATAAGCCTTTTTGCCATTATGGCGTCATGAGTGGTTATCATCGATAAAGCTGATGAAATACATTTACGTACTTTATGCGTTGTTAGTAGATAACAACAACGAGCTTAAGTTTTTACTCAGGGTTTTCTTACGTGTATTTTGTTAGATTCTTGTTTTGCAAAAAGCTATGTATGTTTATGAAACAAAACTTAAGCTCATTGTGTAAAATTTATAACCTTTCGGCTTATGTTTATAGGTTAAGCTTCGTTTGGTTCATACAATGACTTGGTTGTTGATGAACATAATATGAAAAAATGTTGCATTGATGCTGTAGTAGTTTTTGTTTGACTTCTAAAGATGTACATCTATATGCAACTTCATCTTTTTAAACTTTAGAGCGAGTAATATTTTGCATGGTGACGCCTATTTATTGTATTGTTTGACACAAGTAATATTTTGCATAATGATGTTTATTGTGTTGTTTGAATATAGGATAAACAAAACCTTTTAACTCTCTAAACGGATATGCTTTATATATGCTTTTAGACATCTTCATGATATAAAAGCGATACAAATCTAGAACATTTATATTAATGATATAAAAAAATAAGTCCAGAGCGGTTAGTCATTCTATCCGCATTAGGTGAACCAAAAAAAAAAAAAAAAAAAAAAAAAAAAAATTATTACCAAAATTGATGAGAGTTTTCGTTTACAACCTATGTGTACACCAATATAACAAATTATCTTTCGAAAACTGAGACTTGCTTTCAATCTTTATAGTTTTGCTACACATCAAGTTTCTTGTGTATGGATGTGCAAACTCACAAACTTATGCCGGGTTGGTCATGATCTCTTAATATAATCAAACATGTAAGAAAAAGTTACATTTAGTTAATAGAATATATCCTTTATTATGGTAAGCTTCTCAATCAAATAATGTTGGCTCGCGCTATTAAGAATACGATACACAAGGACAGATAATCGCGAGACAATAATTGTCATTCAAAAACGTTAATAGAATGTACCTAACCGAAACAAATGTTGTGGTTATGAGAATTCGTTAAAATGGTGGTAGAAAGATAAATAGGAAGTAACCAAAAGGAGCACGTTAATTAGTTCACATGC
Organism: Chrysanthemum lavandulifolium; assembly: GCA_022545495.1. Classification (NCBI taxonomy): domain Eukaryota; kingdom Viridiplantae; phylum Streptophyta; class Magnoliopsida; order Asterales; family Asteraceae; genus Chrysanthemum; species Chrysanthemum lavandulifolium. Next base: position 35,050,191 of record CM040243.1, on the reverse strand, counting down.
AAAAGGCAATGTCGATGAAAAATGTTAGGAAACCAAGATAAGAACAAAAAAGTTAATGGAGTGAAAAAAGATACATAAACAAAAATGAAGGTTGGATAGTGAAAGAAAGAAGCATAGTATTCATAGTCCTGAATCGGGTACAGCTGTAAACAACGCATCAGTTGTTGACACCCAAAGAAATAAAAATATAAAACCAGAATCGTTTTCAGACACGCATGTGGCTCATCACATCACTCTAACCGTTTTTATTGCACTCTTTCTAATTTCTAGTCGTCTTTTTTTTTCTCGGTTTATGATTTTGTTCCAAAATTTGTTTTCTTGTGAATTCAGTTCTAAACTCATCTAATCAACAAGTCATCACAAGACTCTATATTAAATGGTTAAACTATGTACCTACAAGTTTATGTTTTAATAATCAAGTTATACTTATCTAAAGTCAAACTAGAAAACAAAATTGACTTGTTTACTTTGTAAGTTTCACAATTGAGGCCCCGTTTGGTTTGTGTACGGATTTACGATTTAGATTAAAAATTTTATTTGAATTTGATAGTAAAAAAAAAAAATGATGTAAGGGAAAATAATATCATAAATTAAAACAATTCACTAGTATTTTGTTATTTAGAGATGATAAAAAGAAATAGTCTTTTTTTCTCAAAATTATTGTCATAAGACAAAACTTACACAGTTTAATAAAAATGCACCGACTATAATTCTCAACCACTTAAATATAATATTCATCAACTAAATTCTCTTTTTCTTACTTAAAATGAAAATGAACAATTATTTTTTAGACATCCCAAAAAAGAAATATAGACTAATAATTTTAAAACGGAGGAAGTAATTATTTTATATGCATAAAAAAGAGATCACACACATAGAATTAGAGGGCTAAGCAAATTCATAGATCCTAGCTTTGGGTGGATTTATAAAACCCATAAAATTTGTGTAGACTGAATCCTAACTCAAATATGCTAACCAAACATATTTTTTATGACTTTCATTCCGTAAACCTAACCTTATTCTCATAAATTAAAAGGGCCCTAACTATTGTGAGCCAGTGTGCTGTAAAAAGTAAGAATGAGTAATTAATAATTCAAAACAAAATATGATATTTAGCGTGGTTTAGTCTGATGAGCAATATACGTTCATGTGTATAAACAATTTTTTATGTAGAATATTTATAAAGTTCATGTGGATAAATAATTTACTTTTGTTGAAACGAGAATCTGACTAAGGAATTAGAGTCTCAAGGAATTGAGATGTTAAGGAATTGGAATTTGTAAGAATTGAAATTTGAAAGAATTAGAATTTGAAACACGTGTTTAGTTGAAAGATAATGAAATAAAATTTTGAAAAATAAATGATTTATTAAAATACTTCAAATTTTTATTTGTATTTTTTTTTTGATAAAATGTATATTATTTTTGAAGTATAATATATTTTAATAAAATTATTAACTATAATAATAATAATAATAATGATAATAATAATAATAATGTCATGTTTTAAAAAAAATAACTTAATTTAAAATTATTATTTATATTTTCTAAATTCAATAAAAAATATTTATTAAATATAGTAAAATAATTAATATATAGTAAAACTAATATGATAACATATTTTAAGTTTCATTTATATTTAATTTATTTATATATAAATTTTTATATAATAATAATAATAATAATAATAGTTGATTTTTGATGAATAAAACAATGAATTCCATGAAATTGTAAATATTTTTTTCTTCATTTTGATGTGAAATGTAATTTGCATGATTTTCATTATATTTCCTTTTCCAACAAAATATATCAACACATAAAGGAATGAAATTCAGATTCTCAATTCCTTCATTCTATCAACCAAACATGTTATTTAACGAAAATCATATTCCAATTCCTTCATAATCCTAAAGATTCTCGCAAACCAAACGAGCCCTAAACAAATATTTTGCAATAACTAAAATGTAACTCAAATTAAGTTTTCCATCTACTTATCATTTTACAATTTATCTTTAGGTTCTCTTTGCATAAATTCATTTAACACCATTTTTAAGTAAAAGATTTTATACTTGATAAATATTATCACTCAAAAATATTTCAAGATATAAGATGTGGTGAATCTCACATCTCATCCCATTATGACGAAAAATAAACGCATCATTTGCGCTTCTAACCAAAACCTATCATAAGAACAACCAAACTTATGAAAACTATTATATAAAACACTAACGCCTAAAGATTACCACCAAGCCTTATATCTCAAGCGAGAATGCTAATCGCTTCAGCTTAAATCTCCGTCATCATCATCATCATATGGTTATCATCATAATCTTCTCCAACGTCAGAGTAAGCTCTTCCTCCCAATTCCACCTCCACTATTGGATGCTATAAAACCTATTTTTCATTAAAACCTCCCTACTTCACTATCACTATTCTCATTACCAACATCACTTACCTTATTCTTTCCAATATTCGCATCAACCACATTAGATAAGGTAGAGGTCGCTCATTAGTCAATTGAACCTCATTCATAGGTGTAGCATCAATAGGCGTGTTCGTCACTACCGAACAGCCCTCATTAGCCTTATGTCCTCTTCCACTACTTGCCAAATTTCATGGAACTACCCCCATTCGCACCTAAAACATCATCATTATTCACCGACCCAAGAGCATCAAACAAGTTCAATTATTACATGCCTCGACTAGTTGTTTGTGATTCTTCTTCGCACTACCTGTGCTAACACCATTCTTTTTAAATAGGTTTATATACCGCTTAGTTGACCTAAACTAAACTTTAGGACCCATATTAATGCCACATGCTACTCTTTAAAAAAAATGTTGAAACCATAATTATTCTTGCTATTTTGCTTCTTTGATTCATCAACAACACGCTTCAACATGTCTCGTTATCATGACCAAAGACCATACACACTCCACACCTAGGTGGTTCCCATTCGTATTCTACCGTAACCGTATGAAGCACATCACCCTCATCTTCCAAATTCGGAATCACAATGACCATGCTTTCCTTAAGCTCCCGATCAACTCTAAGGGCATGTTTGGTAGAGAGAAATGGAAATGGAGAAATGGAAATGAATCAAATTCCTTGTTTTTTATGTTAGAAATAAAAAAGGAGAATCATGAGTATAATTTTGTAACTTCATTTCCACTACTTTTGTTGGAAATGAGAGAAATGAGTATTTTGTAAGATTTTTTTTTTTTGAAAAATAAATTTTTAAAATATTTTTTAAATAAATTTTTAAAAATTAGTTTTTTGAAAATAAAATTTAATTTTTTAAATAAGTATTTTTGAAAATAAATTTTAAAAAATTTAAAATAATTATTTTAAAAAAATAAATAAAAAAATTAAAGAAAGTAAATAAAATTTAAAAATATTCTTTTAAATATTTAAAAAAAATTTAATATTTTTTTAATAAAATTTAAAAAATTTAAATTTTAGAATTGTTATTTAGAAAAAATTATTTAAAAGAAATAATTATTTAAAAAATAAATTTTAGAATTGTTATTTAGAAAATAATTTAAAAAAAATCAACAAACAAATACACGTGAGCCTCTATATTGACAAAACGTTATTTATTTATTTTTTCATTTCTGCCCGTTTCTGTTGTTACTCAAACATTAGAATCGAACAAAATTTTCACCGATTTCTATTCTCCGAATTTCTATTCTCCGCTTCATTTCATTTTTAAAATTTTCTAACAAACTACCTAATATCAATCAACGCATGTGCATAATTCAAATGCCCTAACAATTATTATGGAGATGATTTTATTTCATTTAAATCTAGATATGAGAGATTCACAAATTTATGGAACAGATATTTTACTAGCATAAACAAAGACATGTTGCAATATTATATATTTAGAGTTATTAGGGAGGAGGTGGTGATCAGAATACCCCTAAGTGCTACATCACCTCTATCCAATAAAACCCTCCAACTCAAAACTACCTAATTTTACCCTAACACTACCGATTTGGAGGAGTGGGATTCTAAGACCGATTTTTTATTTTTTATTTTTATTTTTAAACATACCATTTCATTAAAAATAAAAACATTACATAATACTTAAAAAATACACATTACATAATACTTAAAAAAAGAAACATAACATAATACTTAAAAACTAGATTAAAATAAAACCCACTAATCATCGAGACGCAGGCAAGATTGACGCCACGTGTTCGTGAGATCATATCAAGACGGTCATGAGAACTTCGCTTAAGAACTCCGCTACCACATCGCTGTTTAACACTCCACGGACCTACCATTCATTATACGAACCGCGAGATTGCTCGCCTTCGCTTTATAACCATATCGTGCAAAATCCTCCCAAACGGTCACTTTTTTCAAATATTCTCACAATACTCGCTCGAGCTCACAAACTGAACTCCCTACCCGATCTTGCTACCCGATGTGAAGGGGGCGGTGTACCCTCTCGAATACCCCTACCAGATCTTGCTACCCGAACCCACTCCCTCCTCCCTAACTTCGCCAACTTCGCCAACTTCGCCAACTTCGCCAAGCTTTGTTTAAATATAATGGAATCTTTAGTTACGAGGGCAGCTAGATATTAAATCAAGTCAACAAAGTTGTTGGAATTAGATATTAGATATATTTTAATAAACTGAGTTTATATTTTAAAAAGTGGAAGCCGTATGCTCTTGTAACACTCTTTAATATAGGATTGAAGATCTTTATGAAGCTAAAATGATGTGATATGATTGTGAAGATAATCCTGCCATGGAATAGATTCAACAACTCTCCCACCTACTGCCTTCTCGAGCCCTGGCCACTCATTAACAAAGAAACTCGTTAGAAGCTGGACCCAGAGCCGAGCCCCGGGTCCACCTCCGACGCTCAAGCTTAAGATGCTACCGCAGATAAAAAATGTTAGGTTTAGAGATAACTGCCAGTGTATATATAGCACGACAGGTTTGTGCAGAATGCCAGATCACGGCCTCGACCCATTCTCGCCCACCGACCATACGCCCTACAAGCCCCCAAGTCTCAGTATGAGATAAAGACATAGCTACGTTATGCTAGACTTAAGTTCTGACGGTAGCGAGGTGAAAATGGAACCCGATGTCGATCCCGTAAGTATGCACTTTTGTACCAAGATGACGCAAAGATGGTGCGACAAGAAGACGATTCAGGAGGGCGGCGCTACCGCTGCGATAAAGATGTGCGATGTAAGACGGCTTCACAAGATAAGTATGTTACCCAGGGCGACGAAAGAGACGCGATAAGACGTGCTTCGCGGGTGTGGCGCGGCGCGATAAAAGAGCGCGATGAAGACGTGCTTCGCGCATAAATGCGCTGTGCGAGGCAAAGAGGTGCGACAGAAGACGCTGCTTCACAGATAAATGGCGCTGTCTTGCGGCGAAAGAGGTGCGATAAGACGCTTCACAGATAAGCGCACGCGATGCGGCGTCACCTTACAACCGACGGAGGACGCTCCCTACGGCAAGTTGGTGCGAATATTTAAATTGCCTTCGACCGCTTCCAAATACACCGCATTTAAAACAAGGGTAGCGATACCCGGTAGCCCCCAAGTTTGATGGTGCTACTCGCAGTAGAGCATTAAACTTATTTAACTGCGAATAACACCGAATGCAAAGATTAAAGTATACGCCGCGAATCGCAAAGATATAAAACCTAATGAAGTTAAGCAATATATATAGCACATAGCATAAAAAAATATATAGCATATAGCATATAAGAAAATGGGCGAAGGCCGCGCGACGATGCATCGACCTAAATAATTAATTGTGTTGTTTTTTTTTTTAATGTATAAAATAAAACACGGATGGATGTACCGCGATCGCGATTTAATAGACGTAATGGATTTATCTTAACCGACAGACTCGAACGCTTCGGATGATCGCAGATGTTTATACCACGACCTTTGGTCCAAAGGCGCATCATGGCGATTGACCAGCATCGTGGTATTCGCGCAGACGCCGTCTCTCGCAAGATGTCCGAACGCACGGCCCACGCGGTAGATTTATCGCGATCGCGCAGCGAGCGCCAACAAGCGTACAACCGTAAAACAATATCCGCGCGAATTAATGCGCGGCTAAAAGATAAAATATCCGATCGCGCGGACTAAAATATAAAATAGTCCGATCACGCGGACTTTTCTTTTTAGTATCTTATGTAAAGATATATCATGAAACGATACATGTTATATTAAACGCTTTGCTCGTAGGCAATGAAAACCGTAATAAAACTTTTAAATCCAAGTTTCGTGTTACCGTAAAACATATATAATATTAGAAGTAGGCTAATTGCCTATGACGTTGGTTCACGATGAGAATTATAATATTATAAAAATATGGACATGATGATAATGTATACCATAAAAGTAGGAGCAGAACTTGTCGTCCAAGTATAAAAATATTTTTCAGATCTAGAGTGATATTAAATGTTACCGACTTTAGAGATTGTTTTCCGCTTCCGGTAATACGAGAACACGAAACATAGCTTTATTCGGTATTCCACGGATTACGCCAACTCATTGAAGATAATCCACGGACTAGATTCAACAACTCTCCTCGCGCTACTATCTTCTCTGCCCTAAGAGAGTGGCCAACAAAGAAACCTGTTAGAAGTGGGACCCTGAGCCAGGGTCCATCCTCCGACGGTCAAGTTAAGATGCTACAAGATAAAAAGACGTTGGTTTAGAGATAACCCGCGCAGATATATAAGATACACAGGCTAGGCCAGAATCACAGATCCTACTGACCCATTCCCTACCAATCCGACCATACGTCTACAATGATGCACCGAATGAATTAGCAGCTTCTGTGTCTTGTTTGTAAATCTGTTGAGCTCGTTTAGACTTTAGAGTATACGATTAGTGCTTAAATAGAAGTCGCACTTCACTTCTACGGTAACAAAGTCACTAATTAGTGTTGCTCAAAAAAAAAAAAAAAAAAAAAAAAAAAAAAAAAAGTTGGTGATTTTTAACCCTAATTATATTATAAGTTTTTGGGCATCATATATACATTTTATGAATTTATAAAGTTATAATACCAGTTATATATATTGTCAAATTTACAAGGTCGCAAATATCTTTAGAATATGACAAACGTATCTATATAAGTTTGTAGTAAAGGGTTTTTCTCATCATCAACTCTACGCTATCATAGTACATTTTTTTCTTCAACTTTTGTTGCACTTTCTTTCTCATATCTTAAATACCATATCACACTTACTTAATAAACACAAAAGTGATTTCTTTCTCCTCAAACATCCTTGAAAGATATATATGTTGCCGAAGAAAAGAAAAAAAGTACTCTTGCGAAAATTTCCACGTGCCCCACAAGGCCACGATATTACACACACTTACAATATACGAAGGATCTTTTAAAGTATTATGCAAATATTTCCTTCCGATCGATAGTGTCATCATTTAAAATATACGATTTTTTTAAAGATCCAATACAAATATGTGAATATATCATGGAGTATAATTATCGATCTTATAAGTCGTATCTAAGACAGCAAACTTTGATAGATATATCAACATTTAATATAACAAATACTCTTAGTAATTATTCATATTTTTCAAGAATCACATCCGGTTATACTAGCTAGCTAGCTCAGTATAAAAGTAAAACTTAGTTTACCTTACATCATTATTAGCTAGCTAGTATAAAAGTTCATCTATTTAAAGCATAAAATCACACCCACAAATCGGTATGAATCTTTTAAAACATTATTTAGACGACTGTTCTTAAAGTTTACAGAAAAAGTTAGTTATCATACTGTATCAAATAGCAAAAAGCATATATAATAAGGATATTAGATATAGTATCTTTTATGTGATTAATTTTAAGGTTATTCACTTCCCATCCATATGGTTGGAAAAGTTTATTATGCAAAACTCATGGAACGTGCGTAAACTACATACAACAAGGATAGCTACGATGCAATGCTGCATGCAAGATTTTATATTTATCGATGATTAATCCAAAGGTCCAATCGGTGGAACTTTGAGCGCGTAAAAAAATTGGACACACAATACATCGCTTTAGTTAGTTTATATTTATCGATGTATTAATCCAGGTGTCCAATCCATGAACTTTGAGCTGCCAAATGAATGATATTTATAGTTATCACAAATGAAATAAACTATACTTCAAAATGAAATACAAAAACTAAGACCTATACTAACAGCCACAATGGAATAAACTGTACCTCAAAATAAACTATACAATGGACCAAAAGACTCCTTAAGCAAACTAAGAGCTATACCAACTGTTTCAAAATGAAATACAAAGGAATAAACTATACCTCACTGACTAAAATGCAAACTGACAATATCACAAATGACACTTTGATCTTGACTTATAGCCATTTGCATGCTTCAATTGCCAAACGTGACCAAACACAGTAGGTTCAAACGTAGCAGACATGCACGCGCCAAACACCAGTCATAAAGATACTGATTGTGTACCTCGTAAGTAGCAAATACCTTTTTCGACACCGTTTTGTCACCGAACCCATCCGCTTCAAAGACCAACACGCAATGGCGCCCTACTTGGCCCCCATTCTAACCCCATTTCGCCTCAGAGTTGCCCTGCTTTAGCCCAAACTTTAGCCCCAACACAGTCCGTTTATGTCCTATTTTGATACCAACATGGCCCATTTCAACACCGAATCGAACCAACCCGAATGCTATATTGAGATGCCGAAGAAGAATAATTATTGTGCTTAAGAGAACAAAGATGCAGGATATGTATAAAATAGATAGTCGAATGATCAAACACTAAAGTATGAAACTCTTTTTCTACTTTCGAATTTCCATTACCTTAAAATCACAACCTTAGCACCACGTCGCGAGTCTTTGTAGGTTGTTGTGTCTTGCTCACAAACCAATCGAAACTTAAAATCTCGCACTCCCAACATTCCAATCGGACTTTTAGATTTAAAGATATAGATGTCCTATTGTTAATTTTAGAATATGAATACGGGTTTCTTTTCTATTCCTTTTTCTTACGCTTTCTCAAACTAAAGTATGTTGGTGCGTGGCTTTCTAAGAAAAACAAATGGTCGGTGATCACGATAAAAGTAGCAAAACTATATATTGCTATATTTCACCTAAGTCGGCACAATCACCTTTTGCATAAATCTACAAAAAGAATGTAAGACCGCATGTCTAAAATTTATAGTTTTTAACGGTACTAACCTTCAATATGTGAACCAAAAGTACTAAATCGATATGAGACGATAGATAAACAACAATAATGGAACAATCACCATAATCGCTGACGCATCGTGTGAGTTTCGGATTCACTTTATGTGGCACCGATTCGCAGATACCCGGAGACTTTCGTGTTCCGTAGCTTTGCTGTCAAGGTGTTGAAGTCGCAGATGTACCGCTGCGGCAGGCCTTTGCTATTTGTTCAGTTATCGAAGGCTCGCACAACTGCATTTAATCCTCGCATTTATATTATGGTGCGTGTCATTACAAAAAAATTGCATGTTTAACGACGTTTGTCAACTAAATATTGAATGACCAATTTCTTGCACATAGTTCTAGTTCCTATAAACCGATAAATCAAGTAACAAACTATGGCAATACCTACGAATCGAGGCACTTTGTCCGGATGTACAATAGCTCATGTAACTCGCTCATATGCCGTTATCCGATACCTTGACCGTAAAGTAGAATGTACAATAGCTCATGTAAACCGACAACCAATCGTAAAGTCTCTTTGACATTAAAAATAGAATGTACAATAGTTCATGTAACTCGCTCGTCCTTGTAGTAAATAAATTCTGCTTTCAAAAAAGAAATGTGTTTTAAGACAAATATTTGATTTAACAAATAAAATTATATGAAAGGTCATGACGATAGTTTGCAAAATTTTACCCTAAGTACCTACCTATTAAGAAGAAATTGATGAGATACATACATATATATAGTCATTGACCGACTAAAAGCTAGCATACCACTTGATTGCGTAAAGGGTAATCATAGGCAACACTTTATCGATGAACGAATCCAAATTCGTTATTTTAAGAACCAATCCATAGCTATAGAGCATATCGATCCAACAAGTGACTTGCACCATACCTCCCGCCAACAACATTGACATTATCGAGCGCCACATATACGATCTAGGCGGATGTCATATAACCAAAACCTTTTTAACTACCGATAATGCTAAACCTGCAGATGTACTTGTATCCTAAAGCTACCGGGTAATGTCCGTGTTTCCGATGTTTTGAACCCAACCTTAATATGCCGTTATCCGTAAACCTTGACCGTAAAGTATTACCTTTTCCTCAAGAACCGTCAGAAGTCGTTGACACGAATAATTGCAAAGCAATTGACGATGCCGCTATCATCGATGTGCTCTTTAACGCAATTCATGTTCCGCAAGCGACCAATTATGAAAGATGTGTTAAAACGAAAAGGTATTTGAAGTCTCCCCTTGTGGAACAATAACACTGCATACGCACTACATGCTATAAGTAACACCAATCCTATTAAAATCCTAAAACTAAACCTTGACAACATAAGACTTTTGTCAACCATGTGGAATGATTCAATACACACACCATAACTTTACTTACAATCTAAAAGAACTTTCGTAGAGGATACGAATTATTTTACCTGTGCCATAGCGAAAGCGCTTTCAATTCGAACAACGCTTAACCCACGCACATCACAAACACACAAACATTCATAATTCAATGACACAACTCCAATAAGGGTGTGTAACATCAAGACAGATTCAACAGATATTATATACCTTTATCAAATTCAAACTTATGATAAAGAAACAAAATATTACCATCTTTGAACTTCAAACTTATGACTAACAAACGGCGCCATATATGCCGGTTGCCACACTCCCAAACCCATAAGAAACGAAGAACAATTGTACTTTGTGAATGGCCACCAAGATACTATCCGGGTGAGTTACGATAAATCAACAAATATTTTGAACGTGTAATTTAAGCTATGCAAACCCAATAGACCCGATAGGAACCTCGTGAGCCGCTTTCAGCGTAATACGAACTTAACATCACAATCCGAACACTATAGCGGAAAAAAAAATAAAAATAATAATAATAATAATAATAACATGATGCTTACCTTCCGATTCTAAAAAGAAACCCATTTTACTTCATAGGTTCCCCGTCATCGAGCCATTCAATTTTCCTATAACAAAAGAAAAGCACATAATGATCTAAAACCCATATATCTACTTAAGATAGCATAACCATTGTCATAAAATCACATCTTGATAGGCAATTTAAAAAAATAGGATGCTTACTTCGATTGAAAACAAAGTTAACGCCATAACCGAATATCGCCATGATGGTAAGAATCAAAGAAAGTGGATATATCCGACGGCCGCAAACTCGACGGTTTGCCAAGGCGCGAACAATGACACCTTCGATCGATGGGTTTCATTTATCACACTCCATATAACGAATCACCAATATCATGTGGACACAAAACCAAATTAGGGCAATAAGCTACCAAGCTTCAACGCCATTACTTTCATACCCAAAACACAATAGTATACCAATAAAATACAACAAATTATTTAAAAATGCCACGGGCATTTAAAAAATAGGTATACCAATAAAATACAACACCCATTTAAAAAATACAACAGCCATTACTTTCATACCCAAAAAAACACAATAGGTATACCAATAAAACACAATAGGTATATCATGTGTAACATATATTACCTGATGATCTGAAAGTTTTTAGATACTTACCTGATAAATAAAATGGGTCTGCAAGTTTTGAGATACCTGCCTTTTGGACTCAGTAATGGAGATTTTACTGACTCTCCATTTGTCAATGGAGATGGGTACCAAATTTGTTGGTCAAACGCTTTATGGTATAATGACAGAAGATAATGCTCTAAGTGTGAAACTTCATACTCCAAAATCGGTATGTCTTAATCGACTCTTTTCAGCCGCAATTATTCCAAAAAAAAATCAACAAAATATTCAATCAGATTTATAAACTTGAGTTCATTATACATAGTCTTCAAGAAGATTAACTTGAATAAAATTAAGGATAAACCACGTGTTCAAGATTATGAGTTTATGACTCAAAGTCTCTTTGATAAAAGAGACTTAAACTGTCAGGTTGGTGAAAGCATGACTTTTGTAACCCCGCCACCTTTAATGGGTTTAAACTTTTACGGATTTGTGTCTCAATATCCAATGGTCAGTGACCTACCGTAAACGCCGTCATTCCAAGGATAACAGATGCCATGTTCGTAAAATGTCGGTATTCGCAATTTTATTAATCGATTGGGTTTAAACTTTTACGGATTGGGTATTAATTGATTGAGCTCACAGGCATTCCATTGCAAAGAATAAAGGTTGACACTTATTACAAACGACAATAGAAATAAGTCGATTATAGCATAACCACATCACAGACGCCGACGGATATCATTCAAAAACTTATATGCTATAAAATTACGAAACATACATTGATGTTCGCGATGCATGCGGATGACAGCGCGGGTCGCGAGTCATTGCGTTGCGGCGAGCGTTGGTTCACGCGTTGATCATTGCACAAAGAACTCTTGGAACGGTTACATCCAAGATGTTTATATTTTCGCATCATTTATCTCCCTCGCCGCCTTGGCCGATCTAGTTCTTCACATACAACAGCGGACAACAGGCGTGTGGTCGCGAGCCGCTGCGTTGCGGCGGAGCGTTGGTTCACGTCGTTGATCATTGCACAGCAACTCTCTTTGGAACGGTTACATCCAAGATGTTTATATTTTCACATCATTTATCTCCCTTGCCAGTCTTGCTGATCTAGTTCTTCACATACAAAATCATATGATAGCCTTCCCAACAGCTGAAATTAAAACAACGCAACCAAAAGTTACAGTTAATGGCAACTATAAGCAAAAAAAAAATAAGCAAGAGCTATCGAATTCATAGATTCAGTAATCCAGATTCCAAAATACATTAGCTTAACGCAATCCTATTCTTAATTTATTGTACATTATAGTTATTCACTACCCACAGAAACATGGAATATAAATCCTTCAAACCAAACTTAGTAACCTTGACCCACAACCTCCAAATCAACTACATATCTAACTGGGCAAGCTATAACACGAAACTTCTATATCTATATAGGTAAGGACGTAACCTAATTCACCACAATGGATTCAACCGCAGTACTTTTAACAAATCTGTTCTCGATTTCTTGGCGTATCAAAGCACCAGCCATTACTCCTAATAAACTACCACGCAATTTACAAATATGAACCATTAACTCCAATGAAAGGCCAAACGGCTTAATGTTTTTGAAGTAAGAAATTTCGTATTCAATATACCTTATTTCGATCACATATATCCATAAGAGGGTTGTTTGGGATCACTTTTTCCGCGATGCTTATTACCTTGAACGTTAACATCAAACAATTATATCTAATTAAGGCTCAAACTTTAAGATCATATAAACCAAACCGAAATTAAATGAATACCTTCTTTATGTTACGATTTGTCGCTCCATCTTGATGCAATGAAGCGTGGATGCCGACAGTGACGCAGATCAACCTCGAGAGCGTAAAACCACGGGCTTGGTTAGTTAAAAAGGAAGTGAGGACACATATGAAAAGAGTAATCGTTAAACGGACAAGAAAGCAAAAGTAGTAACGGACACGTAAGTGCATAAATAACAACATCATTTACCTTGAGGCAACATCCATCTCGATCATTGTTTCCACTTATTTCACAACAAATAAAGCTTAACCCACAAAAACAAGACGTTTCACAAATCACCAAAACCCGGATATCACATCAATAATCAAACACAATGAAAGTAACATGACATGAATAAGGTTTGTTGAATCAAATGAACTTTAAGGAATAGAGTACTGTCAAGAGCAAGTCCAAACAACCTCTCATGTTCCTAAAATAGCAAACAAACAAAACTCAAATCATAATACTTTAATAATTTTTAGTTTTCACCGAGGTGTTTTCACAAACACTTGGCTAATCGAATCATAAAACACGGTGTCATCACCGCTTAACATCCGTAAAACTCACATAATCATTTTGCAAAAATCGTAATAACTAAAGAAATTAAAGACCTTCGACGGGCGGTGAAGAAATTAACGCCATCAACAATCTCATCATCATAACAAATAATCAAGTAAATCATAACATAGCAGAAACAAATCGCAAAGCCACCAAATAAGTTAACCGACCTTCGAGAAGAGTGCGAAGAAGATGAGTATCAATCATTGAGTGGGTTTATTAGTTTATTTGACAGAGAACACGATCTTATCAAAGTCGGTAGCAGAGCCATGGTAACGGGTTTCAATGAGCAAATGGTGAGGAGAAAGGAGGAGCCCGAACGGCATGTTTTGGTGCCGTTTCATATCCTCCCATTAATATATATATAATAACAACAATATTCAATCTCCTCATAAAGCCGGGTACAGAAAAAGTAGGACGTAAACAAAAAAACTGCTTATGCCTTTTTGATTTAAAATTAGGGTTCAAATTATTGAACGAGCGTTGTGAACTTTTCATAGGCATAAGGGTGGTGGCAGTCATGCCTACCACTTTTTTCCATGCCTAGTCATCTACCAATAATATCCCGCCAACTCACCTCATACCAATCTCATACCTAACAATAGATTTTTAGTGGCAACCATGCCTAACTCATTACCTATTTTTTATTTTTTTTTAAAATTTAATAAAAACATAACATTTTATTAATACTTAACAATTTAATAAAAACATAACATTTTATTAATACTTAAAAGAAAATTACATGAACTTAATACTTAAAAGGAAATTACATAAACTTAATACTTAATCTAAAATTGCAATTCCATCCATATTTGTCATGAGCTCACGCTTTTTTTTCAATAGTGAACGTTAATATACTTGGGTCGGTTATGTGATCACGGTTCATTATAGAACTTCCCGCCCACATATGTTTTCTTCCATTAAAGCCATTTTGTCGCCAATAACTTTTCGCCATTTTATTCTTTGCAACTTTGTAGCCACCGCCTCCCGTAATAGTTGTGTCTTATTTGTTGTGTAAGTGTCGAAGGAAACAATTTACACTATTTATTGTCGACGACTCGGTTTCGCCTTTTGCCTTTTCTTTTCCGTGATAGGAGTATTGAGGAGGACTCATTTGGGGAACGTATGACCGGGTTGTGATTGAATTTATGGACGAACGGAACGAGAACCTCGTCCACGCCCTTAGATGATGAAGCACCTCTTCTTGGATCCACGAGATTGTTTTTAATAGAGAAAAGGTGAGATTTAAATTGTGTTAGAAAATTAGATTGATGTTGGAAATATATAAAGGGAGTAGATTTTTTTTTTTTTTGTTTTAAAGCCAAACGGCTACTTTTCAAATCATACAACGATACATTTTTGGTCAAAGTGTATCTTTAATGTCCAACGCTCGAATATTACCTTCATACCAATTCGGGGATCTTTGCCGAATTGGTGAACCTATCCTTCAAACCGAATCATGCCGAGCAAGAGGCAACACAAACACCATTCGGTATGCCTCATGCCGAAGGCCAAACCGAATGGACTGCCACCACCCTAATAAGATGATGGTTGATGATTATATTTATCTAGGTAGTAATATACTTGTTTTTATTCTCAGAATCTTTAAACGTGTTTGTAGGTTTCATTCCACTTTTGGACATTAGAATAATGTTATGAACGTACGTAACTTCCCTCAAATCTTTCTAGCGTTGTCTTAGCACCACACAATTGATCGAGAGGAATAAACATTTAACATTCCTTTCGTGAGGAAACCAAGCAAAGAGAATTGACTAATTGAAAATATGTCACTGATCGTGAGCCAACTTCTACAAGTCAAATCTTAGACTTAATTAGTTTTTTCTTCGCTAAACAATTAATGGAATTACGTAAACCATATCTAAGTGATATGCTAGTATTTGATAAAACTATTAACTATATAAATAGTGAATGAACCAATATTATCAATGAGAGTATGAGACAATATATGATAAAAACATATCTATAATATTGTTGCTCTTTGCGTAAGGTTAGATATAAAATACTAAAAAGGCATAAAAGTAAGTGGGGGGAGTTGTCACACTGCCACCAATCGTTTTTACTACTAGTATTCAACTTCAACAATAACATATTAAAAAAGTAATGCAGATTTCAATGCCGTTATTGGTAGGTTGTTTGATGATAATTTTGCGATAATTGAACTATGGAATAGTACCTAGCTGCACTATAAGTTTGTCAAAATTTTAAAAGCCATCTTATTGTTAAATTAATTCAAAACTCAAACTTAGAAATATTTTATAAACTTAGAAATAACACATGCTCAAGTGGAAACATAAACCTGGTCTTGTGATGCTCTTCATAAAACCCTAACCGAATTAAGAACCGGTTTTGGAAAAGTTTGAAAACTAAATCCGGTTAAAGAGAAGCTAAAACCAACCCAAACCAAACAAAAGTTGAATTGCATGAAAATATGTGTTATTCTTATGTTTGTGTTTAGATTTGAACAAATCATGGGATCTACCCTGGCCGTTGATCCTTATGGACCATATCGGCCCCAATGCAGCGTAGCTACTTGAAGAACAAAGAGGGTGGTGGCCCTCCTAGAACTTTTTGTAATAGTTTACTTTCTATGCTTTTCATGTGTAAAAAATATAGTTTAGCCTTTGACACTCTTATTATACAAGAATCGCATCGATGACTCTCTCAAAATATTTGATGTAGCTCCGCCACTGTTACCGTATGATAGTTTCTTGCTTACACTTGTTATAATCTCAATGAAATCAAAATAGAAACCCACAATATTCGAAATTTCGAATGTGACCACTACCTCATAGGGGTTCGCGATTCATTCTTTTCGTAGTAAAATAAGAGAGCTTTTTTTAAGTTGTTCAAGACAATGTTTCAATTTTCATTTGCTAAGAAATGTATGTTTAAATTTGGTTTTTGTCATTCGTTATTGGTTTATTGTTATATATCTTTAAATATTATTCGTTAGCTCAAACAAAATCCTCTATAAGTTTATAAATTCGTACCAATTTGTTCTATAAATATATTTAAATTCACCACAATTGTATTTCTCTCATGTTATTATTAATTTTTTTTTTCTTTTTCTTTCTAAAGATACTTTTACTATTTGAATATTATATATAATAATTATATCACAATAGACCCAATACAATTGATTTAGCACCAATAATTGTAAAACGTATGTATCTGCCTCTTTGTGAGTGTACATCTATGGTGAGTGAGAGAGATCGATCTCACACTGTTATCAAGGGATTTTGTATACATTTCACGTAATCATTTAAATTTACTGTCAATGCTTGTGTCCTACTCCATCCATCTGAATCAAACTAACACGATTCTTTTTTCTCAAATTGTCTTAAAATTAATTCAACATTTCTTATTCATTTTATAAAGATCTTAGCAGTCCATTTCGTTCGCGCATGCAGACTCAAATAAAATTTTTAATAAATTATGATTTTAGTTTATTATGTTTTTTGATAATAGTTACGGATATCAAGAATTTGGTTTAGCCAGAACTGCTCGCGCCGAAGCCGTTTGTACGTGCCGTCTGTCGGCACTAAGCACGTTTCGCTGTGCCTGCTCGTGCTCGAGCCTATTTTATCAGATTCTTCTGTTGGGCTGAATATTCAGATAACGCGCTTTTATTATTCAGATTAGTGACATAATCGACATTTAACGTAGGAATTGTTTTAATTTATTGTACAATATATTCGATAATTTGATTTTACGAAGTGGTTTTACTAACAGTATTAATTGTATTTATTAAACAGTTAAGAATCGACTACATTAAATATCTTGACCACATTAATAGTGTTTTGTATTTTATACATTGCTTCAAGACTTGTAAGTATTAAAATTAAGATTGATGAAAAAATAATTAATAACGATTGTGTATTGTACAATACGCTTTGTATTTTGTAAGTCTTAATTTTAAGGCCACGATGGAAAAAATTCATTCTTCTATTATAATGTAATATAGATAACAACAACAAGAGGTTCACAAGATTAAAAACAACGACAAACAATAAATTAATAAGCACGTTCTTTTTTGGGTTTGGTCGTCTACAACCCCTCTAAAGTTATAATTATAAACCCTTTATATTTTAGTTTTTGTTTGTCTGAGTGGGAAAAAAAGTATTTTGGAAAAAGAAAATAGTTTATTTTATAGTGATTGTTTTGAAAGGTTTAGATCGATAGAGAAAGCAAAATTCCGCACACCTATGAGTGTCCACTGACCATTCACCCAAACAATGTTCAACATGTTTAGTACTAGCTGAAAGGAGTTAGAATTAAAAACTTGACCTGATTTAATAGTGAGTTGACTTGACTAGTAATAAAAAGTTATAATAGTTTCGCTGAACTATTTTTTGGGCATCTCTATCATCTGCACCACCAAGGGAATGTTTCTTTGCCAGAAAAAGTATGCAGCGGAGGTTCTTGAGCGCGCTGGTATGCTCAGTTGTCATAAGACTCCCGTTGATACGGAGTCTAAGTTGGGGGATGATGGCACTCCCGTTTTTTATCTGACTCTTTACAGGAGCCTTGTTGGGGCTTTACAGTATCTCACCTTCGCTAGACCTGATTTGTCTTTTGCGGTTCAACAAGTTTATCTCTATATGCATGATCCTCAGAAGCCTCATCTTGCTGCTCTTAAGAGGATCTTACGTTATGTTTGCAACACTTTGGATTATGGTCTTCAACTGTATTCTTCGTCGACATCTTCTCTGGTTGCCTATTCGGATGCTGATTGGGCAGGCTGCCGAACTATTCTTTGTTCTACTTCATGTTATTGTGTTTTCCTTGGCAATAATTTACTGTCTTGGTCATCTAAGAGGCAGTACACTCTGTTTCGTTCTAGTGCCGAGACTGAGTACCATGATGTTGCCAATGCAGTGGGTGAGACGTCTTGTTTACGAAATCTTCTTTGAGAGCTTCACCCTCCTCTACTTTATGCAGCTATTGTTTATTATGATAATGTCATTGCGGTTAATTTATTATCCAATCTCGTGCAACATCAACGCACGAAGCATATCGAGATTGACGTTCACTTAGTTCGGGATCAATTGCTACATGACCGGTTTCGCGTTTTGCATGTTTCCTCACGTTATCAGTATGTCGATATTTTCACTAAAGGTCTTCTGTCTGCCCTGTTTAATGAATTTCTGATCAATTTGAGCATTGTGCGTCCTCCTGCTTCAACCGCGGGGGGCTGTTATCTGACTAATATTTAGTGTTAGCATTGTTTGTATTGAACCAAACCCGTTTGATCATTTAGCATTATTTATGTTGTACTCAAACTCATTATGGGAATTACACAAGCTTAAAATCCCATAGTGAATAATGAATTGCATTATAATATTAAGAAAGACTCCCATCCATAACACCAATAACACCGCCCACGCCGCCACATCGCCTTTAACATTTAACATTAACATCCCCAAAAACACTCTCATCCATAACATCCCAATAACACCATAACACCAATAATATTTCATATTTTCAATTTCAACCCTTAAACTAAAACAAACATTTCATTTATTAAACTAAAACAAACATTTCATTAAAACTAAAACATATTACAATACGAGAACACCAAAAGCACGCTCAATATCCTTTGGGCACTTTCTTGTCTCCTTTTAAAGCACGATGTTTTCATCGATTGTTGCCGTGAAGGATTTGTGAAAGTTGCCCAACGCGATAAATTCCATCACCAAGTAATACCCTGCTCATACCTGGGTCTGCTTACCATATAAGGTGCTCTTGGGGCATTATCGCAAGAAGGTCATCGAATAACGGAGAGTTATCTAAAACATTAATATCGTTATTTGCCCCGCCATCCCAAAAATGCATGCCGATCCATAAATCTTGAAGAACAACTTCAAGATAATTGTTGGGTATTTTTATCACCCCAGCAAAATGCCCTTGCCAAGCCATCGGACAATTTTTCCATTCCGGGCATGCAAATCAATGCTACCAAGCATTCCTAAAACCATGTTTTCTTCATGTAGTTGATAAATTTTTGAATGTCGGCCCATGTTGGTGTTCTTAAATACTCCGCATAAACAAATCAATAATACATTTGTTAAAATTATCAAGACATAATTGTGACGTATCGCACCCATTTGCAAGTATTCATCAAATGCATCGGGTGAGGTGTCAGACGCCAATTGGCATGTATGGCAGACGACACTTCATTAGAGCACTTATACTCATTCGACCACAAGCATCGGGTGTCCGCTAAAGTAATTAAAATGATCCGGAATATTATCTAAGTATAAGATTCAATACCTTCAACTATTTGTAGGAATAGTTTCTACTCATCTGAAATCTTCACGAAAATTCGGTTTGAATACTTACAACCTTGTACGAAATAATCGTTGAGCAGACGTTCCTCGCAGCTCACGCTCACGATATATATGGGTACGAGGACGAGTAGGATGTTGAGATTCACCGCCTTCCCTTGTTCCGGTGAAGGTGATACTCGTGACGTGACGCCATAAATTGGAAGTCTTCAGGTCTTCCGTCCCGACCGGCATGAGGAAAATCACCACTTGATTTGGATCCATTGTTACAACGAATTTGATTTTTGAATAATGAAAGTGAGAGGAAGTATATAAAGTGTGAGAGGAAGTATATAAAGTGTGAGAGGAAGTGTGAAAAAATAGAGTTTTAGTTGGGATTTATAGCCAGTAAAATAATGTTTTGATTTAAAAAAAAAAAAAAAGCCGTTAAGGGTTTTGTAAATTTTTTCAAAATCTTAACGTTACAAGGACTAGTTTTGTAACAATTTCAATTTTTTCCGACCATAACGGGCGCGTTAAGCAACGCCCCTTTAACGCCGTTATCCCATTTCGTTCCATCGAACGGCCTAATAACGGCGTTAACGCTGCTCACGGCGTTATTTTGGTGAACGATGGAGTGCTCTAATAATGCTAAAACAATCAAAAGAGTTTGAGCCAATATAAATAATGCTAACACTAAACATTACTCAACTAACAAAAGCGACACGATAGACTGCTCATGTAGGATTGGTTAGGGAGTTTCCTTAGCTAACTCAACCATGGCTTCCAATCCCCTCATTTCTATAAATAGATGGGAGATGCATGTTAGCTAGTTTTTAACATTTTTGTGTATGTAAGTTTTATTTGTATTAATAAAGAACTGTTCAAGGGTGTTGTCTTTCACATGTGCAAATAGATCAATTTTTGTCAATATATTTGTAGCTAGTTTGTTGTTCTTCTTTGTTTGTTCATGGTTGCAGCTTGGTACTCGACATGTGATGCTCTTGATTTCGTGTTTCGATATTTGGGCTGTTGTTGAAACTCTAACCGCGGCATATTTTGATTTTCTTGTGAGACCAAGCTTTCATCCTTATTCAGTTTATTGTGGTTGTTTGTAAGGTGGAGCCATACAGCCACTTTGAAGCTTTTACCATCTGATTAGATACTTTGACTTAACAACCTGACATAATTAGTTGAAATTAAATTCTTTTAAAAGTATGATAACAAAGTTGCTCTTCCTTTGTTCAAAAAAAAAAAAAAAGAGTTGCTCTTCCTCAGCTCAATAGATCCAATAACCGTGAAAACATATTTGTCAACATCAAGATGTTAAAGAAAAATTATAGATATACATAGTTAAAGAAATAGTATGAATCAAAGAGAGTAATAATATAAACAGATATCTAGCTGCAAGTTGGCATGTGCATTTTGTCTCTTATTACAAAATTATGGAATCAAATATTTACTATTTTTGTTTTGACGAAGACTAGAACCCCATAAACAACAAAATACAATAAAAACCAACTACCAAGTACCAACCGAAAGTTATATCATTATTGCTACCAGATTATGATCAAAACGAAAAGGTTAATAACCGTATAGATACCCTAGATGATCCAACAGCAAGCTAGCTTATTGGCATGTGAGTATGATTCAAACATTAGACATATTTTAACAAACCAACGGTCACCAAGGTTCAAAGCATCATATATAGTCAAACCATCACATCAGTGATAGCTTTCATGTGACTAACTTTGCAAACATTTGCGACAATTTAGCGAAAGTAAAGAGACATATGTTGTGTTATGTGTTTTATGTATTTATTGTGAGAGAACTCCTGTGTTTGTTCGGCAGAAATTGTCGTGTAATATACATTTAACGTAACGCTTTGGGCGCTTTTAATCAAGCTTAACTTGTTTGATTGCGGCCTAAACGAGTGCCAAAATCTCATGATCACCAAATACTCAAATAGATTGTTCTTCAACAAATTAATGATCGCTCTGTTTGTATCTATTGAGTTTGAGAGAGCAAGGATTCATTATTTTTTACGTACATCAAGTGTGTACATAGCCAGTGATGAGCATATCCAGTGTATATGACACCTTTAAGCATTACAAAACTTATCCATGTCGTCCAGAAATTTATAAGGGTGCACGGTGTGGAAGAGGATCAAGACCTTTGGCAAAGCTTTCGAGTTAGCGACAACCGTGATTTTGGTTGTCGCTTTTCTCAGATGACATATCTTGAAAGTTCATATATATTTCCGAAAAGTATAATATGCATGGCACATCTTCAAATAACCCATGTGGAGTATACTAGTTCGATCTAACCATATTAGGTAAACAAACATATTTCAGAAAGGAAAATGTTCTTATCATATAGTTTAAATGGTTGGTGACTTTGTTTGCAAAAGTTACAGGAAGTCAACAAGCATTTACATGAATCGGCTACTAGGTTGGCTGTAATGGTCGTCGCACGCATCATCATCACATCACCAAATCCGCACAACGGTGACCACTAAACACATTTTTCACACACAAAACACCAAAGTTTACACACACACACAAAGATTACACACACATGTGCACCACGTTCGGTGAAGCAGGCCACCAAACCAGTGCCAGAAACCCACCACCGAGCGTGGTAGTGGCTTGACCATAAAGGGGAGCACACATGGTGTGGTGGCCAACCATTGGTGAAAGTGCTTGCCATTACATAGAGTCTTATAACCTTCTATTTTCCTTGGTCAAACTAATTAAATGTCAATAAAATTAACATGTAACAACATTCATGTGAGGTAAGGAAATGTGTAGGTATATAAACTTCTAAGGGTACCCAACTTATACATTAGTTTAAAATCGTAGAGGCTAATTAAAGTAAATTCAACTAGAGACTAGGTTGAACTCTTTTTGGCAAACTTATCGAATCATCTATGTATCTAAAAAACAAGAATTCTTGAGTATAAGTTCACTGGATTTCTTAGTTTTGCTATGGGATGTAACATCACCAAAAACAAAAACAAAAGGTTTCACACCGTTTATATATGTACTATTATAAAACTTGAACCCGTCAATTTTATGGATGGAATTTGGACACAATAATTAAAAAGCAAATTCGCCATGTTACTTCTCTCAATCCACTCTACTAGATGGTGACTTGTTTTGGTTGTTTTTGTTTTACAATGCTTTTATAACATCTCCATCACATACTTTATGTTTAAATTTCATGCCATCGACATCAGTTATCTTTCTTGATTTTATTAGGTTTTCTTTCTTTGAGATAAGGAAATTTAATAAAGTAAGTAAAATAACAAAAAATAAAAATGCCTATATATTTTGACATTTACTAATTCTTTGAATAAAATATAAGTTGAGTGGTTCAACTCTTCGTATAATGGTAGAGATGAGACTCACTCTCATTTTGTATTTAAGCGTTTTTGGTTATATTTATCAGGTGATCCCTTTACCAAAAAATATAAGTTGAATGAAAAATCAAGGATACAAACTGAATCATGGACAGTTGATTCTCAAAATTTTCAAAAGACTCGCCAAGTCATCCGTTACTTGGTATGAAGTAGTCACTGCGTTTATCCTCGAACATATGCTTGGTGACCCTATGTTCAATCTTTACCCTGTATCTATGTTCAAATGCAGTTAGTATGGTGTCCACATGTTCCTTTGGTCATTATCAAACAGGCTAATATGTCTCACTTGTTCCTTTGGTCATTATCAAACAGGCTAATATGTCTCACTTGTACATCATCCGCAATTTATGACCTAAGCATTGTGCATGTGATATGTTTATAAGTTATGTTTTGATCATATATATACCTTCTATAATAACTCATTGTGATTACAAGAAAATCATGACTGCCCAGGTAACTCTTGTTTGTGCGTTAAAATCATAGTTGAAATTGATAACATTAATTGTTTGTGAAGCCGATTAGGCAAATGTCGCATGCTAGGGGTACCAAACTAAGCACAAAGACATGCTTAAACACCGTTTTGTTTGCCAAAGATGGCCGTATCGTTTATGGAGGACAAACCAAACTTGCTTGGCTATTCATTACCGATGTTTACTTGGGTTTAAATATGGTTTCTTTGACACTGACAATCTTTGTTTCGGCACCAACCATGCTTGGCTTAGATTTGACATCGAACATATGATTGTTTAGACAATGCAATCATTATATATGCTTACACTAATGTGGAATATATCGCACTAATTCTTTCACATTATATAAACACTCAAATAGACATGAGTCGATCACATTCAATGATATTGCTTATAAGTTATTAAACAGACTAATAACATCTAGAGGGAAATTTTGACATAAGTAATTTGTAAGTATGTTACATTATTACCTTCTGATAATTAAGACTAATAAATTTCAGACACTTTTTTTTGGTAGCCATATATGAGAGGAATATATTCATTAATGTCAATTAATTTGTCATCTAAAGAGGTATAATGCATTTGCAGACATGTCCATGTCCTGCTAGGGAACAGTCCATACTGTCTATAAAACTAAAGGCAAGCAGAAAGAACTAATGCAAACAAAGAAATAAATTGACAGACAACTAACAAACTAGCTCATGGACCAAGCTAAACTGCTAGAATATAGCCGGTGGTGGATAAAAACAGTTATACATAAATTTTGGTATATATCCATAAGGGTTATCATATTCATACGGCTATGCCCTAGCCCCGCCACCTTCCTGCGAATATTCCTTCGTCCCCCACTTTTCCAAGACAACAGTTTTATTACCGTTCAGTATTTACAGAGTTTTAAGCGTTCATTTATTAAACTTTATATTTACAGCCCGCATTTTCGCGTTTATAGCTTTTGATATAAACAAAATTATAAAAAAAAAAAAAAAAAAAAAAAAAAAAAAAATGTAGCCACCGTATGAATAAAAAACATACCATCAGATTAATAACCGCCCCATCCATAATTTCAAACTGTATAATATATGAAGTACATTTTCGCTCTTACATTTGAAGGATATATATGATGTGGCAAACTCTATCTGAACAAGAAAGGTTAATCTTCAGTGCTTGAAAGTACACAAACAATTCTTGATGAATATACACATTATCAGTGTAATAAAGTTGTTTAAACCAAGGTAGCTGTTAAGGCTTAAATTGTTGGCATGGAACCATAGGGAGGGTGTCGCCTCATAAACACACAAACAATTACCGTATGTAGCCTGATTTTGCGCCTGATTTTGCTCGATAACTAACAATTGTACATACATGCAAAACACTAAGTTTCTAAGAGCATCTCCAAAGCTATAGAGTTTACTATGTCCATAGCAATGGTGTCTCATATTTCTATTAGCCATTACCATCCACCTATGGTGTCTCATATTATTGGAGACATGGCAGACATGGCAGACATGTCTGCCATGCATGTCACCATTAACATGGTCCATGAACCTCCATGGCACTCTTATAGCATCGTACCCGTCACAATTAATAGCCTAACTAGATATAGCCCATTAGTAAGAGTACAAGTGGATCTCTTGTTTACCTAAGCCCATTAATAATAGCCAATTTGCTCAACAGATAAATGGGTCACTCTATTAACGCTCGTTCTCAAGAAAAAATGAATGAAAGTGAAAGAAGAAGAAGTAAAGTAAGAGAGAGAGTAAAGTGACTTTCACCCCAAAATGGAGTGAAAGTTTTATAACTAAAATATCAACACTTTACTTCACTTTACCTCACTTTACTTACAAAAACCGGAGAACACAAACTTCCTCGCTTTCACTTTACTTCCTCCCTTTACTCAACTTGAGAACACAGTTAGTCTATTTGTACTTTTGTAGCAAGTTAGCAAACCAAGACAACTAATCAACGTATACATTCAAACATCAGTAGCTCTCAGTATTGTCTATGAAGTTCTCAAATTTGGGAACATATACCGTTATAGTTGAGGATCGATGTTTACATAGCATAGCAAACAAGAAAACCAAGCTTCTAGATCTGGATACAATGATATGAAGTACATTTTTGATAACGAAACATCAAGTGAACATAATTTAAATACATTCAGAGTAAGACGGTTTAATTTATTTAGATACCACATACACATAGCGAATACAGAATGATCATTGATTCATTTCCACATTTTGTGCCTCCCATAAAACCCTCCATGCTTCCATCTCTTGCCAAACTTCGCACGCTTGAACTTGTAGTGCTTGAGTTTTCCATGGTGATGATGATGGTTGTGGTATCCGTAACCATATGACCCGTAGCCATGATGAGGCATATGGTGAGCTCCATATGAAGCTGCCACAGCTGCTGCACCTCCGGCAAGAAATGTTCCCATTCCATGTTTGTGACCTCCGTGCCCTATACAAGATTTTACATTAGAACCATATTTCATATTTTATTTTTGTAGAATCTTTGCTTTTTATTATTCTACAAGTTTAAGTGGTCTAGCTAATTTACCTGTTATTAGGACAACAAAACTTAAGGTGACCAATAGGTTATATGACAAAAAACTAATTTGTTGCTATCGGTTAGCTAGAATGACCTACTTAACCAATTTCCGTAAGTTTAGTGACCGCCTGACCGGCCTGTTTGTAATTAAAATAACTGAGTATTCAAACTAGAAAAGAAAAGGGGAAAATTGAGAACAATACCTAAGTTGTAAAACTATATTACAACTCAAATATTGAAGTATGGAATTAAAGATAACAGTGATCGTATCATAGAGCTACTTAACCTGAATAACAGTGCGCGGGATAGGCTGTTGGAGGATAAGCACCATGTGAAGGATAAGCATGCGGCGGATATCCACCATGCGGATACCCTACAGGAGGAGGGTAGGGTACGCTACGGGTGGATATGGAGGATAATGTCCACCACCAGCATAATGAGAGAAGAGTCCTTTGTCCGCGTTATGATTATTGCTGCCCATTGTTTTTCACCTTAATTTTATTATGATTTTTCAGAATTATGAAAGGTGCAAACAAATGAGAGAATACATGAACGTACATAAGTAGTCAGTGCACATACGAATCAAGAAAAGAGATTAGGATATGTTGGCAACGTACTTATTCCATTCATGCGTGATTTTTAAGCTGTATTATTATATTTAGGCACGTAATACTACATTGAACATTATCAACTTATTAGAGATTCTTTAATGATATACGATTTAGCACTTAATTTTTGCTTTATTTTTTCCTAATATTTGTGATATTTCTTTTGTGTTTGATAAAAAAAATATATTTCTATAAATTTGGTTCTATGTGTTTGTGTTTGTTTTAGCTAAGCAATTTATATAAAACCAACCATATAGCATGGTGGAAATTCCTTGTTGCTGCGACTTAAAAATAATTATAAGCGTGGTGAAAATTATACACTCTCACACATACATTTGATGGAGTTTTTTTTGGAAGTAGCCTTCATTTCCTAATGGTGTGACTCTCTTCGTCCTACCTCTTCCGTAAACAGCTGCAACATGAATGTATATTGTTGTTGTTGTTGCTGTTTTACTTTCATGTGGTTAGAGATTTTTTTAATGTGCCAGAATTGCAATTGATGGGCTGGGCGGAATGTAAAAGAGGTTTGTTGAAAGAATGTTTGTTTTGTTACACAATTTATTTTGATAAATTTTAGTGATACTCACGAGCACAAGATAGAGGAACTTGCGAAGGGTATCTCGAAGCAAATGGAGCATTAAAAGTAAAAATGATAACACATGTTTTCAAATTTACCAATACGATAAATATAGTATTTATGTATCAATTTGCTAAACAAAAATCAAATATGTGCAATAATGGGTACTTCTTCACATCTTCATCTCTCATATTTACATCGTTAGTCCTTTATACTAACTACCGTTAGTAAATAACTTAAAACTTGGTTTCTTAAGTTTTCTTAAGTTTTCGATGTTTTTACGTTTCGTCCGCTTTTTACGTTATGCGACCCATTTGTTACGTTTTCGTCCGTTTTACGTTTTAAATGCTTTTACGCTTTTCGCTTGTTTTACGTTTTAAATCGCTTTTTATGTTTTCGTCCGCTTTTTACGTTTCGTCCGATTTTTACGTTTTCGTCATATTTTTACGTTTTCGTCCGATTTTTACGCTTTAGTCCGATTTTAACGTCGTCGACCATTTTTTACGCTCGTCCGCTTTTTTTACGTTTCAACCCTTTATTACATTTTCGTTTGTATTTACGTTTCGTCCATTTTTACGTTCATTGCTTTTTACGTTTTCAACCCATTTGTTACATTTTCGTCCGCTTTTTACGTTTTTTCATGCATTTTTACGTTTTCGTATTTTACGCTTTCATCATTTTTTACGTTTTCCGATTTTTACGTTTTCGTCCGGTTGTTTACGTGCCGTCTGGTTTTTTACGCCGACCCATTTGTTACGCCGCCCGTTTTTACGTTTATTATCCGCTTTACGCCGATGTATTTTTACGTTTTAAATCTGTTTTTTATTGTTTCGTCCAATTTTACGTTTCGTCCAATTTTTACGTTTTCATCCGTTTTTAACGTTTGTCGTCCGATTTTTACGCCGTCTGATTTTTACGTCGTCGATTGGTTTTACATTTCGTCCGATTTTTATCGGACAAAACATAAAGAATTGACCAAACCGTAAAAATCGGACCAAAAAAAAGCGTATTTAAAACGTAACAAAGGGTCGACAACGAAAAACGGACGAAAGCGAAAAAGGTCGACGACGCTAAAAATCGGACTAAAACGTAAAAATCGATTTAAAACCTAAAAAGCGGTCGACGACGTAAAAATCGACGAAACGTAAAAATCGACGAAAATATAAAAAAAGGGACGAAACATAAAAACGGTCGACGACGTTAAAATCGAATAAAACGAAAACCGAACTAAAACGTAAAAAATCGGACGAAACGTTAAAAATGGACGAAACGAAAAAATGCATTTAAAACGTAAAAATCGGACGAAACGTAAGAAACCAAGTTTTAAGTTATTTACTAATGACCGTTAGTATAAAGGACTAACGATGCAAATATGAGAGATGAAGATGTGAAGAAGTATCCATTATTGCACATATTTGATCTTTGGTTTAGATATCGATACATAAATGACTATGTTTATCATATTGGTACATTTGAAATCATGTTTATCATTTTGACTTTTACCCTAATTTTTATTCGAATTATTTTAAATTTGTATCTAGTCTATTTAGGAGACTTGTTCCCCAATTCATATAGCGCTTAGATTCATTGTAAAACACTTATGAATTATCAATAAACTTTTGTTTTAGGGTTTTATATTCTTGTGAGGGTTCTTTTCTCGTTTATCACCCTTAGATTATGGTTTACCATTCACTTCCACCACCGCATCGATATCGGAGTAATATATCACAAGATAGTTGCTAAAGAAAAGCGCAAGTAGAATATGAGTGGAGGCCACCGAGGTGTTGTTCTTGTAAAATATTTGGTTACGATCTTGATTAATGTCCGAAAAATGTTGTGGTTAAGGCTCAAGGGAATTTTGAATGATGGTTTTAAAGTTGTTGCGAATAAACGCCAATCTGGTAAGAATTCAAATGCGAAGGGAGGGTTGAAGGTTGGTCCAAACGTCTAATATAGACCAAAAGCTTCTTTAAACACTTCTAAAGCCACAACTTCGTCTAAAGGAGGAAAAGAAGATGCCAATTCTAAAACCACTCATTCGTCCAAGGGAGGTAAATAAGGTGTAAATTATAAGAGTTCTAAAAGTGGCAATGAAACACTTGCTTCATCTTCCAAAAATGCGGTAATACGTCTAACAAGTATGCTCTACTATCTAATGAGTTTGACACTGTTTTTGAAGAGAGTAAAGGAACTCGGGTAAGGAAACTGGAACGAGCAAGGAGCATGAAAGTGTAGACATCAATGATGATATCGAGGATGATGTAGATCAAGTTGATAATGAAACTGCAAATTTTCTGGCATCAAAACAATCGAGGAGTGGAAGTGGATTGCACTAAGACCTTATATGAACAATGAAAGGAAACAGTGAATGATGATTACGATCCATATGATGATGATGAGTATAATGGTTATGATATTTCTGAAGATTAACATGCTTTTTGTGCCGCTTGGGATATCAAGGTCCATGGTCGAGAGAAGCAATAGATTATATTTGATGTTGTGTTGAGTTAATTGTAATCAATCATAGTCGTATCTTCATTATAGAAGTAGTTTGCTTTGTTATATTAGCTACAACCTATGTAATAAACTGAGATACGGGATTCATTCATATTCGTTGTACTTAAATGTTTTTTGGAGTGTTACATTTATTGGAGAAATCCTTTACCCCAAAAAGAATTGTGTCTAAATTTTTATGTTTTTTTTACATCAGTTTTGTATAATTATCCATTTTAATTTTATTTTTTTTAAAACGACAATGTTATATACTTGTATACCACTTATCTCATACATAGTACCTCACACTGTCTCTAATGAAACTTGAACGCATAACCTCTTGGTTGATTGGCCAATAACATACAACTAGAAACGCCTTGGGTTTTGTATATTCATCCATAACCTATATATTGTGATAGGGATATAATTTCAAATCCATCGAGTTTAATAAGAAACTTTAATTATGTCACCGTTATGGGTCACTAAATCATCACCGGTAGAGGATATTTAGTGTGTAACCAAATCACTATAAGTATAAGTCGGGTTAGTTTCTGATCTTGAAGATGAGTATGATGACTATGACTACGATGACTATGCCAAGCAGGTTTCTGATCTTCCAGGGAATTTGGATGCCTTTAATGCCATGTATGGCACCAAGCTTCAAGGACCTAGGAAGTAATTTTCTTTCGTTATGTCCTATGTTATCATTTGAGTAGTGGTTTGTTTTCTTGTTTAGAAAATAGGTAAAGTCTTGTTATGTAGTTTTACGCCTATGTATGGGTGAGATATGAGATTTCACTCATATCTATTGTACTTAAACGTTTTTGGTTAATATATTTACCAGAGTGCAGGATTACTCCCCTTTACCAAAAAAAAAAGTCGGGTTAGTAAATTTACTAAACCTAGAAAACAAAAAGTTGATCAAAAAGCTCCAATAGAACCAATCTTTTAGTGGTGTTCTTTCGTTTTAGTGGCACTTTTGTCTCTAAACAAAAGCCCATGTTTCTTATTGTTTGATAAAATAGATGACATGAGGAGTTGAGCTATAAAACTAGTACATGAGAAGTAGTAAAATAATTAATTTCATTTATCTATACGCTCTATTATTTCAAAACTTTTGACAAGTCACTTTTCAAGCGTATATAATTGATCTAAGTTTTCTTTTGAAAAAAAGTGTGATCTAAATTAAAAATAGCCAGATTCATAACATTCGTGTTTTAGTTGAACCACTACTGCAATGTCATATCTACCCTTCCATATGTCCAACCAACCCACATGAAGTTTACCGTAATCTTTTCCATTTAAACAACAAAAAATGCACATACTAGCTAAGATACACACACAAACACATAAATGGGTAAGTTATACATGCATGCAACCCTTTGCTCAGTTATACTCTTGTCAATATCTTTTGTTCACTGCGTTGATCAAGATCCTATAGCTGTAGAAGATTGGTTTAAAGGCATAGATACCATGAAAGAAAACTGACCAAACTCCATTTCTACTTCCATGACATAGTTAGTGGCAATAACCCAACTGCCATGAGGGTGGCTAAATCCGACACCTACAGCTCGCTCACAGGAACGCTCACAGGGTTCGGGAACGTGGTCATGGCTGACGACGTATTAACATCCGGGCCTGAAGCCAATTCGACCATTGTAGGTCGAGCACAAGGGATATATGCATCAGCCTCAATGGAGGATATTGGTTTTCTTATGACCATGAACTTGGCCTTTAGTGATGGGGATTTTAATGGTAGCACTCTTAGTCTTTTAGGGCGGAATCCGGTGTTACATGAGTACCGTGAGATGCCGATTGTTGGTGGTTCGGGTGTCTTCAGGATGGCAAGGGGAATAGCAACAGCCAAAACATATACTTTTAATCTATTAGGTGATGCAATTGTTGAGTATAATGTTATGGTGTCTCACTATTAATGAGATTGATATTGTATCACCAAGAATGTGTTTCTTTATATCCATTTGGAATTTAGTCTATATATATATGGAACGAGTTTATTTAACCTTACGTAGGGTTGTGCTACATCATACCTCTCACATATCCCGCTCTAACGGGCTTGAGAATAATACCTTAAATTTAGTATTACTTTCTCTCAGGATCTCTACAGTGGCGTCAACCCCGTCTGTTTACTAATAACGGGTAGACTGTGGGTTAAACATGGGTTTCTATAGAATAATTTGAATAAAGTTGGTTTCTATATATACACATCCAGTAGGATAAACACGGGTATATATACTCTCCAATGGGTATAGATAGTCTCCAATGAAGCGTAGATATCAAATAAGTCCATCGCACATAGATTCCTATGGTTGCAACATTGTAACATCCCGCTACCTAGATCACAATATTGTCGGCTTTGCTGCAGACTTCGCGCCTTGCATTTATGGCCCTCATGTGAAGACTTCCGCAAGTCACTCATACCAAGTATTACACATGAGCAAATTTAACTCTAACTCCACCCACAATAGACCACAAAACGCTTTGTGTCATTGTAAGGCGAATGTTTTCTTAGAACCCAACATCTCTCCAGGCCACGGCCGACGTGGGATTTGCCTAGGGCGTTACAAATATGCGTATCCAGAACTACGATCCATACGGCATGACTTGCATATATAAAGATCCCCAATGTGTATAAGTGGCTAAATAGTTGTAAATAATATATAATCAGAATGCTGAAATGAGAATAAAAAACTTGCTAGAAAGGATTTTGTTAAACGATCACAAAGATTCTAGCTAGCAAAGGTTAAAGGTTGCCCTGTTTATTTCATTTATTATTGCCAAATTAAACCAAGTACATTTTTTTGATAGATTTCTAATTACACACAAACATATAGTATAATCAAACCACAATACAACAGCTAACACGTGGTGCGGACATTGTGGACAAACTCAGATAACACAACCACCATTATGGCGCAAACAACAAACGGAACTCATTTCCACATCTTGTGGTTTCCAAATTGGTCTCCATTCTGGCCAAAATTTCCATGGTGTTGCCCATAGCCCCATAGCCTCCATAGCCATGGGATACTTGACCAGGCGATCCATAACCATTTGACACAGGACGAGCTCCATATACACCAGCACCAACAGTAACACCACCACCTAAGAATCCTATACCAGCATGACCTCCATGCCCTAAGAATTAGTAAAAGAAGAAACTTATTTCATTAGTAGAATTGTAAAACTACTTTTTTTTTTTTTTTTTTTTTTTTTTTTTTTTAAAGTATTATTCCAAATTACCAAGTAACGTGTGTATGTCATTTTTTTTTCATGTTTCTTAAGCGTAGGTTTATTTTTCATTTTTGACTTCATGTGCATATTATAAATGTCATTTCAAAATTGTAGTATATCGTGCCAAATGAAATAACATGATTAAAACTGAGGATAAGTGAAATCAGTGACACTATTGCAAAGAATGTGCAAATTTTTGCCTCACCTGATGAAACTGGAAAGGCGGGTGGAGGATATCCACCCGTGTGTGATGATGTCCACTATATTGAGGATATCCAGTGGAAGGTATCTTCCGAAGAGATAACTTACCACTGTGGAGGTAGGCTCCATGTTGTGGGTAGTGGCCACCAACGCCATACCACAATGAGAGTATAGTCCTTCATCCTCGATAAGTCCCATCTTCCTTCACACTGAAAACATGCGGAGTACGTATGTGTTTTTAAAAAATAGAATTTAAAAAACTAGACAGATACAATAAACTTAGCAATAAAAGAAAGGAAAATGATTTGGAGGCCTAAAAATGGGACTAATTATATACCTAAAGAGATGTGGCAATAAGTTATAGGTTTGTCAAGAAGCGGGTCCCTAATGAACCCTTAGGTTGTGTCATGCTATCCAGTTAAAAATGAACCCTAATGATGTTTCTGCTCCGACTTTCACTTGGAACTCATGGGTGCCTCGTAAGGTAAACGTTTGTGCTTGGCGTGTCGCTCTGGATCGACTCCCAACCAGGTTGAACTTATGCCTACGTGGTATTAATCTTCCTACGCTGGTATGTTTATTTTGTGGGTTGTCTGATGAATCACGGGATCATTGTTTCTTCTTATGTCCTAAAGTAAAAGTAGTCTGGATGAAATTTTGGAGCTGGTGGAATGTCCCTTCTCGGTTCTCTTTGAGTGACATCCTTAAAGGAAACTTTAATTTCACCAAAGATAAGTGGAAAATTAAGCTATTTCACGCTGTGTGCTTGTCTCTTATTTGGTATGTGTGGAAATGGAGGAATAAAATTCTACATGCCTTGTCAGATGAAGAGGTTTCGTCGGCTCAAAACGAGGACATATTCCCAGCGACTCAAAGATTATCTCTGCTTTGGACTTCAATCCGTGCCTCTAAATGTCGCTTTAATTGGTCTCATTGGATTAGAGCTCCTGGAGAAGTGGATAATTAATAAGTTGTAGTTTCGGTTTGGCTTGGGGTTAGTGTTTGGGTGTTCATCTTAGTGTAGTGCTTGGTTGTATTTTTTTCTGTCCTTTAGCTCTTGCTTAGAGCTATTTTTTGTTTGTTGCTTTGGCTTTTGCCTTTCTATAATATCGTTGCTTTTTCAAAAAAAAAAAGAAGCGGGTCCCTCTCATGTCACCAATAGAATAGTGACACATAGGTTTAGTCATGTAATTAGGCACACCATTTAGGCATGCCAATCAATGGCCGGATACAAGTTTAACAATTGAAATATTATCTAAAGTGTACTTTTACAACATTAACTCTAATCACTTTATTCACAAATTTGAACTGTTGATCTACTTTTCAAGTAATATATCTTTACAAAATCTTACAAAGGGACAAATTGAGTAGAAAGTGAACTAAAAGTGAAAATGAAGAAGAGAGATGATGAAAACTAACCAAATTGAGTGTTAGCTGTTTCTTAATTTGTACTAGTTTGTTAAGCTCCAATGCAGAATGCAAGAAATAGAGCAGGAAAGAGTGTTATATATAGGAAGGCGGAAAGCCTCCTTTATTCGATTCACGCATTTGCTTAATGTTTTGGTTCGAAATATGCCAATGGAGAACACGCTATGTGGTGAATTCATGCCTTCTAGATCGAAGTGACTAACTAAAATGCCGAGGTAGCGGTGACGTGACAATATGGCTCAAGCCATGATACTTAATGCTCTAACTAAACTAAAGAACATTAATACTTATGAGCCACCAAATTTCAAGCTTTACAGTATTCATGGGAAGGAATATGAACTTTTACTTTTGTAGGAACAAGGACGACATGATAGATGAATAGTTTCTCCAAGACGATTGATCAGTGTGTTAAATACATTTGACATGCGTTGGCATCATATCCGCTTTTGAGAGTATACTTTTTATCTGTGATCAGCAATTGTCAGAATAAGTAACCTTTTTATTGTGACAAAGATACAAAATATTTGGAAAAGAGAAAACTTTGAAGATCGGCGAAGAAATTTCGTAAAGGAATTAAAGAAAAACAAACTTCTATGGTGAAAAGGATCGCG
The DNA here is from genome assembly GCA_022545495.1 of Chrysanthemum lavandulifolium. Lineage (NCBI taxonomy): Eukaryota > Viridiplantae > Streptophyta > Magnoliopsida > Asterales > Asteraceae > Chrysanthemum > Chrysanthemum lavandulifolium. Next base: position 35,014,220 of record CM040243.1, on the reverse strand, counting down.
CAAGAAATACTGTGTAACGTGAAAAATGAAATTTTCATAAACTTTCATCAACAATTTTTTATTCCTCAATTTTTTTGTTACAGGAACTTTCTAATTTTTTAAGAGAATTAGGGTACTTTTTTAGCCAATTGTAATATTTTCACTGTTAAAGATTAGGGTCAATAATAGTTGGTTAGGGAGTCGGTTAGAGTTAGCTTAATGTGTAAGCCGGTTAAGGTGGTTCTTTCTTTACTTGCAAGGCACGTAAAGGCTTGTTTGGATGTCTAGGTCGGTTAGGGTGTCTAGCTGAGAGTTCCTTGGTGTCCAAGTTGGTTTAGGACTTGGATATGTCGACCCCCTCTCCTTCTCAATAAATAGAGTAATAGAGGGGGTGAGGTCTCATTAGCGTCTTTTGTTATTTCCTTGAAAACATATATTCTGTTTTAATATACAAATGTTTGTGTTAGAAATTAGAATATTGGCGTGTAATAGTTAGGATCTAAGTCTAGGGGGCTAGTTCTAGTTTATCTCAAACTTAACCCCCCCCCCACCCCGCTTGTGAGGTTTATTTGTATCTTCTTTTCTTGCCCACATTTAATAAACGTTTGACTGTAAAGTATCTTGTGTGTGTTGGTGCCACTAGGCATTAAGGGATCATAACCTTTTGTCGACATCTTGTTGGAGTTTTTATTGATCCGTCGTTCTGCTTTAGAAATCGGTTTGTTGGATTTCCTCTAACAATTGATAGAGAGCCTTGTTCGAGAAGAACGAATCACACAATGCGGAGACAAACACAACAAGAGAAACGAGTGAACATTGGTTTGTCGGTTATTGCACAGTCGTGGGAAAACTAACGTTGCAGTTTTGTTAATCGGTGGATTTCTAGGAAATACGAATCGTACGTTGAAGACAGAGAAACATAGATCTAGGATCTCACAAGAGTAATTTTGCACTGGAGGTTCTAGTAAGGAGATATATCTTGTTGAAGTTGCTAATCTGGTTGTTATGTTTGGCCATTTTTTGTTAGTGTTTGGCTATCATTGTGTAAATTACAAGGTTCAAGGTTTCTAGGTTTATGAGTCAAGATTACTTGAGAAACAAGGTTCTTGAAGTTTTCTTTCAAAGAGTTGGATTGATTTTCCTAGGGTTATACAATTTCATTTTCGTTTGCCACAAGTTCTAGAAGTTTTGGTTTTGAGCTTCAAAGGTGACAAGGTTTTGTAAGACTTTTGACTTCAAGGTTTTCTTCAAGAAGGTTACTTGGTGGTGATGTTTGATTGATTTGAGCAAAGGCATCATCAAAGGTTTTTCTTTGATCGATTTTGTTCAAGATTTTTTGGTTCGGGTTCTTCTATCATCAAGGGTTTTGTCGACTCATTTGTTACTTGGTTTTCAAGTTCCAGGTTTGCTAATGTTAATTGACAAATGATTTAATCCAAAGGGTTTTTTTCAGGATTGCTCTCAAGTTAGTTGATTTCTTGTTAAGGTTTTCTACAAGGGTTGAGTTGATTGAAGAGTGAAGAAAGATCAATAATTTGAAGGGTTGCACACACAATACTTGTTAGTCAATTTCGGGTGAGGGTTTTCACTAGGTTCAATCAATTTTACAAGGGTTTACGGGATGTCAATGACTAAGTTTGACATTGTCATGTTTGCGGACATGGTTTACTTTGAGAATGGCCGGTATACGATACCTGTGGAGTATCAAACCTTGGATCTAGAACACTTAGCTTGTAAACGTGTAGTTGCCTTGGATGGTTCCAAAACAACAATGAGAAACTTTGTTGTACATATACACAAGTATGCGGAATCTACTTGAATGCACTTAGAAGATTAAAGTAAACACAAGTATAACACCAATGCTTCAATATTATTAATGAATAATACGAGTACTCTCCTAGTACTAGGGTTTACAACCTTGAAGTTTTTCTTAAGACGGCTAGAGTATGTGTGTGTTTCTGACCTAGCTAGGATCTCCTTTTATACACTAAGGAGATCTCTTACAAAGATAACGATGTATTAAACGTATCATATCTTCTATTGGTTTAGAAGATATCTTTATTCTGAACCATACGACATTCTTAATATAGAACAAGTACAAACTCGACACTATCGAGATTAACTCTTGAACTATCGGTACTAACTAGTTAATATTGTTCTAATACCACTATCAATTACTAACTCCAAAGCTATAAGTATTAACTACCTTTGTGAATTTCCCAACAATCCTCCCCTAAACTTGTGATTGGGTTTCTGAATCACACGTTTCTGCTAGATCTTCCAGCTTGATCAAAAATCTTTAGCAGCAACTCCTTGGCCATTTCAATAGCATTGTCCATTCTGAACCCTGCATCCAACATCTGTAAAAGTGTTCCAAGTGCAAGTGGATATGTTCTTTCAACTAACATATATATATTTGTTCCATTGCAAGTAGTAACAAGATGCAGTCCACAAGAATCTAGCAAAGTCCAACTTAGAGCTTCATCACCAGGTTGAAACTTCCATTACTCTCCTGTTGGATCAGGTTCAAAGATGTTCTGTAGTTCATAGAGTAGCTCCACATCCTTATCATTATCTAGATCTTTGTTCTTGAACATGTCTTTGACTAGTTCCCACAGCTTAAGCAAATCTTCCCTGTCAATGTCTGCAAACAGATCTACTAAGTACAGATATGCACTTGTCCTTCCACCAGCTCTGTGAATCCTCCATATCTTTTCCCTTCTTTAGTATAGATATCCCAGCTGATGATTGGATATCTAGTGTTGATGAGCTCTGCGAACAATGCTTCTTCAGGAGCTTCAATCAGCATCATCCTATTGAGCTCCTCTTTAGTGAGTCCACCTTCATCTTCATCAGAGGATTTCAGTCTTTTTGGAGCAGTTGAGAAATCACCTTCTTCAGATGGTCTTTTATAGCTTCCTATGGGCTGTGACCTTTCAAGAGTATCATCTGGTTTCATAGATTGGAAGTTGAGGAATCTTCTTTGAACTGTATCAGCAAGTATTTGGAGAGTTTCCCAAGACAGTTGATTCAGTTGCTTCAGTGTTCTCCTTTCTTCACCTGAATTCTTGATGTACTTGCAGAGATACATCTTCTGTTGACTCTTGGTAGGAGGCTTTGAATGCTTTTCAATTTCTCTTTCTTTGCTGAATCGACTTTGCCTTCTAGCCAAAATTTCTTTGAATAATGAGTGCTTCATTAATACTTGTCCTTGATCTTGTTGCGACTTTGTACCTCCTTAGTGGCTTCTACTTTGGCTCTCATATCATCTCATGTCTGCCAATCTTCAACAATCTTAGCCATCTTTTGTTTTTCTTTCTTTGCAGATTCTTCCTGCAAGTCTTCCTCATCCCATTGTGCTGCAAGTGCCCTTGCAGCCTCTTCATTTAACCTTTCCATTTCCTTCTTCTTTCGTTTATAGTGCAGAATACCCTTGCCTTTATCTTTGGGTTCAATCTTTGCAGTTGATTCTGGGACACCTCATTCTTTGATAACAACTCCCTTTTCCTTAGGCTTGAATGCTACTGATTTGGACTTCTTTGGAACTGATTCTATTGTAAATCAGCAGCTACTTGAATTATAGGACTTAGTACGGATTGTGGAACTCCAGGAGTACTAACCATAGTACTAACAGTACTAACTGAAACACTAACAGTACTAACTGGGATAGTACTGATAGTGCTTGTAGGAGTACTAAGTACTTCTTTAGCATCTACAGTGACCTGAACTTCCTCTTCTTCATAAAAAGGGCTCTGAAATGCTGCACCACCTTGCCATTGACCAAATTTCTATCTTCCTTGAATGTCTGAACTCCTCCACTGTTTGGCAAAATCCTCTGTACGTAGAAGTACTAGACACCCTAAACTTGGTCTTTCTCTTGGGATATGCAGTGACTGGAGAGGTTACTGTAGTAGGCTTGGAGAGAAGTTTAACCTGATGCTCTAACCTTTTCATCTTCAGGAGCATCTTTGTATGAACTTTTGAGGCAGCTTTCTTGTTCTCCTCCAAAGCAACTTCCAGCCTGTTCACCTTTTGACAAAGAAACCTGTACAATTCTGTCATATCCTTAAGTGTCAAGCTGCCCTTACCACTTCCAGATGTGTTACCTACTGAGAGAGGTGGGTCATTGGGCAATTGAGATGCACTCCAGTGCCTAGGCGGCGGATGCATCCCCTTTTGAAGCCTTTGCCCGGGTCCACCCTGTGAGGGTTGCTCATTAGGTGTTGGCATGGGTTGGGTCTTAGTGATGTTACCACTGGACTCACCAGCTTCTAAGCTTGGTGGATTAATGGTAGCCCTAACCATTCTATCTCCTGCATCATTTGAGATAGGCTCATCTGGTTCAGTGTGAGGAGGCGAATGGGGCTGAGCTGTCCCACTATCCTTTCTGGTATGCCTACTGGTTGATGATTGTTGTTGAGTTGAAGATTGATCACCATCTGTGGGTGGGTGTTGGGAGCCATCTATGCTTGATGGTCCTTCACCCTCTGCAAGAAGCATGTTAGAAAACAAAGGCACTTCAACCCCAATGTATCCCACCACAGCCCTTAACATATTAGAAAACACTTTAGCTGTGAGGAGTTTTGATGGATAAACATTTTTGTGAAGCTGCAAGTTTTGTTTCTGAAGATCCAAAAATAATTGAATGAACCTAGGATACATCAGAAACTTGGTTTTACTAACAACATTTTTAAGCATACCCTCAAAAATATAATTTGAAAAATTAAATACCACCTTGTTGCAAGGCGATCAAGGTTTGTGGCTATGTTTGTGGGAATGCATCCCACCAATTCTTTTGTAACTCGAGACAATGTAAGAGGTATGAATTAGAAACCTCCATTGTGGGAAAATTGATTTTATGAAAGTTAAAGTGTTGTCATGTCTATACCCCATCAATGAAAGTTGTTCAATTATGTCGTGGTCGGCAAAGTGCTAATACCTTGAGCATCCCTAAGATGAAGATGTTCTCTTAGAAGCTTTAGTAATAACAATTTGGGTGCCATCCATTGTCCGCTTAACTGTTGGACCCTTCATCGATTGTTGAGACAATATTTGTTTGCCAAAACTTTCGGCGAGGAAGATAGTAGGGTTTAAAAGTAAAGCAAACCTTATCTCGCTTTGATTTAGAAGGCTACTATCTCTCGTGAACTCTTCATTGCCTTACGGTAAGTCCAAGCGCCACCATGTTGTGCTTGTCAACAAAATCAAGAGGAGCCATTAGCAATAAGAGTAGGGTTATGTAGGTGGGATTAGTTCGCAAAAGTCTTTAGGGAATGATGGTGAAAGCAATTGAAAAGTTATGCAATATATAGAGAGAATTTGAGAATTGTGAGTGAACTGCCTTGAAGATATTTTTGGTAATAAGTAAAGATTAACCAATTAGGAAACCCTTATATAAAGAAACGGCGGTAACAACTCAATTTGCAAAAGTAATCATTGCATAACAGACTTTTGGTATAAGTACTAACGACTAGTTCAGCAGTACTAACTAGGCTTATCAGTACTAAGTTATAACCATCAGTATTAATTTTACCCATCAGTATTAATTTTACCCATCAGTATTAATTTTACCCATCAATATTATCTCATAGTTTAGAAATTAATCATGGTCGGCCTTACATGGCCTCTGGTTTGGTGAAAACCAATGGTTTCAGTGCTAAGCACTTCCTGTGATGGATTGTGACAACCTGTACTTTCAGGTCATTTCTTGACACAATTTATGCCTCATTATTTCAACATTTATTGTAAACTTGGTTTACTTGTTTCAAATTCGCGTAACCTTGAAGGTTTAGCGGCGAATTCATGATCATGACATCACGTACATTTCATATGGACTATGATTAGTCTACATTTCATTGACATCATGTGCATCTCATTAGTTCATTCACGACATTTCATTTCACTTTCAACGCGTAATTTTATATTTAATAAACTTTATCGCGTGAGTTATTATTTTGAATAATTAATCCGTTACTTTCAAAATGATCCGATGTATTTTTAAACTTACATTTAGTTTATAAAACTATATTTTAGTTTTCCTAGTGTTTCAAATTTATTTGGTATAATAATCGTTAAAGTTTAATTATTACGTCGTTTTTCTTAAAATTATCGACAATTATTTTATCACCCAATTTTCACAAGGAAAGTATTTTTACAATTTTATCACCTCATTACATTCTATTTTGACCTAATAAAAACTTACTTGCACCAAAAATTCCCATTTATCCTACAAGTTACAAATTGCTACAAATCTCTTACACTTTCTTTACAACTTATACAAATTATTCAAAATTATATACAAGTAATAGTTTAAAAAAAATATATATATATAATTGTTGACAAGTATCCCATGAAATCCGGCCCTCTATAGGGTGTATTAAGGGATTGGTATGGCTAGTTGATTGATAATAAATTTTACTCCATAAAAGTCATACTTCAATTATTTTTTCTTCTCATTTCACTTCATTTATTCACCTAGTATTAGCAAGTTTCCTCTCTTCTTTGGTTCTCAACAAAACCGGCCTTCAAAGGGTTCTAAAAGGGATCATCATCAAAATTTCTCAAGTGTTTAACAATCTAGTTAATACTCTATATAAGGTTTTGAAATAAAAACCAAGGGTATTTAGGATTTACCTTGTTACTTGCACCTCATCATATTCATTTGTAAGCTTGTTTCTTTCATTTTCATGTTTCCTTTTTCATTTCATATGTATCCTTTCATTTTTGGGGCAAGTATGCATGATATGTGATTTATACCATTTATTTTCATGATTTTAGAGTATACATACATATTTGGTCATCCTATAAATATTCCCTTGGTATTCTTTGGTCTTGATGTCTAGGAACCCATGACACCCTAAGAAGGTGTATGGTAGGATTAGATTAGCTTTGGAGTTGATTTGAAGGGATTAGAATAGGTTTTGTCCGAGAAAAACTATTTTCGATAAGTTATAAATTATGTTCTGTCCTTGTTTCATTTTTCTGGAAAAACCTACTGTTGGTACGAAACTTTGGCCTTGATATTTAGAAAATATACTTTAAAACGAATCCGTGGCCTTTTGAACGGATAAAAGCGGAGTTATAACGAAGCCGTGGTGAATTTTTAAAGTTTTGACGAAACGTACACTTTTCAGAAAATTCAGCTTTGCTGTTTTTAGTATTTTCGGGTCAAAAGCGAGCCTTAAGCTTCACAAATTATTTCGACTTATCAAAATATATTAGTTTACTTGATACGAAGCTAAGGACATATTATCGTGAAAGCAGTTTGAAACGACAAATATATGCACGTTTTATAAAGTTGCCGTAACTATTATTTACGAAAATCTATATTATTTTTACGATACAAGTATTCTAGTAGTCATAGCGTCCATGTTTTATGACGGTTTTAACCATGATGTGAAACTTTTAGAAGCGAAATGACTTCTAGTAAAATCAAGTTCATCGCCATATTTTTCAAAACAAAAAGCTGTTTGTAAAGCGGAGTTATAATAAATTATTTACGGATGTTCAAACTTGGCGAAACTCATTTTACGCACACAATTAGCAAAACCACCATCTTTAGCCCTTAATATCTTTATGATCGAGACCTTTTGGACGAAAACTCCTGAATCGAAACTTTAGATATCGATACAAACTTTCCAAAACCGTCGAGTTCGTTCTCAACGATCGACGTACACCATTTTACGACTAGTTTTCGAGCCATTTTGTTAATTTCATGATATTTCCGACGACATTGTTTTTGACTAAAAGTGATAATTTCACCATAAATCATTATAAAACCATTGTAGGATGACATTTTGACGTAAATACTTGAAAAGTGATTTTGATTGGTCAAGGCGTCAAGCAGTATTTTTCGACGACGAATAATATTTTCAAAACCCGCAAATGGTATAAATAACATATGAAGTGCATGCATAACATTACATTGCAACTCATTACATGTCATATCCTTCACAATAGGTCGAGATTAACGTATCACATTACATCTCGGTGTACTCACTTTTGTCTTCGCATCATTCCACCAAGTGAGTTTTCATAGCCCCTACTTTTACTTGTTTTCATAAATGTTTTGGGGGAGATACATGCTCAATTATTTTCATAACTATCATGATTATTTGAAACTACATGTTTAACTGAACTGAATGCTTAGTCATGCGTAGTAACAGTTTTGCCACACTTAGAACTTCCATATCATATTCATTGAGCTAATGGTCTTGGTATATTCATTGAGCTAATGGTCTTGGTATATTCATTGATATTCATTGAGCTAATGGTCTTGGTATATTCATTGAGCTAATGGTCTTGGTATAACATTGGGCTAACGGACTTGGTATATTCATGTACTTGGTACAATCATGGACTAACGGTCTTGGAACGATTTGATCAACACTCATATTTGTTATATCAAGTAAACATTGATACATTAAGTTAGGCACTATTTTGTGAATTCATTTGACGATGTGGGCTTGAACATAAACTATATTACACTTTGGCAATGGGTTGTGAACACACAGGTTGCAAGTTTTGTATGGGCGGGACTTGGAACTGAGTGGATTTACAATGCCTTTGCTGCATAAACGATTTTGGAAGGCTTTACATTTCAAAACAAACTCTATGAACTCACTCACCTTTGTGTTGACACTTTTAGCATGTTTTATCTCAGGTATCTAAGGTATTCACTTCTTGGCATGCTTTTGGCCACATCATGGGGCCCGGATGCGAACGCGTCTCACTTGGGTTTTACGTACTTTAAAACATCGTTTGAATTGTAACAAACATATTTCCGCACAAGTTGATTTACATTTGGGACCTACTTTGTAAACTCTGATTGTTTTATTAAATCAAACGATGTATTTTCCAAACGACACTTTAGGTCGTTCAATATAACTGTGATTGTGATGCTATGACATCAATCCCGTGAATTCCATTCCATTGCAAAGCAGTAATTTGGGGTGTGATGATTGGCATCGAGCTTGATTATAGAGAACTAGGTTGCATCATTGACCCTAGACTATAACTACATCATCATAGCATCTCATCATTTCATCATAAGTGCGGGTTCACTTCACTTGCGGTCATTACGTACATTTTCGAGTTATTCACTTTCATTTCACTTGATTGTCACATGGATGCCCTTAAATGCCCATCCCATTATCTTTTCCCCATACTCTAACGTGGAGAATTCCTTGTCATTCCCTATCACAATTTCCACATCAATCGACTCATCACCGATAACGCCGAATGCCGAGATGAACCTTTAAATAGGCGTAAGTCACGCTCACTCTTTTGTTTCACCACTAACATATCGAGTTACACTTTATTCACATTAAGTCACTAAACCATTATACACTGAAGCACTTACGACACCTCATAACCCATTCCTTAGGAAACCGTCGATCATTTTGAATAATAGCCTCAAACTTATCATTTCTTATCACATCTCTTTAGAGCACTTATTATTAACATAGGACTTTGTTCTGTCTCACCCTTTCCTCTTGTTTTGAAGAAGATATGGCATCGAAGAAAGCTACGCTTGAAATGACCCAAGAGGCTATTCGAAGTTAGTGAATGATAGCATTGCTAATGCTCTAGAGTTGAAAGGAAAGCGGTGGGCTGCTTAGCGCCGAGGTGGCGATATTCTTCTTTGTAGTGCGCAAGGCTTCTTCTTCTTGCTTCTGGAAATGCAGGAGGATCCGGAGTTAAGAGTTTGTTCTTACAAGGATTTCAAAGTGGAGATCCCACCAAGTTTAAAGGGATGAAGGAGCCACCGCCATGGTGCGATGGTTCGAGAAATGGAATCTGTGTTTTTCTTTGTGTAATTGCCGGATGATAGTAAGGTCAAATATGCTACAAGTACATTACTCGATGGAGCATTGTCGTGGTGGAATTCATATGCTCAACCAATTGGAATGGAGAATGCTTTCAAGCTTACTTGGGAGCAATTCAAGAGTTTGGTGACTAAGAAGTTTTGTCCTCGTCACGAAATCAAAAAGTTGGAGACGGAGTTCTATGAATTAGTAACCATTGGAGTGCGATATTGACACTTACATACGGAGATTTCAAGAATTGGGCGTGTTATGCCCGTCCATGGTTTACGATAATGAGAAGTTGCTAGAGGCTTTATCGGGGACTTCCGAAATTATTCAAGGCGATGTGACTTCTTGACGACCCATAAACGATTGAGGAAGCTATTCGATTGACTCAAAAGCTAATGGCCCGGGTAGTGAAGAGAGGCAAGTACCCCAACACCAACCAAAACAACAACAACCCCAACAACCGCACCAACTACTACAATAACCAAAACAATGACAACAACACCGATAACCAAATCAACAACAACAAAGAAAATGGGAAAATGACCGAGGAGGTTACAATAACAACAATCAAGACCGTAACACTAACCATCATCAACAATGAATAGAGGGCAAGAGATCGCAATGGTTTATGTTCTTTGCACCAATAGAAGCGCAGAGGTTATCTTGGAACCTACCCATTATGTAATCGATGTAAGTATCATCACACGGGACTTTGTCACTTAAGTGCTACAAGTGTCAAAAACTAGGACACCATGCCGAGAATTGTAGAGGCAAGACCATAGTTACGTGCTTCGGATGTGGGAGCAAGGACACTATCAAGTCAATGTCCTCAAAACCAAGGTCAACAAGTCGAAGGTGCTCATGGGAATGTATATATGTTAGAAGGAGGAGGAGGAGCTCGTCAAGGTATCAACGACGCGGAAGACCCAAGAAGTTCGAAACTAACGGTCTTATTTCTCCTTATGTACTATGTCGTACCAAGTTTATGTCTAATCGTCGTATCCGAAACTTTATAACTTAAAGATGTACTACTTTTGCTAAACCACTCGTTGTAAAATATTCTCATCTATCGTACTTTATTTTCTTTCCGATTTGTTATCATTTACGAGGATTTTAATTCTTTTACTTTATCGATCATTTTAACGACACTTCTCCATGTCTTCTCTCCTCGATGTTCATCACAATTTTAACATCGTTGACTCAACACCAAACAAACATATGAGTCGATTAGTCCAAGCATTGCATAGTTACTCCTAAATTATACATAGCCCGATCACCTATGTCTAATTCGGGAAGAATCATGCGATGAAGGGGAGTAGTAGCTTATATGTAAGCAATTCGTGTCGAGCCAAATTTTCAAAGATTTTCTTCAAACTACTTGTTTCAGTTTGATCCGCGTGATGATTCTTGTTTGATGAGTTGCAAAGATCGAGCTAGAAACAAGTCGTTACCTAAACCGATTTAGCCTAATCTCATGGCGAGTTCTTGTTTGATGAGTTGTGAGATTAAGTAAAATCGGTTACCAAAAATCTTTGAGGGTTTTGCTCGAGAATGGAAGGCTTGCCTCATCAAACCCTAACCCCAGAGACCAACATTTAACCGAATTCGTGGGGAATTCCTTTTTGATGGTGAATGTGACAACTGTACTTTGGTCATTTCTTGACACAATTTATGCCTCATTATTTCAACATTTATTGTAAACTTGGTTTACTTGTTTCAAATTCGCGTAACCTTGAAGGTTTAGCGGCGAATTCATGATCATGACATCACGTACATTTCATATGGACTATGATTAGTCTACATTTCATTGACATCATGTGCATCTCATTAGTTCATTCACGACATTTCATTTCACTTTCAACGCGTAATTTTATATTTAATAAACTTTATCGCGTGAGTTATTATTTTGAATAATTAATCCGTTACTTTCAAAAATGATCCGATGTATTTTTAAACTTACATTTAGTTTATAAAACTATATTTTTAGTTTTCCTAGTGTTTCAAATTTATTTGGTATAATAATCGTTAAAGTTTAATTATTACGCGTTTTCTTAAAATTATCGACAATTATTTTATCACCCAATTTTCACAAGGAAAGTATTTTACAATTTTTATCACCTCATTACATTCTATTTTGACCTAATAAAAACTTACTTGCACCAAAATTCCATTTATCCTACAAGTTACAAATTGCTACAAATCTCTTTACACTTTCTTTACAACTTATACAAATTATTCAAAATTATATACAAGTAATAGTTTTAAAAATATATATATATATAATTGTTGACAAGTATCCCATGAAATCCGGCCCTCTATAGGGTGTATTAAGGGATTGGTATGGCTAGTTGATTGATAATAAATTTTACTCCATAAAAGTCATACTTCAATTATTTTTTCTTCTCATTTCACTTCATTTATTCACCTAGTATTAGCAAGTTTCCTCTCTTCTTTGGTTCTCAACAAAACCGGCCTTCAAAGGGTTCTAAAAGGGATCATCATCAAAATTTCTCAAGTGTTTAACAATCTAGTTAATACTCTATATAAGGTTTTGAAATAAAAACCAAGGGTATTTAGGATTTACCTTGTTACTTGCACCTCATCATATTCATTTGTAAGCTTGTTTCTTTCATTTTCATGTTTTCTTTTTCATTTCATATGTATCCTTTCATTTTTGGGGCAAGTATGCATGATATGTGATTTATACCATTTATTTTCATGATTTTAGAGTATACATACATATTTGGTCATCCTATAAATATTCCCTTGGTATTCTTTGGTCTTGATGTCTAGGAACCCATGACACCCTAAGAAGGTGTATGGTAGGATTAGATTAGCTTTGGAGTTTGTTAGTGCAAATATTACGATATTTAATCTATACAGTCTCGTTTGTTTTGATTGATGACAAACATGTAACTTGTAATACATAACGTAAAATGTACAAGTTACTTGTAATTACATTTGTCTCAACATACATTCAACACCTCTCGATGTCTCAAGTCCTCGTATGTTACAACACAGTTCGTACATGTTTGTTATGTGGCATTATGATCAAACCCATTAACAAATCATTTAGAATGTTTAAAATACGTTTAGAGTCACTAAGTATTTTAATAGGTTAATCATTCTATTTCAACCTCATTTTACATTTTGCATTCACAAGTATTTTGTAAAATGTCTAACAAATATATACTTTTATTTGTACAAGTAAACCAACTATAATATTAATACAAATACTAAAGTTTACTTACACTTGACAAAATATATATTATTTTGTCAAGCACTAACTAGATATTTTATTTTATAAAAGGCAATTAGACTTTTATAAACTAGTTACATAATACATTTACAAGTTTATTTTCATGAACATTTTAATCTAAATGTAAATACAATTTTACATCACTTCATGCATCATCATATCTTTGGAAGATTTGGTCAATATTTGGTTAGATTTGCAAGATCTTGAAAGATATTCTAAGATATCAAATCTAATAAAGTATTATTTTTTAGATTACATTTTTGGCTATAAATAGAGCTCATTGTCTTCTCATTTCAATCATCCCTTTCAACACACATTCTTTCTTTCTTTCTTTCTTTCATCTTTTAGATCTATAGATAACCATGTAGTAACATACATTAATCACCCTCATCATCACATGATCATAATGCTTCTAACATTCATCTTTGTTGTAAGCATACTTTACATTTTGATCAACCAAGGAAAGCTTGGAGATCTAGCCATCCTCATTCACCAAAGCATATCAACATATGAAGATTCAAGATCTCTTGATATCCTCATTGATTGAAGACTTCTTATTTAAGAAGATCATTTAGATTAGTCATTCATATCCATTAGACATTTATGTCATGGATCATCATTGTAAACATCATTGCATCATCACAACACTTTCACCAAACTAGATTAGATGGTTTATGTGTTTGTACCATAAAACACAAGGTTGGTTATGTTGGGCCATAAAATATAGTGGGAGTGGTTGTACCCTTGAAAAGAACTCGACATCTAGCTTAGTGTCGGAAATATTGTATAAGCGATGTTAGGTTGGTTCTACTCAACTAGAACCCGGTATTTAGCTTTTGTACCGGAAAAGTGTGCGACGATTGTAAGGTTTTCTCCGCCGAGAAGGGAGCTTGTTGATTTAGTGAAGTAACTCTCGAGTTGGGTACTCGGGAGTGGAGTAGGCGGAGAGGAGATCCGTGACCGAACCACTATAAATCCTCGTGTTCGGTTTGCACTTTCCTTTCTTTATCTCTTTACCTTTATAATTGCTTATGATGTGGTTTGATGATGATGCTTGTGTGACAACTTGGTTCACTATGCTTTATATTAGTCATAAACAATAATTGATACTTTCATATAATAACAAGCTTCATAAGTGATTTGATACAAAAGATCTAACGATTTTAAACGGTAACATATTCACCCCCCCACGCTTTCACAATTGGTACCAGAGCCTCGTAGCTTTTATTTTCAAACAAATGGTTTTAAAATGGAGCACGATCCATGTATCAAATTACCATTGAAGCGAAATATAATATGAAAAATGTTTTGCTAATTATACTTAGAAATTTTGTTGTTAAATGTTTAGATAAGTCACATTAGTAAAATAATAAACAAAATATGTGTATTATATTTTTCTATCAAATCTAGTAAGTCCTACACTTTTTCGCCATGAGTAAGTACATTTTCAACTTTCGTGAAGACCACGGATGGGCGGAACCAAAAAAGGGCTCCTTGCTTGTAAACTTTTGGTTCCTTGGTCTGCACAAGATCGCAGATTTTTGCTAACTTAAAAATTCATAACTTATTAACCAGAAGTCCGTAGGAGTCGAACCACCTATCATTTTAAAGGGAATTGAGTCTACTTTCATTTAAAAATACTCTCATGGCATGAGTAAAATTTTAAATAGGTGAAATAGACCAAATACTACCGTATATCTAAGATATTAAGTTTCGCTTTAACATAAAACTCAAATTTTTGAATCAAGTAATTTAAGTTGGTATTCTTGAAACTTGGATACAATTTCTTTTGAAACTAAATAATTTGGTAATATGTTTAAAGGAAACTAATTAAGCTTGGTATACATCGTCATTCTTAAACGCAAAATGACGAAAAGTGTTTTTTGTTATGCTATGCTAAATGACCACTTGTTTATGTTGTTTGCATATATGTTGCTTGCTTATTTTCAAATTGTTGTTTACACTTGTTTGTTTGCATAATATAATGTCAATCTTGCCATGTTATTTATTCGCTTGTTTGCGATTTCTTGTTTATGCACAATAGGACATTTGCTAGATTTTGTGCACTTAGTTGGAAAATTGTTTTACCATCACTTATAGACTTAGATCACTTCCTTTGCATAGGTTATACTAACATCTCGCATAACTTATGAAATGTCATGACTCGCTTAGCAATAAGTACTAAGTAAGTTAGTCAAGTACTTTGAAAAATAGAGGTTTTAAGAGAGTGTTTGGTACAAGGACAAAAACAATGTTGTATGATGTAATTTATTTGTTTTTACTTTGTAGGATGATAATATGACTTAAAACAATGTTGTATGCTAACCGGTTTATGCAGGTGGATAGCACAAGTGTGCTATCAAATTTTACCCATTTTCACTATATTGTGGAAATCAAAAAGCCTTACTCAAAATTTATGCTCCACTATGTTTATACATGTGTTATTTGCTTTTCCTAACTAGAAATGTTTAGTATAACATCTTTTGAGAAAAATTTCAGGTTTCGGAAATGTCCCCGACACCTAAAACGTATCATCCATATTTCTCGACTCCACGGATCGACGGCACCATAATTTTGGTACCGTCCTTTATGTATTTTGGTACCGTCATGCACTGACAAAGTGACGAGACGGCACCCTTTTAGGGTACCGTGCGTGTATGATTTTGGTGCCGTGGATCCTACATGTAAGTTATTGAATTTTACTAAAACCGCAATCTAATTTACCAAACTTCGTTTCTAGGATAGTTGTTAATACATATCTTTCATACTCACTCAACACATCCTCAATGGATTAACTTAGGATGTTTGACATGATTTTAGACACTTCCATCTCATTAGAAACTACCATCTTTGTATGGATTAACATCAAATCCATGAATCCTTAGTTCCATAAATCGACACATTCAAGATGATCATTTTCACACCTTCATGTTACTTTTCCTCAAGCTTAGCATTTCTTAAAGCAAATTCAAAATGACTAAATCCTTAACCTCAAATAAGCCACTTAAGAAAACCACTAGGATTAGCATTCGATCTTGTTGCTTCATTAACTTGAGCTCTTCATCCTCGACTCATTACCTCTCAACATCTCATCACCCATTCAAGATGTGAACTTTCTAAACTTAAGTACTCCAACTCCACCACCAAAATCACCCACCATCATCCAAAAACTTCACTACCAAAGTCTCCAAAGCTTGTACCTATCAAACTTTGTGCAACACCACCAACATCTCCTCACCCGTCATGGATGACTTAGATGACTTACTGAGACTAATAAACACGGACTCATTATTTGCAAAGATATCATACACAAGTCTAACATATGACTATAGATATTGTTTTGTATCTACATGTTTGCCTCACCCGGTTAACATGAAAATAATGTGTCATCCTCCAAGACGATAAGCATTTACATCGAGTCATAACTCACATGTATGTTAAAGAGTCTTGCTATCCTCGAGTGCAATCTAAGCTCCATAGTCTCAACAAGGTAGGATTGACAACTTAAGTATTTCATCCGAAATATTCAAGTATATGCGACTTACGATTGTAGTCATTAAAAGTCATATCCGAAAAATTAACACCCAAGTATTTTAACAACACATGTTAAAACACTAATCCTAAAATGAATCAAACACTTATCCAAAACAAACAACCCATCGTGCCACTTATCCTCTTTGACATCTACTATCCTCTTCCATCTTTTGGCACCATTAAGCGTGTTGCTCATGAACTTCAAGAGCATCCTTTAAACCAAACGTGCCCTTTCAAGATGAACCTATACCTCACCCCTAAGCTTCATAGACATGACCAAAACTTCAAGCACTTCACCCACTAGTTGTAGCAACCAATGAACCATAAGAATTAGTATCGGTATTTTTGTGTTCAACATCTATGGACAAATATTCAACCTAAGTACTCCCATAGCACAACAAACCCTACATCACCACATCCTTATTTAGACACTAGAAGACCTACCACCTAGATCAACCAATCCACCATCCTTACCATCATTTGAATTCATTGAGTGTATTGCTCAAAAAGCCCTTGTGTCCAACACTTGTACTGAATCAAATGCATGTTTGAACAAACTCAAACATCCTTTCCAACATATAAGGACTTAGATAATTCATTATGGCTAGAACCTCAACTATCAAATAAGCATGGTGCTCTTGGTAATTGTTGTCAATTTCCACTAGGTATAAGTAGTACTACCTTCACAAATTATCAAAGTATTAGTAATACTGTCGTTAAACTTCTCGTGATAAATTTCGTTAAACTCAAATCAACATTTTAACAACATATGTTAAAATGCAATCTCAAAGCCAACATCATACACCCCAAGCAATAATGACTTTTGAGGAGTATACATAAGAAACTCAAGTGAATTCCTCTTGTCATCATCTAGTGAATATAATCTTGAGACCAAGTTTATTTAGATGGGACTATCCGATTCAAACACTTTGGCTTCATATCTTCATTTAGGAAAACATGATGTTTTGAAGAACATTATGACTAAGATTCATGCGTTAAGATTTCATCTTGTTAAAAGGATATTGTATATCCTATGCATCATTCTTGCGACATAAATAGTTGTGTTACAAGAGATTTCATTACACCTCATTGGCTAAATGATCTTGAAACAAACATCTACAAGTTCTATGAACTAGCATATCCAATTCATCTTGTCATACTTGTTTTCATAAGCATGATAACTTTATCCCATGGGATAATCTCATTTGTTGAAAGATACTATTTGTATCTATTTCCTTTCAAGCGTACATCATAACCTAACCTTGCTCAAACCGAGTGCACATCCAAGGTTAAAACTACACATCTTTAGAGCATACACAAGATCTATTGAAGTTGGTAACCTCACTTAGATTATTGTTAAATAAAATACCAAAGAGCTTTCTTGAGAACGTTCTTAGTTTAACATATTCTCTAGTCTTAGATGATCAATTCACATTTAAATTACACACTTCAACTCAACATAAAAGATGCCATTCATTAGATCATACAATTAGGCGTGTAATTTGAACAACTTTAGATTCTATACACAAGATTAAAACACATTGTTTATCAAACACACCATTGTTAAAAATCATGTGTATAACATGACGTCTTCATCACCTTAGTTATATTGCATATTAGTTAAGTCACATTAAGCCAAGTATTGGTAAACTATCATCTTTTATGCACTTTAATATGCAAAAGTAGGAGTTCCATCTTTCTAACATGAGAATGACTCTTGGAGAACCTATTGCACTAGAAACTCAATTTGACCTAACGGTTGAATTGCTTCTGAGAGAAGTTGGGTATGTGGAATCACCCGTAAAATGGTCGTGTTTAGCCTTAATTGAGCACCGCTAGTAATAGTCTCATATTCATTCTCCAACTTGAAAATTTTGTATTCCTATACTTGCCTAAAGTAAGTGTTAAAACATTGATAGTTTGCCTCGCTTTAGGAATACTAATCAAACAAGTAGTATATATGACTTTTCTTTAAAACTACTTGCATTGCACTTACATGTGTTGATTACATGTTCTTGTTTATACGATAAGTTGATTTGACATTATCTTAGTGTTTGATAACAAGTCAAATGTGTAAACCTTAGTACGGTTTTATCTTTATAATGCTTGTATTCTTGTTACATGCTACTAAACGTTTAAACCTAAACTTTATTTGCATGATACTTACTTTTGAATTAATTTTAGCATGATTAACATGTTACTTATGAACTCATACTATGCCATTTTGATACGTGATAAGTTTTGATATGATATATTTGTGTTTGAAAGCTATTAGTTGGCATTCATTACATCTATGTGTAGTCTGATCCAAATGATACATGCTCCAAATTGTTATGTCTTAAACATGGCTTGCATGAATCTTTCATCTTGTTTCTTTTGCTTCTTGTCACACTATTTGTTTGCTACGTGTGCACATATAATCTGTCAAAGTGCTTTTGGTATGACTAACTTTTAGAAGCCTTTTTATCTTACAAATTAATCATATAGATTATTGTATATCCAAGTATGCTTAAGTGTCTAAGTCTAACGACAAAACAATCTCATAATGAAATGTCTTGAATAAAGTCATATTCTTGCATAATATGATTGTTTTGATGCTATCTTGTGTGGTGATTTCTTGTCTACTAAGTGCAATATGTTGTTTTTGCTTATATAATATGTTATCATTTGATTTCTATCATGTTAACATCTTTTGTCACTAACAAATTTGTTTTGTAGATTGATAACAAATTATTTGTTATCTCACTTGGTTCTAACTTTTATATGCTCATTTTGCATAATCCCCTTTATTGCTACGTAAATTAGTACTATGCTTTATGGGACCCCTACACTTGCATATAGTTTAAAAGCATATAGAATTAAGTTCTAGAGGGTTGGCTTTGCATTTTTGTCTTTCAACCAACCTCTTTCCAAATCTCATTTTTACTTCCGCTTTCCAAAAATCATCTCCATCATTATTTAGTTATAACAATACTCTAATCCTCTTCACTTCCTATTAGGAAACCACATGCCTCATCATACGATCATCTCATATTAATCAAGAAGAGGTACGTGACTTTAAGGATGAAGTTCATTGTATGCTAACCATCATCCGTAAAAACATCACTAAGCTCACCTTTTTCGTTAACCCGAATAACCTCCTAAACACTTTGTTGTCATTCCTTAATTGATACATTACACATTATGTTGGATGTCCACTAATTAAGGGGGAGAGAAATCCATTCACATAATTGTCTTTTGTCAAAATTTATGTCTCTTAGACTCTAAAATACCAACACATAGGTAAACACCACTTAGCTAAAACCGGTTCACGAAACCACAACTAGTTCAACCTTTTTAACTTTTTATCACAAGTTTGCACCAATACCTCATCAAGTGAAAAACACATCATGTGTTCTTACAAAACGCCTTCATCTCGGATATAGGATTTTCCTTAAACCAGACCTTACAACTTCACTATCTAGAACACCATCATAGGATCTTATCCTTTTCCCGATATCATGCATGTCATTGTCGCAAATGATATATTAATCAAAACGACCATTCCCAACACCTTTTCAACACGTTGGTCTATCCAACTCTCAAATGATGTCATCCTCATATAGGTACTCATTATTATTATTATTAGTATTTTCATATTGTCTTCACTTTTCAATGTGATAATCATCCATGTTGGTCAATACCATGCTAATACTACATTTCCATTGCCACCTAGAATAGGTCATCTTTATAATTCGTGTCAATCAATGAACTAATTTATCTTCATGTTATCACTTTTATATTTTTGGTATCTTCATTATAATACTCTTAGATAGAACGCATTATTGATTACACTTGGGTTGAAGCATATGAGAACTTGCTCAAAACAATAGGTTGTTAGCATCAATAAATCATTCAAATCATAACCCTTATGCATCATTGAAATGCAATGTCCATTCATATTTTTTTCCTCTTAGCTTTGGTCACTTGACACGACGAAAGGATTGCATGAATCCATATTTTTATATTTGCTATACATACGAGTTTCTAACTCCTTAATAGCTTCCTACCTAATCACCACCACCTTCCATCACCACTTTCACTAATCATCACCACCATGGATTAGCGAAAATTACTTTTATAAATCTCGAGTCATCTACCATCACCACATGAATCCTACTAGTAAACCGACACCAACACTAGCACCACTAGTGGCACACCCGTGGAGACTCCATATCTTCTTTCTAGGACCTATTTTGTAGGCTTTTATCATATTATATTCTCACTTTTCTTATGATTGAAATTAGGAGACTACACTTCATGAGATCTTTGATTATATCATTTATCACATATATACATCTTATTTTTCTTTGTGAAAAGATGAAATATATTGCACTAATGTTTTTCATTGTAGGTTCATCATCATATACACTCGATTGTATATAACTTACTCATCTAAGGATGAAGTTTGCATCAATTATTTTTCTTATTTTAGGTGCTTCTTGACACCCTCGAACAAGGAGGAATATCTTTAAGCACTCATATTGCATCGCCTATACACTTGGTTGTATATGACATATTTGTCTAAAGACAAAGCTTCTATTATACTAATATTTATTTTGAAGGTTCATCTTGACGCCTAGAGCAAGGGAGCTCGTCAAGAATTTATTGAATGCATCTTATACACACTTTGTTGTATATCACTTACTCGTCCAATGACGAATATAGTTTTGCACTAATATTTGTTTTGTAGGTTTTAATCATACCGACGCCTCAAACAAGGGGAGCAACCGTCGAGGGAGCATGCACGCATTTAGCATCATTCTCACTTTTCAACAAGCATTTGTGCTTCGATAAAAAGTGGAGAAAATAGGCTAACATTGCTATGCCTTTTTCTTTTCATATATTTCATAATTTTTGTTGCATAAAACTAACCTTGATGTAGGTTAAGCCTCTTTATTTAATCCATGGATCCGCTACCAAACAAGGGACGGATTGAAGTAGACGATTTAACTTCGCTAGGGATGATGCAAGCTCGCCTTTTGGGGAGAAATTAAGTTAAACTCCAGGACACGCCTTTTGTTTCGACAAAGGGAGTAGAGTGTAAGCGGAGAAGGTAATGTAAAGGTAGTAAGGATACAAGTAACTTTTTACATCTTACTTTCTATTACGTTTACATATCTTTGTCATCATCAAAAGGGGAGATTGTTAGTGCAAATATTACGATATTTAATCTATACGATCTCGCTTGTTTTGATTGATGACAAACATGTAACTTGTAATACATAACGTAAAATGTACAAGTTACTTGTAATTACATTTGTCTCAACATACATTCAACACCTCTCGATGTCTCAAGTCCTCGTATGTTACAACATTGTGTTCGTACATGTTTGTTATGTGGCATTATGATCAAACCCATTAACAAATCATTTAGAATGTTTAAAATACGTTTAGAGTCACTAAGTATTTTAATAGGTTAATCATTCTATTTGAACCTCATTTTACATTTTGCATTCACAAGTATTTTGTAAAATGTCTAACAAATATATACTTTTATTTGTACAAGTAAACCAACTATAATATTAATACAAATACTAAAGTTTACTTACACTTGACAAAATATATATTATTTTGTCAAGCACCTAACTAGATATTTTATTTTATAAAAGGCAATTAGACTTTTTATAAACTAGTTACATAATACATTTTACAAGTTTATTTTCATGAACATTTTAATCTAAATGTAAATACAATTTTACATCACTTCATGCATCATCATATCTTTGGAAGATTTGGTCAATATTTGGTTAGATTTGCAAGATCTTGAAAGATATTCTAAGATATCAAATCTAATAAAGTATTATTTTTTAGATTACATTTTTGGCTATAAATAGAGCTCATTGTCTTCTCATTTCAATCATCCCTTTCAACACACATTCTTTCTTTCTTTCTTTCTTTCATCTTTTAGATCTATAGATAACCATGTAGTAACATACATTAATCACCCTCATCATCACATGATCATAATGCTTCTAACATTCATCTTTGTTGTAAGCATACTTTACATTTTGATCAACCAAGGAAAGCTTGGAGATCTAGCCATCCTCATTCACCAAAGCATATCAACATATGAAGATTCAAGATCTCTTGATATCCTCATTGATTGAAGACTTCTTATTTAAGAAGATCATTTAGATTAGTCATTCATATCCATTAGACATTTATGTCATGGATCATCATTGTAAACATCATTGCATCATCACAACACTTTCACCAAACTAGATTAGATGGTTTATGTGTTTGTACCATAAAACACAAGGTTGGTTATGTTGGGCCATAAAATATAGTGGGAGTGGTTGTACTTTGAAAAGAACCTCGACATCTAGCTTAGTGTCGGAAATATTGTATAAGCGATGTTAGGTTGGTTCTACCTCGAACTAGAACCCGGTATTTAGCTTTGTACCGGAAAAAGTGTGTGACGATTGTAAGGTTTTCTCATGAGAAGGGAGCTTGTTGATTTAGTGAAGTAACTCTCGAGTTGGGTACTCGGGGAGTGGAGTAGGCGGAGAGAGATCCGTGACCAACCACTATAAATCCTCGTGTTCGGTTTGCACTTTCCTTTCTTTATCTCTTTACCTTTATAATTGCTTATGATGTGGTTTGATGATGATGCTTGTGTGACAACTTGGTTCACTATGCTTTATATTAGTCATAAACAATAATTGATACTTTCATATAATAACAAGCTTCATAAGTGATTTGATACAAAAGATCTAACGATTTTAAACGGTAACGTATTCACCCCCCCCCCCCCTCTACGTTTTCACAGAGTTGATTTGAAGGGATTAGAATAGGTTTTGTCCGAGAAAAACTATTTTCGATAAGTTATAAATTATGTTCTGTCCTTGTTTCATTTTTCTGGAAAACCTACTGTTGGTACGAAACTTTGGCCTTGATATTTAGAAAATATACTTTAAAACGAATCAGTGGCCTTTTGAACGGATAAAACGGAGTTATAACGAGTCGTGGTGAATTTTTAAAGTTTGACGACTAAACGACACTTTTCGAGAAAATTCAGCTTTTGTTTTTAGTATTTTCGGTCAAAACGAGCCTTAAGCTTCACAAATTATTTCGACTTATCAAAAATATATTAGTTTACTTGATACGGCTAAGGACATATTATACGTGAAAACGGATTTGAAACGACAAATATATGCGTTTTATAAAGTTGCAGAATTATTATTTTACGAAAATCTATATTATTTTACGATACAAGTATTCTAGTAGTCAGAACGTCCATGTTTGCGACAGTTTTTAACCATGATGTGAAACTTTTAGAACGAAATGACTTCTAGTAAAATCAAGTTCATCGGCCATATTTTTCAAAACAAAAAGTCATTTGTAAAGCGGAGTTATAATAAATTATTTACGGATGTTCAAACTTGGCGAAACTCATTTTACGCACACAATTAGCAAAACCACCATCTTTAGCCCTTAATATCTTTATGATCGAGACCTTTTTGACGAAAACTCTGAATCTGAAACTTCTAGATATCGATACAAACTTTCCAAAACCGTCGAGTTCGTTTCTAACGATCGACGACACCATTTTACGACTAGTTTTCCTGAGCCATTTTGTTAATTTCATGATATTTCCGACGACATTGTTTTGCACGAAAAGTGATAATTTCACCATAAATCATTATAAAACCATTGTAGGATGACATTTTGACGTAAATACTTGAAAAGTGATTTTTGATTGGTCAAGACGTCAAACCAGTATTTTCGATTTATTTAATAATATTTTCAAAACCCATGAATGGTATAAATAACATATGAAGTGTATGCATAACATTACATTGCAACTCATTACATGTCATATCCTTCACAATAGGTCGAGATTAACGATCACATTACATCTCGGTGTACTCACTTTTGTCTTCGTGATCATTCCACCAAGTGAGTTTTCATAGCCCTACTTTTACTTGTTTTCATAAATGTTTTGGGGAGATACATGCTCAATTATTTTCATAACTATCATGATTATTTGAAACTACATGTTTAATCGAATCAATGCTTAGTCATGCGTAAAATGCTTTGCCACACTTAGAACTTCCATATCATATTCATTGAGCTAATGGTCTTGGTATATTCATTGAGCTAATGGTCTTGGTATATTCATTGATATTCATTGAGCTAATGGTCTTGGTATATTCATTGAGCTAATGGTCTTGTATAACATTGGGCTAACGGACTTGGTATATTCATGTACTTGGTACAATCATGGACTAACGGTCTTGGAACGATTTGATCAACACTCATATTTGTTATATCAAGTAAACATTGATACATTAAGTTAGGCACTATTTTGTGAATTCATTTGACGATGTGGGCTTGAACATAAACTATATTACACTTTGGCAATGGGTTGTGAACACACAAAGTTGCAAGTTTTGTATGGCGGGACTTGGGCCTGAGGTGGATTTACAATGCTTTGTCGTGCATAAACGATTTTGAAGGCTTTACATTTCAAAACAAACTCTATGAACTCACTCGACCTTTGTGTTGACACTTTTAGCATGTTTTATCTCGGTATCTAAGGTATTCACTTCATGGCATGCATTTGGACACATCATGGAGTCGCGATGACGACGCCTCACTGGGTTTTACGACTTTAAAACATCTCTGAAACCAAGATCCGGACTCAACTAGGGTATAATAACAATGATTGAATAGATGCACAGCCGGACAATAATTAACACAATCAAAGTTACCAACAAGGTTTTTCACTATTAAAACAATGATCCTCTATGGATCTTTTATGATATTTCTCCGAATGTTTTCTCCGTAGGTTTTCTTTTTGTTCAAGTGTGTCTAATACAAAAGACATCAGTTCCTTTTATACCCAAGGAACCCTAAATAAAACAATAATATAAAATAAATGCATATCACTACCTAAAATAGCTCATGCATATCCTAACAAACTAATACTGATTAACTATATCAGTAGAAATACTATAGAATACGCGGAATAACTATCTCCGCAGAAACCATCTACACGGTTTCCTATCTTCAGCAGAATCCATTCTTCAGTAGATTCCAGCTTCACTACTTCAGTAGAATTATGTCTTCAGCAGATTCAACACTTCTTCAGCAGAATCCTTCAGCAGATAATTTCAAAGATAATTCATACTTCATGTAATTCCCAACAATCCTCCCTAAACCGGAATTTGACATGGTTAAGTTCCAGCTCGATAGTACTTTAACGCTCATAACTCGAGGATTGTACTCGAACATCGCAGCGAAAGAATCAAAACAAGTACATCTCTATGATGACAAACTTTGAAACCCCGGATCTTTGCAAAGAACAAATGACAATAGATACATCAAAACAAATTAGTTTCATACTATTCTCATCACATCCAGTGTGTTAACACCGCGAGATGAATCATTGAAAATAATGGATTTGATGTCTCTTACCAATAGCCATCACTACCGGAGTAGCCAAATGTTTTAGTTAAAACCATGGTACACTCGATAACCATCTCGATTTATTAGCAAATCGGCAACCATGAACGGATTTGATATGTCTTTACCGTAGCCGTTTGCTCGGGACTAACCAATTCTTGGATTCCAAAAGGAATAAACCATGGTGAATTGATGACCATACAACCTCAAGAATTAAGCATGGGTGGTTGCATACCCTATGATTTTGAGCAAACCATTACACTATCAACGGAATTGAAATGTCTTTACCAAAACCGTTTGCTTTTGGACTAGCCAACTCTTTGATGGAATGTCGACATCATCATGGTGAGTTGATTACCATTTATGGATTTCCGCAGCCTTTACCACAAGCCATAATCCCTGGGCTAGTCAACTCTTGTGTCGAAAGACATGGTGAGATGAAAACCATTAGTTGTGTGGTTATTAACCAACACCAAACCTCGCAAGCAAGAATGAGTAAAACCGAACACGCAGACGAGGTTAGAGGCCTTTTTTTTTTTTTTTTTTTTTTTTTTTTTAACTAAGAAAAAGAAATAATACGATTTTTTTTTTTTTTTTTTTTTTTTTTTTAACTAAGAAAAGAAATAATTACGATTTTTTTTTTTTTTTTTTTAACTAAGAAAGAAATAAAGAAAAATAAATAAATAACCAAAACATGGAAAATAAACCATCAAGCATCGAAGAAACCAAAGACGGTTGTAGTGTCAAGAAACACTAAGCCTCCCTTAGGCGATGAGGATCCAACATCCGCAAAAAATGGTTAGAATACAAAATACAACAACAATAAGCCTCCCTTAGGCTTATTCCTCCCCTCAATCAATGCACTGACAAAGATTATTGTTCTTGGGTACCAGAATGAACCTTTTCTTTGAGTTTTCCAAGAATAACCTTTTGAGGGCTTAACAATATTTCCCACTGCACTCCATGTGCCATATTCATATGAGATACATAAGGTGTATATGGTAAGTAAGAACTTTTAGGTCTATAGGGCATAAGCCTAACTTCTTGCTCCACCATCCAAGAGTAATCGGTGAAGAATATCCTCCACCGTAGGAATGGAAAAGGCCTATTAAGCCTTTCAAAGTAAAATGTATGCATACACCTTAGGCTTACTAGTGGAACTGGTTTACCTACTCACATGTGCAGCTTTGGGAACAAATGGAGGAATACTATTAACATTAGTCCATGCGGGTCTAATAGTCTTATGGCGGAGTAAACACCCATCTTTTCTCATGATAATTACAATCTTTAATAAGATGGAGTTTACTACCACACACAAAACAAGATTTCTTCAATGCACTTATTCTTAACACAACTTTGTTTATTACATTTAAACTTATCGAACTAGACGCAAAATTGTGTTTAATGTAACTAGCAATTGGCTTTGTTTTGGGCTCGGCAATATTGGGCTCAACATCGCCTACTTTGGACTTAGGTGCGGTCTGGGTGTGCAGGCTTAGTGATTCGGACTTATCACTTGAATCACATGAGGCATAGTCGGTGGACTTTAGAGATCAAGACTTGTCACTTGAGAACAAGAGATGAGTCATTAGTTTTGCTACTAAGGTCCGCAAGTCAACGACTTTCGCCATATAAATGGTGTGATCCATCAAAGTCACAGTAGGAAAGGTCAACAGCATAGGTATTCTCTAATAGATCCACGCACCGCATGCAAATCACCTTCTTTACCACGTTAGCTAATCCTCACTGGTGTTGATTTCGTGTGTCTCTAGCTTCTAGTCCTACATATTTCTTAAAGCCTAAACCCATCAAGTATTAGGAGTTTGACTAGAATAAAGCTCTTTAGCTAGATTTAGACCGATTTTATCCAAGAATTATGTCTAGCTATTTCTTTATCTAATTTTTCTTTCAACACACTGTTTTCAGACACCAAATCAGCTTTCAATTTCTCAGACCATTGTAACTCATTTTTAGCACACTCGAGATCCCTTTCTAAAACACCTATCTTCTCATCATAAGCTATTTGATTCTTCTGAAACCAAACCTTTTGTCTTTCTAGTGTTTTTAAAGCCTGTTTATAAGCTTCAACTTCCACATAGCATTCATTATATTTAGGTTTCAAAATATCATAAGCTTCTTTTAGTTCATTGTATTTATCACTACAACCAAACACACAATTTTGTTTTTGTACCGAGATCCCCATGAATGCAAAGTGTGGATCGGCAAGTTCTTCAAAGATAACCTCGCAAGATCAACTTCCTTCCTCATCTCCTCGAGCTCGGCCTTCCACCATACCTTTCTTTGAGTGCATCCCATATACGACTTGCATCATCCATATAACTAAAATCTGCTACATGATCGCTAGGAATAGATCTAAGCAAGGTAGTTCGCCTTGACTCTCTTTATGACAAAGAATGTGTTCATCTGCGCGTTGGAGGAAGATAAAATAGATTTCCATCGCGATCACTTCCAATCCTTTTTAAGTTTTTGCCATCTTGGATCACCTTCCAAATATTCATATCATTATTTTTGATCCAATGTTCCATCTTCTCACCGCACTGTGACTCATCATCCATCAAATAAGGAAATATAACATCATCCTTATTATTATCGAATTCAGTCATGTTAAAGGTGTGGAGAGAAGCAAAAACCAATCAGTTAAGTTATGTGACCCGCAAGAAGAAAAAATAGCCACTGATATCAAAACCACTAATATCAATAACAAGTCAGTAGAAATAGAAACCACCAACAAATACACGCTTAAAAAATAACTCCCCACGTGTGATCGGTAGAAACAAAATCACAAACCAATCACTTCACAATCACTGACCAATTAGAAATTCCTATGAACAATAGATGCCCACGTGAACTTCAGCAGTAATAAAAATACTTCCGTCCAAAGTGACCCAAACACGTGAACCAATCAGAATAAAAACCATTCGCGTATGAATTTAATCATTACCACTTGCACACCAAGAATCTCATCCAATTAGAAAAAATCTCGTTTGATCTCATACACGTGATCATCTATTTTGAATTTAAATCAGCCAAAAACAATGATGGGGACCAGTTCATGAGATGTCACCGACCACTTTGATGTTTACTTCTCCTTGTGGATTGACAAGTGGGGACCAGCGTTTGAACAACAGCAGTAGAAACACAAAGATATTATATTCGACCAATCACACTAGAAGACCCACGTGATGTCACTACCGTATATTTCAAAGAGGAGCAGTAAATGGTAGTACCAATTACTTTGACCAATTTAGCATACACTGTTATCTTGTTGACGTGATGAATATCAATGTGTCAGCCAATAAATGCGTGGTTTATGTGGTCTCTTGAGCTCAATACGAGTCAATCAAAGAAGTCAATTTAAACCCACTTTTTCAGTACAAGTTTCTTGTGATCATTAAATAACTCATGTAAGCACTTGAACAAATAAAAAATCGTGGGTCCCAATATTTAAGTGAGATCCGAAGAAGTGAAATCAATTTTCAATTCAATGACCTCACTGACATACGAGAACATTAAAATAAATGACCCAACAGTACCACGAGATTATTATCAAACAGTTAATAACCAATTCGTACCAGATATCTGCTTCAATTCTTCATCACTTTTGACGACTGCTGCTATGCACCGATTAGGGTATAAACCCTAATTACCCAAAAACCTTATCAACCCTAGATCAAGAGCCACCCGCCTTCAAACCACTGTTGAAACCAAGATCCCGACTCAACTGGTGATAATAACAACGATCAATGACGACAAATGACAATAATTAACACAATCAAAGTTACAAATGCTTTTCACTATTAAAACAACGATCCCTACGATCTTTTTACGATATTTCTCCTAATGTTTTTCCGGAGGTTTTCTTTTGTTCAAGCTGTCTAATACAAATACATCGCCTTTTATACCCGCGAACCCTAAATAAACAATAATATAAAATAAACGACATCACTACCTAAAATAAATTTCATGCATCCTAACAAACTAATAATCGATTAACTATATCAAGAGAAATACTATAGAACACGCTGAATAACTATCTCCGCAGAAACCATCTACACGGCTTCCTATCTTCGCAGTAATCCATTCTTCAAGAGATTCCACCTTCACTACAAAGAGAATTATGTCTTCAGCAGATTCAACACTTCTTCAAACAGTAATCCTTCAACAGATAATTTCAAAGATAATTCATACTCACGAATTCCCAACAACATCGCTCAATTGTAACAAACATATTTCCACAAGTTGATTTACATTGGGACCTACTTGTAAACTCCGATTGTTTTATTAAATCAAACGATGTATTTTCCAAACTAAGACTTTAGGTCGCTCAATATAACTGATTGTGATGCTATGACTACCAATCCTCTGAATTCCATTCCACGCAAAATGTAATTGGGGCGATACATGGATAGTCCCATTAAAAGGGCCTTCCCGACTGTGGTTTCCACTCATGGCGTGTGTTGCCTCCAACACAAGTGTTGGATTCACGCTGCTCGATGTTTCTAAGCCAGATGCCCTTGGTTAGTACACTATCCGTAAAATGATAGAATGGCAAAGAGTGGGTTAGTGCGTAATAACCGACTAACTAAAACCATCAATTCATGTTCATTATACCACATAATGCTTTGGCCACAACATCCGTAGTTACAACAAGTTCCATCACGTGGTTGCATCGATTTGATCATGGGAGTGAACCACATTGTCAGTAATGCTAATCTCCAAACCACATCCATATCGCTTGTGCTATTCCCGAAAAGTTAGTTCAAAACCAAGAAAACACAATCCAAGATATTTCTTGACAATCCATATTAACTTTACACTAGCAAGATAACCGATAACAATCAAGATTAATCACCGCTTACAAAACTTTACAAAATAGAGAGATAAGACATATTATGGATGAAGCATCCCAATACTTGTGACAAGCATCGAAACCTTCCCAATTCAAAAGCTTTTGTTAAAAGATCCGCAACATTAAACTCAAGATCAATCCTATCAACTCGATGAGTTTCTTTACATTACATCCCTTATAAAGTGATGTCTTATCTCAATATGTTTAGTTTTAGAATGAGCAACCGGATTTTTATAATGCATATAGTCAATCGTTGTTATCTATGTAAATGATAAATGTTTATAAAATTGTACCCATAATCAAGCATCCGATTCTCAATCCAGTGGAATTGACCACAACAACTGCGCAGCCTACATACTCGGCCTGGTTGTAGAGTTTGCCACAATGCTCGCTTCAGACCGCCATGAAATCAACCTATCACCAAGAAACCGACATCCTCCCGTGGTCGACTTCCTATCAAGACTTGCCCCAACATAGTCACCGCCGCAGTAAGCTACGGATCAAAGCGGAGAGTCTTTAGGATACCAAAGACCTAGCGAGCATGGCCTTCGTATATCTAAAGATTCTTTTAACAACATGCATGAGAAAGCTTGAGAGACTTGAATCTTGCACAGCACGCATCGCAAACATAATATCCGGGTCCGGGCGGTCAAATACATCAATGATCCAATCATTAACCCGTAGAGGTGCCGATCAACCTCTTCACCATCGTCTCGAAGTAGTGGCTTATTATGCTCCATAGGGTGCTTGCAATCTTTGTATTTTCATAGCTAAACTTCACAAAATCTCCTCGACATACTTATCGTGATCGATAAATATGCCATCTGCCTTTGCTTGACCTGTAGCCCAAGAGCAAGCAAGTAGTTCTCCATAGAACCTATTTGAAACCTATCATGCATCAATTTTTCAAACTCTCTCGCATGCATCCCGCTGGTCGAGCCAAAATAATGTCATCAATATAGATCCGAACCAATGGATATCATTTTTCACATTCTTGATGAATAGAGTCTCGATCAATCTTCCTCTTCGAAGCCATTGCCCAAAAGATACTTGGCCAAAGTTTCATACAAGCTCGGGTCCCGATGCACTATAGAGCGCCTTTTGAACCCGTGATACTTTGTCGTGAAAGTCAGATCTTCAAAGCCCGGAGGTTGACAGACGATACCTCCTCCTCAATCTTTCTATGAGGAAAGCATCTTCACATCCATCCGGTATACTATGAAGTCTTTGTATGATGCATAGGCCATGAATAGTCCGATAGCTTCAATCCTGCCACGTGAGAAAAGACCTCTTCATAATCAATTCCTTCCGTCATGTATACCTTGAGCCACCGCCTAGCCTTGTTCCTTATTATGACACCTCTTCATCCTTCTTGTTTATGAAACCCATTTAGTGCCAATAGCTCTCTTTCCTTCAGTTAAGATCCACCGTAACCCATACACTCAAGTTTGAACCGCGAAGCTCTTCTTGCATTGTTCTACCCATGATTCATCTTCAAGTGCTTAGACCTTCTTTGGTTCCGCTTAAGAAACAAAACAGAAAACATACATTTTGTATGTCCCATGAATTCTCTTCATATATGGCACTAAAGAAGCGGGCCTCACTATGTTGAGCTTGAGATCTTGTTGTTCATTCAAGATGAACATCCCCAATAACATTTTCCAAGTGGATGATCCCGATTAAATTTTCAAAGTGTGTAGCAGAACATCATAGGATGAAGCTATATTCGTAAAATCAATCTCATCTCGCTTCATTAGTAGGTCCAAAAATATATGTATTAACCGATGGAATGGAGTTGGGACCATCAAGATAAATTTCGACTATCAAGACTAACATGTGGTTTATCAAGATAACCACATTAGTATTGATTACTCAGCTCTACAAGTGTATCACCTTCATTGGTTACACCTCCTTCAGATTAGAATCATTGGTCTTTGGAGACCGAGCACTTTCTTTGTTTGCCTCCTCAAGAAGTGCTTCAAACCGAGTTGTCCTTCCAATGGGCAACATGACACAGCCATCATCATCATCATCGAATCGTGATCAAGACCTTGCTTTTCTCCCGCAATAATGTTAGAATCCACAGAAACAGGCACATAGTTCATAGATTCAGTTAGCATATCAATATCAAAAAGCCATTTTGGTCCTTGCCCCTCTACACTAGGTTTATCCTCAAGAAACTCTATGTGCAAATTCTCCTCTATTCTTCTAGTTCTAGATTTATAAACCCTAAAGGCTTTACTATTCAAGGAGTAGCCAACCATATATCCACTATTAGATTTTCCATCAAACTTACCTAAGTGGTCAATGGTATTAAGAATAGAGGCATGACACCCAAAAGGTTTAAGAAAGTCTAGGGGTAGGCTTTCTACCTAAAAATAACTCATAGGAGTCTTGCCACGAGGCTTTACTACCAAGACTGCTCTAAACATAACAAGCAAGATTAATCGCCTCAATTGTAATATTCGTGGGCAACTTGAATCGCTAACATAGTCCTATCACCTCTATCAATGTCCTATTTCTCCTTTCAAAGAACCCTATTTTGTCAAGAGCCATAGCTACATTGTATTCTCTTTAATGCCCTTAAGTCGACCGAAATCATTCATCACTTGGTTCTTAAAATCATCCCATTATCACACCTAATGGTTTTAACTGCCTTATCAAGAAAGTTCTCATCGCAGCTTATGTATGACTTAAGGATTTCACCGGGTCTCATCCTTAGTATTCATGAAGAAAACCTAAGTAAATGCTAAAATCATCACCACAACCAAACAATATTTCTTAAAATTCAGTCATAACAGAAAGGGCCAAATAGGTCCATATGCGTATAGGAAGTGGTCAAGTGATAGAGTTAAAACCTTGGGCTTACAAGAGGCTCTATGTCGCTTTCTTCGAGGCACAATACATGTCTGCTTATTTTCAAATCTTTTAAAGGTAAACCTCTTACAAGGTTATTTTAGCTAAAAGATTTATCACCTTAAAGTTCACATGACCTAGCCTTCTATGCCATAACATAGATTCATCCAAAGAAGATGTAGCAACTAAACATGTAAGGTTTTTGGGCACTATGTTTTCATACTACACCGCATGCATTGCTTTTCCTAGGGAACTTAAGTAGACCTCATCTTTACTAGGCAACTTAAAATTTGAGATAAAACCAAGCAATCGCGTTCTGAATAGAACAAAATCCTTCTTGTCACACATTTGGACACACCGAATAGATTGTATTTGAGTTCTTTCACATAGTACACATCTTCAAAGTCCAAATTACCGCCTTGATCGTGCCTTTACCAGAATTCTTCCACCTATACCTCCTCCAAAAGAAACATATCCTCCATTCAAATCGAAGTCCGAAGATAGGATAGATTTCCACCATGTGCCTCGAACACCCACCGTCTGAATAGCCAAGATCATCATTATTGTTGGAATGTCCCCGCACACAAGATAAAGGAAATTAGTTCTTTGGGGACCCAAGCCACATCGACTTGGATTTGCCTTTGCATCGTTGTAATCATATTTTTGAGAGTAATTGATGGATCAAGGTCGAGTGGTCTTTCTAACCCAACAAGTCGAGGGCTTAACAAAGATCGCCTCTTGATTCCCCAAGAACACTCACTTTTGAACCAACAGCTTTAAGTTTAGGCTTATAAGTATTAACTTTGGCCTATCAAGATAAGTTTTGGCTCAAAAGTATTAACCTTTTCTTATAAAACTTGTTTTTTCATCATAGGACTTAAAGGTTTGTGCCGCCTAGCATTAAAGGGCCTTGTGAAGTAGATGGTGATTTTGAAAAGTTTCTTTGGGTCTTCACCAAATACTTTGGGTCAGGGTCTAGCGATTAACCGGCCTTGTAGTATTCAAAGGTTTTATGCCGCTTTTAAGAACCGCCTTGAGTCATGATGGGTCGAGGTCTCATAGTTTTTCGCATCGAACTGCAAATGAGAAAACTTCCACATAAAGCAAGATTTATTATACATGACAAATTCATCCCCTAATTGCTCGATTTAAGCCGGTTCCAGCCCTTTTGTTACCTCTAGGACTAGATGACCTGCTTTTGTACATCTCAAGATATTTTACCTGCCTTCCTAATGTGTTTGTCATTTGGTTTGCTGTGTTTAGCGGCCTATTCTTGCTTTGGTTCACTAGACTCTACACCTTCCTTTTGTTTTCAAACACATACACCTCGTGTAAAGTGTCACTAGCACTTTCAAAGGTCTCATCAGCTTTTCACCTTGGTCTCAATGGGTTTACTAATACCGACAAATGTGGGTGCCTTTAAACTTCTAAGCCAACAGTGTTACGTATGCTAGGAATACCTGAATGGTGGTGGTGTTGTCTTATAACCCATACCGATTGGCTTTACTAATTAGAGCACTTTTAAGGAATTTATCAAGTTTCTTAGAGTTATAATGTTGCGTGTATTTAAGAGTATCAACACCGAGTTCTATGTTGTCTTTAATTTTATGACTTTCTAGTTCTTCTTTTAACACACTTATGGTGGTGTCTTTAAGAGAAATTTCCTATTAAGTACATCGCTTGTTTTAAAATGTTGAATCATTTTCTTTATAATGCACAATTTGTTTTTCTAAACTGCTAAGCCTATTTTATGATTTGCTAAGTTATAATCGGTTTTAGAAAACTCTTCACCAATTTATCAAACTCAATTTTAAGAGACTCATATTTACTTAATGGGACACATGTATTTGAGCAATTTGTTTCAATGAGTACCTCGACATAAAGCCATGTTGATTTGACTCTCTTCATCGCCCATGAAGCTCCAATCATATCCAACACCATCAATAGCCACCGCCGCTTAGAGGAAGAATCATCGCCCACCACTCTTTCCTTTGCACCCGAGGCTTCAGACCGGCAAAATGCCCAAGCTTGCCAGCCAGTAGCATTCTACCTTTCCCTTGTCAAACCCAACAAAGATTCCATCATTGATCTTGATCTTCCCAGCTTTCTTCATGAACCTTCTGCCCTCATGCTAATCAAGGCAATGTTCCACTTGATATCCATTTCTTCCATGTCATTTTCATGGATTTATCTCAGTCATCATGAGTGATCCGGGATCCTTTTGTCGCTTCGTAGATGAAAGCATAAATTGTACTTTCATTGATGCTCACCGTAGCAGATTTAAACAATCAAGATAATATTAGTACTAGAGTACTAATACCAAAATCGTCTTTTCATTACTAGTGATCGGATGATCCACAAAGCTATGTTTTGTGATCCGTAATCGGAAGATGCAAATGTAGTTTCTTCATGTCTTGTTCAATCACTTTAAAGCTATTGAACTGATTGTTCAACCCTATAGTTTCACCGCTTTATTCTTCCATACAATGACACGAGTGTCCCATTTTGGTGATGGAAGACTTCTAACAAACCCGAGATTGATATCCCTGAGAGATGTCCACACCAATAATGCCACTGACCGACAAGCTTTGAAGCCTATTGTAAATCGAGTCAATGGACTTAGTTGCACCAAAGAATGAAGTTTTCAAACCTTGCTTCAAAAGCGCTTTATGAGTCTTCTTGGTGACAGAGTTCCCACCAAACATTGTCTCAATGGCTTTGAACAAAGTCTCGAGCATCCTTGTGTTTGTCAAGTTGAGTTGATGATCATCTCGTAATGCCATAAGAAGTAGACTGACTTGAGATCATTGCCTCTTTGAGGCATTTCATCAACAAGGACTGTGTTCACCTTGTCTTTAACAACAATTTGCCACCAACTTCTTCGTAAACAATGGATTTGTAGAGTCTCCATTGATCACAATGTTCCATACCTAAAGTCAAGTACAAAGAAGTATCGTCTATGCGCATCCTCCGTAGTTAATATTCATTAGGTCGCAACTTAGAAACTCGGTAATAAGATTGATTTGCTTGAATCAAAATCCATTTCTTCATATTTGTCACACAGATCTTCTAAAACAAAGCTTCAAGACACAAGCTCGATACCATTTGGAGTCCCAAACCTGGATCTAGAACACTTAGCTTGTAAACGGTAGTCGCCTTGATGGTTCCAAACAACAATGAGAAACTTTGTTGTACATACACAAGTATGCGGAATCTACTTGAATGCACTTAGAAGATTAAAGTAAAACAAGAGTAACACCAATGCTTCAATATTATTAATGAATAATACGAGTACTCTCCTAGTACTGGGTTTACAACCTCAAGCTTTATTAAGACGGCTAGAGTATGCGTGTGTTTAATCCTAGCTAGGATCTCCTTTATACACCAAGGAGATCGCTACAAAGATAACTATGTATTAAACGATCATATCTTCTACCGTTTGTAAGATATGTCACATGCATCATACACGAC
Organism: Chrysanthemum lavandulifolium; assembly: GCA_022545495.1. Lineage (NCBI taxonomy): Eukaryota > Viridiplantae > Streptophyta > Magnoliopsida > Asterales > Asteraceae > Chrysanthemum > Chrysanthemum lavandulifolium. The sequence goes on along the minus strand of CM040243.1, from coordinate 34,976,986 downwards.
ATTCTTAATATAGAATAGTACAAACTCAACAATATCAAGATTAACTTGAACTATCAAGACTAACTAGTTAATATCGCTCTAATACCACTATCAAGACTAACTCCAAAGCTATAAGTATTAATCGATTTATGAATTTCCCAACAATACCCTTTAAGTGGTCTAGTGTAGGTATTGTGGTTCAAAGCAAAAATTTCATGGAGTCGAGTTTGAAGGAACCATGGAAAATCATAGATTTTGGTGGAACCATGGAAAATCATAGATTGGGATGGAACCTCTAATGAGTTGCGATTTTGTAATGGTGAACCGGTGTTTTCGCACTCAAGATGTAATCACCGCCGCCACACAATAGTGGAGCAATGGTCGATAAGAACCACTTAGGCATGTAGTTTACAGAATATGCTCATTTTAGGAGTTGTTGCAATGATAAGAAGATGCATACATCATTGACTTTCAAGGATGTAGTTGTCATGAGGAAATTTCTAAGTGGATGGCTAAAAAGAAAGAAGATATGGATACTCAGTTTGGTATTTGTATGCTCAACAACAGTTTCAGGCGAAGCAATGAAGACAACAACAAATATTACTAGAAGTATGCATCAAGTATGTTCATATATCTAATCCTCTATATAGATGATATAAGGTTTACTTGCGAAAGCAAAGTTGAGATCTGAGTTACAAAGGATTTGTTGGATAAAGCAAACGAAAATATACTTAGTGGTAATACTCAAAGGGTGTCACGATCTGTGTTTTCCAACATGATGTCGATTCAGACATCGCTGGGGGACACTCTACCGCTATCAAGGGTGGTTTGTCAAGGAATCGTGATGAAGAAAAGAAATGTGCGGGTCGTATATATATGCGCTAAGTAGGGACGAGCAAACCACCCGAATGGACCGGATCGATCGACCGAGACCGCATCGACCACATTCGGTCCCATTCCCTGCCCCGCTTTAGGCTAATTCGGTATCAGTCTTGGTCTTGGTCGGTCCGGTCCGGACCACAAACCGACTATTTTGCCTTGTTAGACCGCACCGACCGATACCGGACAGAGCACATACGGTCCGGTCCTCGGTCTCGGCTTTTGGAATAATTCAGTCTCGGTCTTGGTAAGTCTAGTCCGGTCCGGGACCGATGCTCACCCCTAGTTAGAAGTCATGAGTATCAAGTAGTCCGCACGAGACCGGACATAGCATCTGCGGATGTAGATATGTTGGATGGGTTTAATCGTGGATTATAGATTGACATGCAAGTTTTTGTGGATTCTGACTACTCCATGAGTAGATCAATCACCATCAAATCACAAGGTACGGACTTATAATACAAGAATTTGTGGTGAGATGAGAAGTTTTATTGCAACACATGATGGCTTTGTTAACAACTAAAGCGGAGTATATGACACTCACTGAAGAATTGAAGGAGTATACATAGCTAATGAGACTCTCTACATAGGGTATGTTTGGCGCAATGCGCTGGGGCTGGAGCTAGAGTTGGGCTGGGTCTTTTATTATAATCAGAAAGTTGAAACTTATATTTTTATAATGTTGTTTGGAGAATTAGTTGGAGCTAAAGCTTATTAATGTAATATGATATAAAAATATATCAAATTAAATACACATATATTTACAGCTTTTACATAATAATTCATTATATTTTTAAGGATGTTTAAGTAATTTAACTAGACATAAGACCCTATAAGCCCCATTTTATGGGCTTGGGTTTATGGAGGCTTATGACTTATTTTATAAGCCATAAGCCTCTATAAACCTGTGTGACAAGCGAGACTTATGTTATTAGCCGGCTTTTTTTTAAATCCCAAGCCCCTCATAAGCCCTCGACAAACATAGCCTAGGAGGCTAGGTGTGTTTTAGATCAAACTTAAAAAGGTTAGTCAAGTATTCGGGATTCCCCTAACTTCCTCAATTGTAGATTCCTTATTCACCAATGATTAGGCTTCTCCCCCTCATTCTCTATAATAGAGATGAGAGGGTGAAATTTATTTATACCTCATTTTCTTGCTCACATGTAATAAACGTTTGAATGTAAAATATCGTGTGTGTATTGGTGCCACTCGACACTAAGGGATCATAACTCTTTGCAGAGGTCTTGTTGGAGTTTATCTTGATTCGCTATTCCGCTCTAGGAACCGGTTTGTTGAATTTCTCCCAACAGTTCGCTTATTTCGTGGTGTACAATTTAGGGTTCTTCGATCAGCAAGTCATAGACTTACGCGATCGTATCTTTGGGTTCTTGTTCCTTGTTTGGTTCTCTTAAGTATGTTGAAGGTTCAATTCCACCACTCACGACTAAGAATTATTAGACAATAAAATATGTGTAGGATTTATTTTTATCTTTATTATGTTTATTTAGTTTTCTAATATAATTAAGTATCTTGTTCATCAAGATTATATTAGCTTATAAATATAGCTTATTGTAATAGCAATTGATCATACGGTTAATAAGATATATTTTTGTTATTTAATATGGTATTAGTGCTTTAAGTTCAAGCAGCCATAAATAATTTGTTATCCTCCGATCATTGACTACTCGCCGGTGATCCGGAGGGGATCCGGATATATTTATTTTTGTTTTTGCTTAACTAGTCCTTTTTTGCATACCTAACGTATAAACTCGATCACATAAAACCATAACCGTGTCAATACTATCTTCTTGGTCACCGGATATCATTGTTGTCAACGAAAAAAGTTGACTACCAAGTTGCCAGTCACTTTAAAGGCGAAGCAAGCCAGGATGTAAAAAAATTAGCAAACGTCATAAAAAAGTGAGAACCATCAAGCAGTATACAACTTTGTCGTCATACAAGTCTATATCTCTGCAAACCAACAAGGAAGAGAAGAAGAAAATAATAAGAAGAAGCGGCTTTGACATTCGTGCTAGTTTGTTAAGTCGAAAGCCTCCTGCTCAAACTACGGTAGAAAGATAAACAATAAAATATGTATAGGGTTTATATTTATTTTTATTATGTTTATTTCGCTTTAATATGATTGGGTATCTTGGTCATTAAGATAATGCTAGTTTAAAAATACAGGTTATTATAATCTCAATAGATCACACAATCAATAAGATATATCTTTGTTATATTACAGAAATCATTTGATCTTTCCTAGTTATAATTCCAACTGAAATAAATATCTAACCAATAAGTCCATCATATAGCAACATTACTATACCAACCACAGTATGCCATGGCTTGCATAAAGATTCACTCTTGTGGTTGGCAACGTACGTGCAGAAGTGGCTTCTAGTTATAACAATTAAATGCAAAGAAGGATTTATATGAGCAAATCACAAAGGTTCTAGCAAAGTTTGCCCTCTTTATTTCATTTATTATTGCCAAAGCAAATAAGTACATTCTTTTTGTAAGTTTCTAGTTACAAAATACAAACCAACTCTTAGTATAAAGAAACCATACCACAATAACTAACACTTGGCTCAAACACAGTGGGCAAACTCGATATCACGTACAAACAACATTATGGAACTCATTTCCACATCCTGTGGTTTCCATACTTGCCTCCATGCTGACCAAACTTTCCATGATTGAACTTGCCATGGTGTTGCCCATAGCCTCCATGGCCATGGGATACATGACCATGGGATCCATAGCCATGGGATCCATGACCGTGTGATCCATAGCCATTAGACACAAGATGAGGCCCATATCCAGCACCGCCACCAGCTAAGAATCCTGTACCAGCATGACCTCCATGGCCTGAAGATAAGAAAAAGTAAGAAACTCATTCATGATTCATGTATTAAATTGCTACAATTAATATTCTTCATAATAGTCCAAATTGCGTAGTAACTTTTGTGTATGTCGTTTTTTTTCACGTTTCTTAATCATTAACAAATGATGAATAACATTTCAAAAGTGAATTACATGGTGCAAAGTGAAATGATAAGATAAAATGAGGATAAGTGAAATCAGTGACACCCTTGCAAAAAAATGTGCATAAGTTTTGTCTAACCTGATGGATAGCCATGTGGTGAATATCCACCGGCGTGTGACTGATGTCCACCATATTGAGGATAACCGGATTGAGGGTATCCTCCAGAATGGTGTCCAAACCCTTGTGGAGGGTACGCTCCATGTTGTGGGTAGTGACCACCACTACCAAATCCACCAAGATGAGAGAAGAGTCCTCTGTCCCCGTTATGTCCCATGTTTCTTCACACTGAAAACACGCAGAGAACGTGATTTGTTAGAAAATAAAAACAAACTAATGGACTTTAGCTAAAATAAAATGAATACAAGTTTAACGAGTCAAAAGTTATGTGTATTGTTACAACATTCTAAATCATTTTATTCGTAAATTAATACTGTTACTAATAAGGAAAATGATTGTTGCCCCTAATTTGTGTGCCTATAAATATGCCTAACTACAAGACTCTAACATGTGTCAAAGCTAATCGCATAGATAAAGAAAAGAGAAATTGTTTAATTCGTGTGTCAATTATTAAATAGAGTAGGCATATAGTTAAACACAAATTAAATATCAACGAACTAAAAAGTGAAAATGAAGAAGAGATCGAGTGATGAAAACTAACCAAATAGAGTATTAGTTGTTTTCAAATGTGTGGGTTGATAAGCTGTAATTTGATTGCAATAAACTAGACTTGGAGAGTGTTATATAGTAAGGCAGGAATCCTACTTTATTTGAACCACTGCACACATTGAATTGCTTGATGCTTAGATTCGAGATATGTCAATGGAGAATAAAACATTTGGTAAATCTCTACCAGCTTCTAGATCGAGGTGACTAAATAAATGTGTCGAATTGCATTTTAAAAGTGTTATCCGATTATTGTATGCTACTTCTTTGCATATGGGTTAGCTGATCAAAGTTATAGAACCGGATAACAAATGGGTCGTTATAATTACTTCTCATTTTAAGTTTTCTTCTCACTAGATCACTACCCAAAAAACATTAACTAATTTTCATTATGTGTTAGCTCTAGTTATGTCCTAGCAACAACTCCGATCATGTAAGGACTTTATGAGCTAGATAGATTCATCTATCCTAGATTCCATGTGAAGCGTGGGAATAACGTCTGTAATCAGTTAATTAATTTCATTTAAAATTCATAGACAATCATATACTTTTATGAAAGAAAATGATTGATAGATTATTGTAGAGGAACAAAACGATCGAACAGCACTACTAAACAAAGAACAATACTTATTCACCGACACGTTTTAAACTTTATGATTATTGGGGAGGAATCTGACCTTTTATTTATTGTAGGAATAATGACGACATGATGTAAAAGTTCCCAAAAAGATTGATCTAGTGCGTGAAATAATATCCACACTCGTTAGCATCATATACGTTCTATACGTAAGGCTGGTTTAACCCGTAAATTAAGGTTCACACTAGCAATTTTTTAGGCCAACGCGTGATAGTGTTGCTGAAAGATGTATTTTAGAGTACGCGTATTTTTGTCTCTCAACAAAAACCCTTTTTTCGATAAAGCAGATGACACAGCTCATTAAGAGTTGAGATAGCTAAACTTGGAAACTCGCTAACTTATACATACTGTATTCATGTTTTGAGCTGGGACTTAAGCAAACATCCTCTTAACTAGGAAATACTCATATTCACATAGTATAATACTATGCCAGAAACCCGTTGGTTCTTAATGCTCTGTTTAGAGGCATCAATGCCAACTAATTACTAAAATGGGTGAAAATGAAACAAGAGGCATGTCATTTAACAAGAAACACATGTAGTCGGAACTCAAAATAAGTGCATTAAGTCAGTATTTTTCCGCTGATCTAAACCATTTTGAAGACGATTTCCATGATCATAATAAAAATTTACCCTATTAGACCTATACGTTCACTCTTGAGCTCTTGGCAGACCAGCCCATTTGCCATATCTTGTCTATATATCACCATTACATGGATCTTACTTCTTATGATCTCATAGCTTTTGCAACATATATTTTTCTTTCTTGAAAAGTTTCATGAAATTCTTATGATCTCATAGATTTTGGTAGAATATTGCCAGGGAAAAGATAGTTATATATAACAAAAATCTTGTCTTTCATAATAAGTTCAGCATTACTATTTCGAACCACAATAATGACAATATGCATGACTTGCATAAAAGATCCACTCGTGTGGTTGACAAAGTGTAGGTCAATTATTGGTTATATTTTTTATATTTTTATATTTTCATATTTAGCCAAAACAAGTCCCGTAGCTCAGTTGGTTAGAGCGTTGGTCTTATGAGCCGAAGGTCGTGGGTTCGAGCCCCTCCGGGACTACTTAAATACTATATTTTTTAACACGAACTCTTGTTTTTTTGGCTGGCAACCCCTTAATTGAATCCTAATTTGTTTGTTGAATCTTTCTTGTTTATGGTTTAGCATTCTTATTCCATACATACTTTTTTCTCTGAAGCTGGCTAGGGTTTTCTAAATTGTCCGAGGGTTTTTTCTTTAAATCGCGCGACTTAAAAGGGCTTCTATCATTAACTGTTGATCTAATTTTAATTACTACTCTGTATTATTTTTCGGTTTACTGTTAGCTATTCAAGCGTAAGTTTAAACCCTTACTCTCGGGTCTCCTATATCTAATCTTAGCAGTTTCTTGAGTCGAGTCGGGTTTTATACTGTTGCTTAGTGCGTTGTTCTTATCTGTTGCACATTGGATCTCGTGGGTTTTAACTAGTATCACTGGTTGTTTCGTGTTTGATCTGGTGGCTGTTTTGAGGGTTGTAAGAGTCTGATTTTGGTGTGGTATGATGGGGGTGAAGAGAGATGGGAAAATGGTATTGTGAATGAGGGGGACTCGAGTTCTTTAGCTGCAAAGATTAGTAATATTGTACGTCAAATGCTTGAAGGTAAAGTCGTGTTATTGGGAGATGATGGGGAACCTTTAAAACCTTCTGGTGCGAAGTCCCAAGCTAAAACTGTTCGGATGGTGGATGGGAAAACTATTGGGGCTGATGGAGTCCTATGTACTTAAATATTAGTAGTATTTTGGAATAATAGCCAAAAAAAAGTGTAGAAGTGGCTACTAAATAAGGATCAGTCATAACGATTAAAGGAGACTACAAAGTGTAGAAGTTGCTAAGAATAGAAGGATTTATATGAGCAGTAAGGGAAAACGATTCTTAATTGTTGGATCTAAAATAAGGAAGCTGATTCAGTTTGAGTCAAGCATAAAAAAGCAAATCATAAAGGTTCTAGCAAAGATCGACCTCTTATTTCGTTTATTATTGCCAAATCAAACTATATTACAAATCAACTGTATAAACTATAAAGAAACCACATCACAATAACCAATACTTGGCTCGAACACAGTGCGCAAACTCGATAGCACAAACAACAAATGACACCTATTTCCACATCTTGTGCTTTCCGTACTTGCCTCCATGCTTGCCAAACTTTCCATGCTTTCCAAACTTTCCATGCTTGAACTTACCATGGTGGTGACCATAGCCTCCTCCATAGCCATGGGATACAAGACCATGAGATCCATAACCGTGGGATCCATAACCGTGGGATCCATAACCATGAGGCAAATTATGAGCTCCATATGCAGCAGCACCAAGTGCTGCTGCACCACCAGCTAACAATCCCATACCAGCATGCCCTCCATGGCCTCCATGGCCTCCATATCCTGTTGAGGATTAATAAAGAAAAAGGATCCATAAGTTAATTAACGACGATGCTTCCAGTTATATATATACGCTAAAGTTTTGCTGGACCTAACAGGAATGATACTGACCTGAAGAAACGGGATAGCCTTGTGGAGGATATCCACCATGTTGAGGATAACCGGATTGAGGGTATCCTCCCGGAGGGTAAGCATACCCTTGTGGAGGGTACGCTCCATATCCACCAAGATGAGAGTAGAGTCCTTTGTCCCCGTTATGTGCCATATCTCTTCACCCTGAAAACATAGTATATATAGGATACCATTACTTAGTGACCGCCAAATTTGCTACTTTTAATCATGGCCTTCATTAGAAACACAGAATATTTACTTTCTCACACAAAATAACGATTGATGATCAAATACTCTTATTGTTTGACATGTCGTTTAGCAAGTGTTTTACCCTTTATGAACATAATCAATATCACACATATACAGAAACATAACTAAGCAAAATATGTTAAAACTGGACTAAAAAGTGAGAAGAAATATGATGAAAACTAACCAAATTAAGTAATATTTGTTGATTTCACAGTTGTAGGTTCTTAAGCTCTGATCCAACTTGCAATGAACTTAGATAAGGGGAGACTGTTATATATAGGAAGGTGGAATCCTCCTTTATTTGATTCACGCTATTTAGATGGGCAGTATGTTGATGGAGAATAAACATGTGTCAATGTATACCGCCTAGATCAAGGCTAATTGAAAAAGCGCCTAGAATGAGTTTCGCTACAAATTAAGGCTTGTAAGGGTGTTTGACATTGCATTTGAATATAATCTTTGTGAGGTTAATAATTTTAAAGATTATCTTGTCGAAGAATTGCAGTTTACGCAGTATGAACTTAATACTCTTTAGAGATTAAAATGACATTTTTGTTTTTTTAAGATTATGACCATATTATAAACCATTTTACCCTTTCTAAATTTTTTCAAAATACTTTTTTTCAAATTCTTTTCCAAAATATTTTTTTGAATTTTTTTGAAATTTCTGAAAATTTTTTCTAATTTTTTTTTGAAATATTTTTCAAGGGTAAATGGTCATAATACGGTCATAATACTTAAAGAAAAATAAAATGTCAACTTTAATGCCTAAAAGAGTTATTTTTTGGGCTTCTACGCAGAATCGCCATTCTCGACAAGATATAGTCTTTAAAAGGTTATTAGCCCGATCTTTGTGTTTCATTTTCTAGTATTTTGGTATAGTGAAAAAGTGATTGTGATAATTTAATGTCTGAGTGTCAAATAATCAGTTGTGAAGTGAGTGTAACAAAAATGATTCTCATCATCTTATTATTTTGGTCTCGTTTTGCATCTAATAGCCTTATAATCAGATTTTGCTATACAGTCAAAAAACTTTTCATATGGAATTATCATGATTAGATGTAACAATCGAGCTACAAGATATAGTGTCTGAACATGCTTTTTTTTGCTTAAAGTTGTACGTGCAGTTTAGTTGTGACATGAAATACAAAAACAGGTTCTAATAATACAGTAACGTGGTTAGATATTGTAATTTGATATTTTCGCTCTGGATGTTACACAGCCATATATGCTGGTATAAGCCATATATGCTGGTATAAATATCTACGGCAGAAGAAAACGAATAACAGAATAATATGTGACTATTATAGAAAGAATCATCAACTAAACGACGAACATACCTACAAAAATACAGTACTTATTCTACCACACGTACGTTTCAACTTTCAGTATTGGGAACGAATATGATTATGCTTTAATTGTAAGGATAAGAACAGCATGATGTAAGAATATGTTCTCCAAGATGATCAAGCGTAAAATAAGTTCCATGCTTTTAGCACCACAGAGATTCTATACATACACGGTTTTAATACGGCACAAGCTTTACAACAGCATTTAATGCTCATAATGCATAGCACCATACCAGACAATGATCTTAAAGTAACTATGTACATTTTATCATGCTACGTGAAAGTACAGGACTGTTTATGTGAAGTGCCTACCTGTTGACACTTTACTCAGACAAGAAAACTGGTCTGGTTCAAATTCTAGAAATCCAAGTTTAAAGAAGGGACAACGGTTTGAAAATGTATCAAACTTGACCCATAATTAGTGTGTATCAACATATTTTGTTCCTATTCAATATCTAAAAAACTTTTGAATACAACTTATTGGGTGTATTATTACGGGTAAAGTTCGATATATTTTCAAATGATTATCCATCCAAATGTATCAAACTTTACCTACAACGGCAATAATATATTAAAAGTTTATACATTTAATAGTAAAAAAAATAGTTTTTTGTTTGTTTGTTTGTTAGTTTGTTTTTTTTTTTTTTTTTTAGCAATAGTTAAGAAGCTAATGATTCGAGTCAGACAATGACATCCAAGCGAGAAGACGCCTTCCTTGATCCTTCGCTTTAGGGGAATAGTAAAGAAATAGTTTGAAACACACAAAAGAATAATGGGTCAAGTTCGATATAATTTTGAATCAATACAGAAAAACTGATGACTAAAAAGCAAGTAATTAATCAGTGTTTTCTCGTTTACTTATTAACTTAAAAGGTTAATCTTGAGTAATTTTTTACATCATTCTTAAAACATTAGTTATTACAGATGTTCATTACGTTAAAGACCTTACCTGTATTATTGATGTTCATCGTATTGAAAATTTATTAGCTAAATGATCCAAGGATTCACTAACTTGGCTTTTGCATGTACGATATAAGTGACTTATGCGTTTTCAGTTACACTGACTTAGAAACCAAGAACGGGGTGTTGAAGCATTAAGTCCCACCAGATGAACTTCTGCATAAGTTTTTGTATCATCTTTTAAGGAATTAGAGAAAAACATAATGCTATCGCCGGGGGTCAACCATTACTCAGGATTGATTCATTGACTTTCTTACTAATCATAATCAGTTTTGAGGTCTCAGTTTTTTTGTTTTTTTTTTGAAGTTCAGATATACTTTACTTGACCCATTAGTATCACTTAAAGGACTTGATTGCCCCAGGCCACCAGCTACACAAGCATGAAGTATGCCCAACAATCCCCATAAGTGTATTAGAGGTGACACTTTGGCCCATTTATTTTTTAATAGTAACTTGATTCAGCTTGTGTTCTGCCTCTAGCGGGTAACATGGGTCAAACCCAAAAAAATCCATCTATACTTTTAAAGCGTAATTTTCAAGCATACTTAATGCAATACAATCTTCGAAATCATTAAAAATGAAATTATGAAAGTTCTGGCGGGCACAAAGTGTTTCGGGTCAACATGATCCGACCCAACATATAAAGATTACCTGTTTGTACCCGAACCCCATTTTTGACAGACACATTGTACCACCTCTAAGATAACTAAATTCCAAATTTCAATCTGGTCATAACGGATATTCTGGGTTCCTGCATTTGTTAAATCAACATTTGTCACTAAGGACAGTAATTAAGAAATCACAAATTATAAGTTTTTATTCTAAATGCTTTTAAAATTTCACACTTCAATTCTTCAAACAATTCATAGCAAGTCAAATCCTTTATATAATAATGCAGGCAAGAGCAAAAGTCATTAGTATCATCCAGGCATAGTGCAGCCTTGAATTTAGGAGGTCGAGATATAAATCACTCCATTTCTTGTACCCAGAGTGCTTGCCCTTGTGCTTGCCAAACTTTCCATGTTTCTTATGCTTCCCGTGCTTGAACTTACCGCCACCATGCTTGCCATGCTTATAATGGCCACCACCATAGTGTCCCGTTGGACCCATCATGTTAGGAGGTCCATGAGACACATGGTGGCTTCCATGGCCATGAGATGATGTCATATGGTGAACTCCATATGCAGCGGCTGCAGCTGCTGCACCACCAGCTAGCATTGTTCCCATACCAGGTCCATGTCCTAGAGATACAACTTTTCTCATGATCAGTCTTTCATAGTTTAAGTAGAAAAACAGGAACCAAACAATCATCATCTGAATCTTTCTTTTACTAAGGGAGTGTTTGAATGTGCATTTTTCACAGTGATAATCTATTAATCTACGAACTTACCAGTTTGCAGTGTTTGGTTTACTTACTATTGCTTATGGTCATATGATTATTTAGGAATAAAACGAATAAACAATAGGCACAGTAAGATTGCTTATACAGTCTCGGTTTACTCTGATTTAGTCTTTCCTTAATTAATCACAATTTTATATCGTCATTAAAAGTGATTATTGAGTAATACACTCAGTTCGAAAAATACATCCAAACACCTCTAAATAAGGCATATAACACACCTGTTTTAAACACGGCCACAAATACATCCAAACACCTCTAAATAAGGCATATAACACACCTGTTTTAAACACGGCCACAAATACATCCAAACACCTCTAAATAAGGCATATAACACACCTGTTTTAAACACGGCCACAAATACATCCAAACACCTCTAAATAAGGCATATAACACACCTGTTTTAAACACGGCCACAAATACATCCAAACACCTCTAAATAAGGCATATAACACACCTGTTTTAAACACGGCCACAAATACATCCAAACACCTCTAAATAAGGCATATAACACACCTGTTTTAAACACGGCCACAAATTCCCACAGGGTTTATCCATATGGGAACAAAACATAATTTATTTGGTTTTAGAAACATCTGATTTAAGTCATATACGTCTTAAGTAGCATCCACCTACAAGCGAATTTACAACTAATATAGCAAAGAGTGCGTGAAATTTAATTACAATGAAGTATTAGTGATGTTGATATTGACTATTGACGATGGGAACTAACCTCCTGAACTATGTGAAGCACCGGGATAGCCAGTAGGGGGATAACCCTGTGGAGGGTAGCCACCACCAGAGGGTGGATATCCAGCTGGAGGGTATGCACCGCCAGCGGGAGGATAACCTGATGGAGGATATCCACCGGCTGGAGCGTAACCAGCCGGTGGGTATGCTCCTTGAGGTGGGTATCCCCCACCATGCTGAGGAGGGTAGTGTCCACCAAACAACCCTTTGTCCTGTTCATTAGGATTCGGATTAGGATTCCCGTCTCCACCCATTTTCTTTCAAATTTGTATTGTTATCACAGAATCTGCAAACAAGTTAGAGAAAAAGATTCAGAACAGATGGTACATTATTGAACATTATTTCAAGCACGTGATGTTCAGACACTATACTCCTAAACATAAGAACAACTACTTAAACATGACCATAATAATGCATCCCTGACGTAATAGTTCTCTCAACTTGCCAAAACCTGTAAATCCTCTACACAATCAGTCGTGACCACAAAACCACTTGCGTACGAGACTCGGTTAATACCAAAAACTATGCAATCAATATCAAATTAAAGATGATTTCAGAACATATTACATTACATCAAACAGGTTGAGATTAGTACTTAATCTCATTAGTCACAACAATATTCCGTACATATGAGAATAACTACTTTAATATGACCATGATATGCATCATCAAACATAACACTTTTACAAAACAGTCAAAATATGTAGATCCTTTTAGCAATTAGTCTCGAACACATAACCACTTGTATAAGAAAGCGAGTTAAAAGTGATCAAATCCCACAACTGCTAACTATGCATCAATTGAACTCAATAAACAGTAAGAAGAAGTCAAGAAACATAACGTACTCATTAAAAAAACCGTATAATAACAAGATTTGAAAAGCTAAATCATCAATAAAGATTCCAACTAACAGAACATTATTACCACTTCTTTTTTACCCGAAGTGGTGACACTAACGTATGCACACTTGTAGACATAAGTGCAAAAAAGTACTTTCATGAGAACCACGTGAGTTCATTGTAATTATTTAAGGGCGTGTTTGTTTTTTTTTTAAATGTCTTACTAGCCTCTTACCTCTTACCCAGTCAAACGACGTGGTCAGACATCGGGTTGTTTGTTTTTTCATTTTGACATATTGCCTCTTACCCTGTAAGACCTCTTATTATCTCTTTGGATGTGTAATAGTTTTTATTATCATAAATTTAGAATATGTATTAAGAAAGTTTATTTAATGCTTTATTTACTTTGTTAATGTATTATAAAAATGTTTCGTTTTATGTTTATAGAAGTTACTTTATTCATCACATTGCGATGATTTTATATATAAATATTTAAATCATTCAGATAATTTAACAAAAACAAACAACATTATCTTATTCACATTAGCGATCACTTAACAATAAGACGTGGTAGTCAGATTGAGACTCGAAACATCTTAATGAAACAAACAACACCTTAACTTTCTTCTGATGTTTTGGCTTCTAAGATACTACTGTAAAACATATATGATCATTATATATACATCAACATAGTAAGTAGTAACATGCATGATTGATAACTAAACATATAACATTCATCATATTAAGAAAGATCTAATCTATAGATAAGATTTGGTCATCTGATCATCATATCAAATTTTAAACAAAATGGTATATTAGATAAACAAAAAGTAACATGAAATAATGAAAACAGATCATCGTAATGGTTTATTGATGCTTACAGATTTGACGATGATTTTGTTTGGGAGAATTGTTCAAATAAGGTTTGACTTATTATTGGGGATGAATGAATGAATGAATCTGTGTGTGTTTATATATAAGATTTATGACTAAATAAATTTCGTAACGTGTCGCCATCAACTTATATCTTACAAAATATCTATGCTACCTTATGTATGATTGATAAAAGGGTCAACGGTTTAAATAAAAGTAAATTACATCGTTGGTTCATGTGGCATATGCTACTTTTATGTATGATTGATAAAAGGTCAACGATTTAAATAAGAGTAAATTACATCGTTGGTCCATGTGGTATATGCAGATTTCACGCTTAGTCTTACCGTTGTTGAAAAATATTGCGTATATCCTCAATGTCTGGATTTTTGCTCGTTGTTGGTGCAAAACCTAACGGCCATTAAGAATCTCGTTATCTCTAACACGTGAGTTGCACAGAATGTAATTTAGTCATTTCTCTCTTCTTTTTCTTTTTTTTTTTTATCTTTTGTTCTTCATCTTCTACTCAGATTAGTCTCGATTTTCTATCTTATGTATATCACATATATACATCTCTTTTACCTTTAAACATACGAGCAAAAGATCAAATCTTTATCTTCCTTTATATCTCCTTTATCAAACACTAACTTACCACCGACACTACACATCCATAAAAGACAAAATAAAGATGTTTGACCAATATAAAAGCGAAAAATGCTCGCTTAGTTGAAATCAACGTCTAAACCATATTATCCATAAATTACCAAATTACCGAACCACATTTCGTGTTGGAGATAACGAGATTACTCCACAAGGTTAGGGTGATGTGTCCCCGTATTTCTTTGTTGGTGGATTTCTTATACGAGCAAGCAACGAGGTTGTATATAGGAGACACACATATATGGTATGCCACCGACGTTGGGACCTCTTCTTTTGCTCTTGTATTGAATTTGCTAGTACATAAGATTAGAGACAATTGCAAGCTTCTTCATGCTTGGTATCTTGATGATGCGACCATTATTGGAGATTTGTAAGAAAGTGCAAGGTGTTAGACATTATAAGTGAAGTGGTACACGTTTAGGTCTTAAGCTTAATATCAAGAAAACAAAGATATTTTGGCACTCGTGTAATGGTATGAAGTTTCGTGAGGTTTATTCCTGCTGATATTCTGAGGTCAGTGTGTGTGAAGCTTCATGGAGTCTGTTAGTAGAGACGTGGATTTTATTAAGGATCAAGCTATGAGGGAGTGCAGAATGCTCTTGATTTGATAAGTCTTCTTCCATGCCTACATGACCCGCAGAGCGAGCTCCTTTTGCTTCGATCATGTATAAACTCTTTTTGGTTTAAGGACTTGTCAACTTGTACACATGGAGGAATCAACCTTGTTATTTGACAAAAGGTTATGTGGGTCGATCGAGAACATAGTGGTTTCAGAGCCTTTCTTTGGAGACTTACGATTGTCGACTCGCCTCTTCACCCATTCGAATTGGTGGGTTAGGTTTGTACTCGCAAAGTGGTTTCCTCTTATACTTTTGTGGCCTCGAGGCACTGGTGCTACAAGACCACATCATACGGACGATTGGCATATGTGGTATGGATGATGATTATGTTTGTGTTGTGGCTTGTCTTCATGATATGATTCCAAGCTTTGATTTTAGTGGTTTCTCAATAAGGAGACCGCCTCTAAACCTCAACAAACATTGACAAGTGCATTCTTTAGTGAAATGGTCAAAGATATAAGTCCACTTCGACATAACTATGAGACATAAGCGCGTTTTTGAGTGTCTTACGGACACCACATGCTCAGGATTTTCTACTAGCTATCCCCATAGATGAGCTAGATCAACATATGTCACCGGTCGAATATCGTACTATCCTTAAGTATTGCCTCATGATGCCTTTATTTTCGGTTGATGAAATATGCCCGCTTTGTTGCAAGGCATGTTCGATTCATTTGGGGAACATGCGATTCATTGCAAAGAGCTCTCTGTTTCAAGTACATACACGATATGGTTAGGACGTCTTTTTGCCGTATGTAGGAGTGTTGGGATCTCCGCCAAGAAAGAAGCACCGCGAACTTTTCGACAGTCCGCTGGATGGAAGATCCACACTGAACCGTGACGCTTTGTTTTTGATGGGTTGGAAGAAACATGCGTGCGTATCTAAACGGGTTTCTCTTCATGGGTTCGAGTAACTGTGGTTTTATAGTGAAGCAGGCCGCTTTGAAAGCCCAGACAAAGTGACAAACACGAGAAAACATGCATTAAATATCAACATGTTTTTATTCCTTCGCTTGATATATACTTTTGGTTTCCTTACATGTGCGCAGTCAAGCTTCCTCAACAGAAATTCAACGAGTTATGATAAGAATGTTATGGCGCCTAGATTCACAAATGTTGTTTTCAAAAGAATTAATTTTGCAACCCAAAAGGCTAAGCAGCAATTATTTGTTGTTCGCTTTTATACCTCTATGTAAATCCTTAAATCAAAATTCATATTCAAAACGAGATTACTTAACGATTGTTAGATATTTAGACCAATAAAGAGCAAAAATCTAAACCTTGGGGACGTTTGCGAACCAGAAGCGAAGCTTGCAAATCATTTATGAACCAAATGAACATCTAGTTGGCAATCCAATTCATTCTTTAGACATCAGTTCTCTAATTATTGGTTCACTTTTGGCTCACAAATGATTTGTGAACTTCGGCTTCTGGTTTGCAAATATAAAAACAAAATTGTAGCTAGTTTTCAAAATGGCCCTTGATAAACTGTAATTACTTTATTACAATATATTTGGTTCCATCTATGTGAACGGAGACTTTTTTACCGAGTCATGACTTAATATCATGTAAAAATTTAATTTCAGAATGACTATCCTTTTAAATAAATTTGAGTAATCAGTAGCGAACTTTCGCTACCACACGGGTTTATTTTTCCCAAGGTTTGAGCAATACGACCTCGGGGAGTTACGGAGACTTTTCAAAGGTCATTTTGAAGATTAGCTACGAATTTTGTTTATAATAAATAAAAGAGAATCGGTTGTAATGAAACTTTCACATTGAACCATTTCTCTTTTGTTTATAAAGTTTTTGTTGTAATGGAACTTTCACATTGAGCCATTTCTCTTTTGTTTTTTTGAGTTTTAGTTGTACAAAATATGTTAGGTATTTTATAGAATTAGATGCTTCATTATTGATGTCTTGTGACCATCATTCTATATTTATATTGAATTTTATAAAGATACATTCGATTTGATCTCTTTTTGCAAAGAAATTTTAGATGGGTATACATTAATACATTATCATCTATGGTTTTGAATCTATACGCCCACTTGTAAAAATTGATTGCTATGGTATGGGCTTGGCATTTATTCTATGAGTATTGATTGCGTTCCTAATTGAGTATTGTTTACTTAAACTACGCGAGAGCATCCTCTTGACGAGTGGTAATAGCCGCTACAGTAAAATCAACGAAAATTGAACCGAACCAACAAACCGAGCCGATTGAACCGGTTTCGGTTTTGTTTTACTCGGTTCGGTCAAAACCAAAAAATACATCTAAACCATCGATTCGATTCGGTTTTGGTTTTGCTAGGTTAACGGTTCGGTTTCGGTTTCGCATAAGTTAACGGTTCGATTCTCGATTCACGCTTATCTCAAATTCGGTTTTCTGTTTGCTTTGGGTTTGGTCGGTTCGGTTCACCCATTGCTTAGCCCAAACAGCAAAGACCCACTCTTGTTACGAAGAATAAATTATCATCACATCAATTTAAGACAAATTAGTCGAATGCTTACCATTCATCTTCCTTATTCTATATTTATGGAAAATGACTAGTAGATTTGTTTATTTTGTTTATGCTATGAACGTGTTGAAAATTTGCTACTATTATGTAGACACCATGTGATATAACGTGTACAATCACAGAAGCATATGAACATCTTGAAATTATGACATACAACACAAATTTTAACCCGATAATCGCAAGTGTTGCTCAGACTCTGAAATATAAATGATAAATGAATAAAACTAAATGTGACTGCTTCAACCATTGAGTTATGAACTTATGAATGATCTTTAATGTGTTGAAAGGGTAAAATAAAAGTTTTGAAAAAAAAATATATATATTTATAACTGATACGGGTTAAATGAGTTGAACATGTCCGATTTCAACCCCCAACTCCTCATTCTTAGATAACCGATTCTGCAACACTCCAAATGCCATGCGGGCTTTTGTGTGGGTTGTGGGTTACTATTCAGTTTTCGGACACCATGAAGTCCATTTTGTGCTGATTTGAAGACCAAGAGGTTTGATCGTCCGAAAACTAGGCAGGAGTTAAATGGCATTGAAATGATTACGAGTTTTTTTGGTACATCCTTCTGTAAATCTTTGCACCTTCATATTCTGCATGGATCTCTTTTCAGTTCTGATCCCCATTGGATTACGTAGTAACCATCCTGCATCGTCACAGAGAATATTGTTGTCGATCTTGTCCACATGGATAAGCTTCTGTGATTCATCATCAAAATACTGTCGCATGTCAATAGCAACTTCAAGCACATCGGACTGTATGAACACCTGTTTTGAACATTTCCATCTCAGTTATGCATGTCAAATCACCACAAAGCATTTAAGCAACATCATGATTCGTTCTCATTTTCACAAAAGTATTGCAACTTGATGCATATGGCAAAATCAAATGCAAAATCCTACCACTTGCCTCCATAAAAGATGGCATAGCATCTCTTGTCCACTACAATTAGAGGTGGCATAATTTGACTCGGTTACTTATGATTGAGTTGGTTCGGGTTATGTTTTATTTTAAAAAATAAGCTAAAAATAAATGGGTCAAATGGGTTGAAAGTCACCGGTGTATTATTTAATAATTTATGCAGACAAGTAACCTCCTAAAATTTTATGTTCAACTGTTAGATTAATACTGTGACAAGACAATTTCTGTAAATCATACTTCACACACAATGACACTAACTAATTATAAAAAAAAAAGTAAACGTAGGGGAAAATGCTTTTTAGTTGTCCCGTACGGCCGTACCCACTTTGACCAGTCACCCAACCTACCCGACCCACCCTATACCACTTTGACTCAACTTCGTTACCTGTCCTCCGGGCATTAATCTATCCACAATTGCTTCCACAAGAGGCTTCTGCACAATCCTTCTTTTATGGTGCCTCTTTTTGAAATGAGGATCTGGACACTGCATAGACGTCCAAGAAATTTTCAAAACCAAAAAACTGACTAAACAGTCTGGGAAAGTATTACCAGATTAATATGTTATAAATTGAATTACATAAAGGTTTAGAAACACAAATGCACTCACCGATACTGATACCAACCTCAAAGGCCCAGGGTATGTTGAAAGGAGTTGCTTAAAAGATATTGAGGCATTTGCGAACATAAAATGTCTGCGTAATAGTTTTAAAAATGTACAGGGCATCGGTGTCAAATATAAATGTTACACAATAACATTTAGTTGAGCAAAAGATCGTTGCTATTTTAGTCAACTTGCGGAATGGATGGAAACTTACATATTACTAAGAGCCAGCTCCTTCGCCCACATTTTAGCACGTGTGACCAACTACAACCAAATGGCATCTTAACATTACAAATATCAATGCAGTATTTGGTATTCAAAAACACTAGATTAAACAGTTACCATACTTTTTCCCGTATCTCGAGACCCATATAGTTCTTGGAACCAGGATTTCTCTTAGCAAGCCACATGAGAAATCTGCCACTTCCTAGATTAATGAAATTGTTGGGATGATTAGAACTTATTTAATCAAACAACAAATCAACTTTAAGACAAGGGTTCTAGTCTTCTAGGGCATATCATATGCAAGTAATAGGTTCACATAGTAACACTGATGAAAATCCTTTAATACGCATGGGCACATGGCGGCTAACATCCGAATGTCTAATTCTAAAATTGTGATCTATATAGCATGTGATGTCCTAGATAAACCGAAAATTATCCCACTCAATTTCCATACATGGGATCGTGATCATATACTATGTGACGTCCTAGGTAATACTGTTGACGAATTCAAGACAGATCATGTTACCAGCCAAACGTCTTTCTAGAATCCAATAGGCATAGATGGATGATATTTACAGTATTAAATCTAAGCAGATCAGCTCCTTAGAGATTTTGCTAGCTTTCACTTTTAAGGATGCCTAAATTTATCATTGCATTGGCCTTTGAGTAAAATCAAACTTTGACAATAAAAACACCAAACGTCTTTCCAAAGTCGATCCACTAATTGAAAAAAAGAAGGGAAAAAAGAAAAAAAAAAAAAAAAACAAAAAAAAACAAACAAACATGATAATGCATACATCAAAACGAAATTTGTTTTGCAATGCAAGCCATATTAATCATGGGATTGATCAAATTACGGAACAAAAGTAAGACATGATCATTACCACTTCCTATGTCCACCACTAAAGGCAACTTTGGGTCTTCAAATACATCATTCCAATTTGGCGGTTCAACAGGAACCTATCCAAATATAAAAAGCCAGAAAAAATGAGCTGCTATTAAATCCATCATTTCCACCCAAACATGAGATTATGATATTATCTTCAAATTTTAGAAGCATAAACACTAAATTAGGGATAGGAAACATATACCGATAACTTAGTGCTAAGCGGATTAACATGCTGCCTCACACGAACAGCACCCTCCTGATAATCCACCACCAAAAAGAACAAAAATAAATCATCCCGTAATATCAACATATCGTTTCTAACAAATTATAGCCCATCCATTCAACTAAGGAGGTCTTTGGGGTACGTTTAGTGTAGGAGCTTCTTACCTTATTGTATTATCTATTTGTGTCCAATAAGCTGTTTTGAGTATCCAAATAGTGTGATGGTTAATAAGTTTTTTATAGAAGCCATGATGGATGAGCTTATCTAAAAGAGCTTATTTAGCTCATCAACTGATAAACCTATGCATATAAGCTATTCTAAATAAGCTAACCCAAACACCCCCTTAATTATTATTGAATTCATATATCATTAACATTTTAAAGCAAATCAAAACTAAACCTTTACAGATTAAAGCTAACTTTGCAATCTGTACTCAAATTTCAAAACTTATTCCATAAAGCTTATGGAAGCAGCTTATTAGCTTATTGTATTATCTGAACACAATAAGCTGTTTTGAGTACCCAAATAGATTATGATTAACAGCTTATTCAAGGCAGTCTTTTTCAAAAACAGATTCTAGCTGATAAGCCAATAAGCCTCAAATAAGCGAACCCAAACACCCCTTAATTATTACCAAATTCATACATCAGTAACATTTTAAAGCAAATCAAAACTAACCCTTTACAGATTATACCTAAAGTTGCTATTTTTACACAAAATACAAATTTATCGATTTTTTGTGTTAAAAGTTAGTACTTTTAAACTATGATCAAATTCATACTCATCGACATTTTAGAGTAAACAAAAACTAACCCTTTATAGATTACACCTAAATTCGCAATTTCAAAACTAATTCCAATAAAAAATAAAACACAAACATATATTCTTTATTATGTCAAACTCATATACCATTAAGGGAGTCTTTATTTCGGCTTATATAGCCGGCTTATGGCTTATTTGGTTTTGGGCTTATGTTTCATAAGCTCACTTTTTGTGGCTTATTTGAAACTTCTCAGCTTATTTAACTTTATTAAGACCTAATAAACTTATATAAGCCGAAAAGTTTTAAAATAAGCCACAAAAAGTAAGCTTATGAAGCATAACCCCAAAACAAAATAAGCCATAAGCCGGCTATATAAGGCGAAACAAACACCCCCTAACATTGTAAGGCAAATAAAAACTAACCCTTTACAGATTAAACCTAAAGTTGCAATTTTTACAAAACTAATTTCATTTACAATTAAGGTACTATTATTTATGTTTATATTAGGCTTTTCATTTCATCAAAATAGGATTTACATAGAGGTGGAAGGCAAGCGAGCAACAAGCTGCACCGCTAGCGATTTTTGGATTGCAAAACTAATTCTTTTGAAAACAACATTTGTGGATCGAGGTGTCGTAACATTACTATGCATAACTCGTTGGACTCTGTTGAGGAGCTCCGTCGCTTCAAGAAACCAAAAGTATCCAACGCGAAAGGAATAAACGGGTATTTTTTTATTTTTTATTTTTATTATTATTATTATATTTTTTTAGAACGGCAAATAAGTATCTCACACTAAACAACCATAAACTATCTCACATGTCCTAAGCAAGACTTGAACCCTCAACCATTTAGAATAAACAAGTACTATTATTTATGTAAAAAACTTTAGTTTTATTATGTGGGTACCTCAGAGATGATATGTGGGATACTAAGATCAGCATATTCCAATGCAACCAACTGAGGGCTTCTGATTTGTGGTTCTCTTTGTTGTTGATGAGGAATAGATATGGTTGTTGAACAGTGGCAGATATGGCGGCTGTGTCCATTAATTAATGAGGGTTTAAGGAGAAGAGATGAAATTAGTGGGAGTTTAAGTAGTGTGTTGTTTGCCATTGCTAAAGAGTAAACACGGGTTGCAAAGGGTTTCACATGTGTCATATGTAAACCTGGTTAAAGTGACTAGTGTTTTAATTTATCCTTTCTAGAGTGGATTGCAAAAATCGTGTCAGCCTGTTGTAAAAGACTCGTGACTATAGGTTTCTTCATAAAGATCGAAAATTTACGTCTATTTTAACTTTTCAATCAAAATTTAACATTAAATATATCTTTTATATTATATAATAATCTTGATGAATGTTATACCAACGAAAATATATTTAAAATCTAATTTCATTTATATATTTTCTATCAAATATTATATAATACAAAAAGATATAATACAAAAAGATATATTTAAGGTCAAAATTTAATTGAAAAAGTAAAAATGGATATAAATTTTAAGACGGAGGGAGTAACTTTTAAGCTCAATTTACATCGGGAGTAAACAACTTTATATACCATGTATTCGAGTACCATTTAACAATTAACAAAGGAAAGTAAGAAGATGAAGTGAAATTAAAAAAAGTTTGTATTTGAATATCATTTAAGGAGAGAAAAATAGGAAGAAGGATGTTTTGGTTGATTTTGATGTAAAATGTTTTCAACCAATATTTGGTTGAAAATTTTTATTTCGTATTTTTTTACTTTTATTTACTCAAAAACTTGATAACTAAGCGTTAATATTGTCACGACAATCTTTTCAAAAAGGGAAAAGTTTTACTTAATTATGTGTATGTGATGGTCTCCTCAGATCTTGTGGATTTGGCCGATAGATTATATGATTAAAAAAAAACATGATTACAACTTTGAATGTGTAAGCGGAACTCTGATGTGTAATTATCTTTCCTAGCGGATCTATAAATGCGCACACAAACTAGAAACAGTAATTGCACACATTCTCTAGAAATTGCACATACATTTTCAAAGTTGTAAGAAATGTGCATACAATTTAGTCAAACTATGTATGGATTCTTTTTCTCTTATCAATGGGTTTTGGTATTGGTTTCAATGAAAAAGTTAGAGAAAAAATAACATTTTTAATTGATTAACTCAACCCGAATAAAGGTTATTTAGGTCGGATAAATTAAGTTCTGAATCGGAAAGAATTACACTTACTTGACCCAATCATAACTAAAGGTAATTAACTAGGTACGGTTTATTTGGTATCGGGTTGGTCGAACTCAGATGATATAAATTAAAAGGGCATTTACATATATATCCTTGCAAAATTTAAAAATTACATATATATCATTTTGATGCATTAAAAACATTGTACTTTATGCATCGTGGCGGTAAATGATATATATGTAATTTTTGAAATTTACAATGATATACTGATTATGCCTAAATTAAAAATGACTTAGGGGATGTTTATTTTTTTCCTTTATTTTCTCTTAGTAAGATAGATATAGGCCCAAAACCTTTACAATTTCTTAATTGGGGGACTCATTAAAACTACATTCTCGCCAATAAGTGGCTATTTAAGACCTTTATATGTAAGTACGAGAGGTGTTCAATGTTTCGTTTGACACTGAATAAACCGGATCGAAACCGAATAAAACCGGACCAAAATTTTTAATTGGTGTATAGTTTGGTTTGAAATCGAACTGAAGTATTTAATTGGTGTTTGGTTTGGTTTTGGGTTTGACTAATATATAACCAAACCAAACCGAATGTTTCTATTCACATTAAAAAAATTACATATATAGAGATATTCTATCTTTATCTTCCCATGTTAATACAAATAAACCGTAAAACCGTTTATTAATATTTTGCGATCTCTTTGTGTTTTGTTGATAACAAATATAATGTTATCTTAAGTACAATTATAAAGGATACATGTTAGTTTTGTAAAGCATTTACATATAGCCATTTAAATACAAAAATGTAGTAATTAAGCATTTGTTGTAATAGTTTATTAGGATGGGTAAATATCATAACCCATGGATCTTAACCCATACCCAAAGAGACTTGATACAATGTATACTTAGATACATTGAATCTAGATATAACCCATGGACCAACCCATGACCCATAACCAAAAAACCCATGGGCAAGAGGGCGTTCCACGGATCCCTAGGATTACACTAGACGGATCCCTTGTGGAAGGGATCCGTGGGATCGATGAATGAAAAGTTTGCCTATAAATGAGAGCCATTTCTTCATTCTAACTCACCCTCTTCTTACTAAATCTCTCATACACTCTCATTCTCTTCTAACATATAGATCACTTGATCTAGAGTTGTTCTTCTTTCTTTCTATTTGTGATCCTCATATAGGTCCTTCTAAGGCGAGATCACGAGCATTCTACAAGTCATCCAAGCAAGGGTCCTTGATTGATTTGTCACTCCATAAGATTTACATGGCGAAGATCTTGTATTTGATATTTCACATATTTGTTGTGTAATAGTTGTGTTGGGTTGGTCCACCGTGCTACGGACTCGGTATCTAGCTTTGTCTGGAAAAAGTGTAAACAACGTTGTGAAGGCTTCTCCGCCAAGTGAAGGAGTTTGTTGACATAGTGCTTGAACTCTCGAGTAGGTGACTCGGGGAGTGGAGTAGGGCAAGGAAGGTGTCCTTGTGGCGAACCACTATAAATCGGTTGTGTCATTTCTATCCCTTATCTTTATTTATTTGCTTGCATTATCATTAGATCTATCGTTCTCAACATCCATACGATTTCACATAATATCGAATCTAAAGTTTTGAAATCAACTTAAAATCGGCAAAACTATTCAACCCCCTTCTAGTTTTCCACAATTGGCATCAAGAGCTAAGTTTATAAAAGTTTTAAAATAAAATTGTATTTTAAAACTTTTCGATCACTATGGGTTACGAAAATTATAAGGAAGGGCAATCTATGCAACGACCACCACTACTTGAAACTAATGGTTTTATATATTGGAAAAATAGATTGAAACATATGTGAAGTCTAAAGATATTGATCTTTGGTACATTATTGTTGAAGGTGATTTTGAGGCTACCTCGAATGATGATAAAGGAAATTTAGTTCACATACCTCATGATAAACTAAATGATGAAATGAAGAAAAAGCTTTCTAAAAATAGTGAAGCAAAAATGGTTTTATATAATGCTTTACCGAAAAAGGAATTGAAAGAATTTCTATGCTTAAAACCTCTAAAGAAATTTGGAATTCTTTAGTTGTAACTCATCAAGGCAACCAACAAGTTAAAAATAATAAAATTGATTTATTTGTTCAACAATATGAACAATTTTCAATATCGGATGAGGAAACTATAGATCATTCATTTGCTAACTTTAATACTATTATTACATCTTTACAAGCACTTGATGAATCCTTTTCTAGCCGTAACCATGTTAGGAGATATCTAAGGGCACTTCCATCGAAGTGGAGATCCAAGGTGATGACAATCGAAGAGTCAAAAGATTTGACAATCCTCACCTCGATGAACTCATAGGCAACCTAAAAGTCTGAGCTTGTCCTTGCTAAAGATTCCGAAGCCTCAAAGGTGAAAGAAACACAAATCTCTTGCCCTTAAAGCCAAAAAGGCTTGACGATGAGGAGAACTCATCTTGAGTAGTGACGACGAAGAGTGCGCTATGGCGGTGAGGGACTTTAAAAGTTCTTTAGAAGAAAGGGTGAATCGTCAAACAACCGTATGGCGATAAGAAAGGCTTTCGGAAAAGCAAAGAGGACGAAGCCAAAGGATGATCGTACTTGCTTTAAATGTGGGGACCCAAACCACTTTATTAGTAAGTGTCCCAAGCGGGATGATCAAAAGGCGTTCGTGAGCGGAACATGGGGAATGGCGACGAGGAAGGCGAAGAAATTTGCCTCATGGCAAGCGGCGAGGTATGTCACGAATACTATAGTAGCTCATCACTTGATGACGACTCATTGCATAATGAATATGATAAACTATGCAATATTAGCTTAAAATTAGTTAACAAAAATAAGCTTTTAAAGAGTCAAAATCAACGTTTAGATAAAGAAGTCATAGAATTAAAAGCAAAACTAAAGCGTTTAGAAAAAGGTAAAATAGCAAGTGGTGAATGTGAACTTTGCGTTCAACTTCAAACACTAGTGGATAACTTAGATTCTAAAATTGCTAGAATGAGTACGAACACTTTAGATACAATACTCGAAGGTGTTAAAACCGGTAATAATCAAAAGGTCTAGGTAGTCAACAACTTGATCCAACAACTAGTGAAAGTAAAGAAACAAAATTTGTTAAGGAACTTGAAAAACCGACCCTTTGTTGTGGCGGATCCTGGATCCCTAAAAGGGAACCGGCTAGTGTACGAAAGGGATCCGTGGATCTGCTGTAACAAGCGATAGCAATAACGTAGCTTCCTTACCTAGGGCGAGTTTGTTATAGTTAATAGGAAGAAACCAACTCATGTCACCACTAGACAACCACCTCCAAAATATAATCCTACTTTTGCAAGAAACAAAGCTTCATCTTTTCAAAACCTAATTCATTTAGGAGACCTAATAACGTTTACCCAAAAGTAACCATCAAATGGGATGGAATCCAAACATGCAAAACGGTTTTCCTTTTCAAAACTTTGCTCCATGGAATGCATACTCATCTTATCCATACATGTCTAACATGAATGGAATGTTTAACACTAATGGACCCATGAACAAATGGGGACCAAACTTTGAGTTTATTATTGTTTTAGGTGTGCTTAAAGGTCGACCTAGACCCGATGAATGGGTCAAGGATAGCGGGTGCACGAGGCACATGACCGGCAATAGGGATCTATTCTCCACGTCTGAATCCTTCAATGGAGGTAATGTGGTGTTTGGAAATAGCAAAAGTAGAATCATCGGTAAAGTGCGATCTCTAACAAATCTCTAACCATTAACGATGTGTGTCACGTGAAAACCTAAACTTTAATCTCTTAAGTATAGGACAAATATGTGATAAAAGTGCAATGTACTTTTTAAAACCGATAGTAAGATACTTAAAAATGGCATAACCATAGGAAGAGGAATTAGGAAACATGGGTCTATGTCATTAAAATCGGTAATGAACCTAAAGACAAACTATGTCTTACCTCTATGGATGATACTTGACCTTATGGCATCGAAGATTGGGTCACGCCAACATGCGACTTCTTGATCGCTATCATCCAAAGATCTAGTAAGAGATCTACCTAAGTTAAAATATGAACATCATTTTGTGATGCTTGTAATATAGGAAAACAAGCTCATTCGAGTCATAAAGCTAAAAACATGGTGTCCACAACTAAGTGTCTAGAATTACTACATATGGATTTATTTGGTCCATCCGCTATCCAAAGTTATGGAGGCAACTACTATACTTTGGTAATAGTGGATGACTACTCTAGGTATACTTGGACAAAATTTTAAAGAACAAAGCGAAACCTTTAACTATTTTGAAATATTAAGCAAAAGATCCAAAGACAACTAGGAAGACCCATAGTGTCTATTAGGACGGATCATGGTAGGAATTCGATAATGAAGTGCAATTCGGAGCTTTTGTGGCGCTAATGGTATTACTCACAACTTCTCGGCTCACGCACTCCACAATCGAATGGGGTAGTAGAAAGAAAGAATAGAACTCTACAAGAAATGAGTCGAACCATGCTTAATGAACAATCCATACCTCAAAAGTTTTGGTGTAATGCCGTTGATACTTCAGCGTATATACTCAATCGAGTCTTGATTAGACCAATCTTAGGAAAAACTCCATATGAGTTATTTCGAGGCAAAAAGCCTACGTTAAATCACCTTAGAGTCTTTGGTAGTAAATGTTTTATTCTTAACACTAAAGATTACCTTACAAAATTTGATCCTAAATCAACGAAGGTATCTTTTTAGGTTATTAAGCCAAATAGCAAGGCTTACGTCATATTAAACAAAGAATCAATGAAGGTAGAAGAGTCATTAAATATAAAATTTGATGAAAGTCCACCCAAACCCTCTCCACCTCTTGTCGATGGCGAGATTATAGAAAGTGAAGCCATAGTAATAAAGAAAAGATAAGTGAAGAAGAAGAACCTCTAAGTGATAAAATAGTAAACATTAAAGAGTCCAAAGATCACCCGTAGATAAAGTCATAGGAAAACTAAGCGAGCGAACATTAAGGTCTCAAGTTCAAAACCAAAGTAGCTTGTTTTGTTTCGTTTCAACCTTAGAACCTAAGAATACACAAGAAGCCATAAAAGATGAAAGTTGGGTAATGGCTATGCAAGAAGAACTAAATCAATTTGTTTCTAATGATGTTTGGACACTTGTCCCTCCACCTAGTAATCAAACCATAATAGGAACCAAATGGGTTTATAAAAACAAATTAGATGCAAGCGGAGTAGTGTCTAGGAACAAGGCTAGACTCGTTGCTCAAGGGTATAACCAACAAGAGGAATAGACTTTGATGAGACCTATGCCCCGTGGCTAGATTAGAGTCTATAAGAATACTTCTTGCGTATGCTTGTGCTAATGATCTAAAGCTTTATCAAATGGATGTCAAAAGCGCTTTTCTAAATGGTGTCATAAATGAAGAAGTATATGTAGCTCAACCTCCGGGCTTCATTGATTTTGAAAAACCCAAACATGTGTATAAATTAAAGAAAGCCCTTACGGTCTTAAACAAGCTCCAAAAGCTTGGTATGATAGACTCAAGTCATTTCTAGTTAAACACAACTACACCATGGGGTTAGTTGACAACACACTTTTACTAAGAAAAGAGTCACATATAATCATAGTACAAATATATGTAGATGATATTATATTCGGATCCACTTGTCAAGACATGTGTGATGATTTCTCTAAAATCATGCATGAGCGAGTTCGAGATGAGTATGATGGGAGAACTTAGTTTCTTTCTTGGTCTACAAATAAAACAAGTAGAAGATGGTATCTTCTTTAATCAATCTAAATACATCAAGGAGATGTTAAAGAAATTCGGTCTAGAAGAGTCAAAACCAATTAGGACTCCAATGTCATCCGACACCAAACTCACAAAAGGCGAGGACGGAGAATCCGTTGATAATACTAAATATCGTGGCATGATAGGTAGCCTTCTCTACCTCACGGCAAGTAGGCGGATATCATGTTTAGTGTTTGCTTATGTGCTAGGTTTCAAGAAGACCTAAAATATCACACCTAGAAGCCGTAAAAGAATATTTAGATATATTAAGGGTACAACACAATTAGGATTATGGTATCCTAAGGCACGGGAGTAGAAACAATTGTATATCAGATTCGACCATGCGGTGATTACGTTGATAGAAAAAGTACAAGTGGGGTATGTACTTTTATGGGATGTTGTTTAACATCATGGTTTTCTAAGAAACAAAGCGGCACTTGCAATATCAACAACCGAAGCCGAGATGCGTCTCCGCCGCAAAGCATGCCAACAAGCACTATGGATGAAACAAGCGTTAGTAGACTCGACATCCATCTAGCGACATAGCCATCCTATGTGACAACAAAGGTGCAATCGACTTAAGCAAGAATCCGGTATTACATTCTCGCACAAAGCATATAGAGATTCGTCATCACTTCCTAAGAGACAATGTTCAAAGGGAACATCTCTATTGAGAAGGTTGCATCCGAAGACAACATAGCCGGCGTCCTCACCAAACCGTTGAGCGGGAACAATTCAACCTACTTCGTCTTGGTCTTGGTCTAATGGAACAAGCGTCATAACAATTGACTCTACAAGGTATGTAAACACTAGCCTTCTTCTTTACGAGTCTAGGATTTCTATTTCACGCACAACTCACAAACAATACGGGAATTTTCAAAACCCAAGATAAGTCTTCCATTTATAATTTTTTTTTTCACATAACTACATACACATTTTTAAAGAAAATCTCCTTTCAAAATGTTTTCTAAAAAGAATGATACCTTCCCGTATCAATTTCACAAAAGCAATTTCTCACGTCTAGGACAAATCACTTTTCATTATTAATACAAAGTAAAAACCCGTTTTCATTGCATCTCATGTCTTTTGAATGCTAAAGGGAACATATAACTAATATGTGTTTTCGGGTACATTCATTTAAGCAAAAATGAATTAGGAGCATTGATAACACAATATTACGTACTTATGTACCAAATGTGTGTTTCGGGTTATCTCAATTAGGATTTATTTTTCTCTAGTTATTTTCCTTTTCTTTTTAGAGGTCGAGAAAACCGCAACTCAAATAGTTTGCATATAGGCACACAATAGGCAAAAATGTTTCCAAAAGAAAATTTTGTCTTTGCTGAATCACGGACCCACGGATCCGGCCTTCATCTTTGGGCGGATCCCTCGAGGAAGGATCCGTGGGATCCGTGTAAGCAAGCTATTTTCAACTTCTATTTTTTCACTTTGGATGAAAAATCCACATTTGCTTCATTTTTGGGAGTATGCTCTTTAATGCTTGTGTTCTCATGATCACATGCCTTGAATTCATATCTAATCATTAGATTTTAATCCACATTTTGGGTCAAGCATTCATTACAATGTTTTGTTTTCTATATATATAACTCCCAAAATGCTTGCATACTCCATCTCCTTCTCACAAACACACTTCATCATGTCATCCAAAACCCTTTAGGAGAATCATCTAGTACAAACAATCATGATATCCAAACCTTTGTACTTCCACCATCCAAAATACCACAATCAAATGCTAGGATATCCATGCGGATTAGTATCCGATCTTGTTGTTTAGCAAAACCAACCTCAAATGATTCATCCTCAACAAATAACTCACCACAAGATGCTTCCATTATAGCACCACCCTCATCACCAACAAGTACACCAACTTCATCACCACCTAAAATAACTCTTTTGGAACTCCTTAAGACTCCAACAAGATCTAATCAACCTAAAGAAAAAATTAGTCTTTTCAACACCCCCCATCTCCAAATACTTTATTTCAAGATCTTGAAACATCACCACCATTAGCTCCTATCACATCACAAGAACATCTAGGTTCTTTTCCACCACCATTTACTAACATTCGGATATTGATCCATATTTTCCTATTTTCCACCACAACTTCCGCATAACTCAAATCAAATCAACCGGAAAACTTCCGCACTCATCACCCACATCATTTACATTGTGAACATTGCCAATCCACTAGGAAATTGCAATAGAAGTTAGGGAAGAAATCGTTTCATACTCAACCTCATCCTTGATCGCATCAATACCATTACTCATCAAAACCTCCATCCATAACCTTATGCAAGCATGGAAGGAATCACTACTACTACTTTTCTACTTTTAAGTATTATTTTTGAAGTCATTTTCAAGAACAAGTCTTGTTCTTATTTTTACATGCTTGTAAGTGGCATACATACCACTACAATTTGTTGTTTTATTACAAGGCCTTGTTTACATACCTTGGCTCCCAATCTTGATTCTCGGCAACCACAAGATTATATAAGCATGTTACTAACCTTTCTTTTGTAGGATTTTATTTTTCTTCACTTGGCGCCCCAAACAAGGGAGCTACCGTCGAGGGAGTTAAGTTTGTTTATTTCTTCCAAGGGTTAACTTTTGTTTCGACAAAAGGGGAGAAAAGTAAAACTTAGGGCTTTCAAAACTTACATCTATTCTTA
This sequence comes from Chrysanthemum lavandulifolium, assembly GCA_022545495.1. NCBI lineage: Eukaryota > Viridiplantae > Streptophyta > Magnoliopsida > Asterales > Asteraceae > Chrysanthemum > Chrysanthemum lavandulifolium. The sequence continues at coordinate 34,944,709 of CM040243.1, read as the reverse complement.
AGTTTTACTCATCATAACATTATGTTTTGTCATCAACAAAAGGGAGATTGTTAATACAAATAAACCGTAAAACCGTTTATTAATATTTTGCGATCTCTTTGTGTTTTGTTGATAACAAATATAATGTTATCTTAAATACAATTATAAAGGATACATGTTAGTTTTGTAAAGCATTTACATATAGCCATTTAAATACAAAAATGTAGTAATTAAGCATTTGTTGTAATAGTTTATTAGGATGGGTAAATATCATAACCCATGGATCTTAACCCATACCCAAAGAGACTTGATATAATGTATACTTAGATACATTGAATCTAGATATAACCCATGGACCAACCCATGACCCATAACCAAAAACCCATGGGCAAGAGGGCGTTCCACGGATCCCTAGGATTACACTAGGCGGATCCCTTGTGGAAGGGATCCGTGGGATCCGTGGGAGCGAGTGAAGAAATTTGCCTATAAATGAGAGCCATTTCTTCATTCTAACTCACCCTCTTCTTACTAAATCTCTCATACACTCTCATTCTCTTCTAACATATAGATCACTTGATCTAGAGAGTTGTTCTTCTTTCTTTCTATTTGTGATCCTCATATAGGTCCTTCTCTAAGGCGAGATCACGAGCATTCTACAAGTCATCCAAGCAAGGGGTCCTTGATTGATTTGTCACTCCATAAGATTTACATAGCGAAGATCTTGTATTTGATATTTCACATATTTGTTGTGTAATAGTTGTGTTGGGTTGGTCCACCGTGCTACGGACTCGGTATCTAGCTTTGTACGGAAAAAGTGTAAGCAACGTTGTGAAGGCTTCTCCGCCAAGTGAAGGAGTTTGTTGACATAGTGCTTGAACTCTCGAGTAGGTGACTCGGGGAGTGGAGTAGGGCAAGGAAGGTGTCCTTGTGGCGAACCACTATAAATCGGTTGTGTCATTTCTATCCCTTATCTTTATTTATTTGCTTGCATTATCATTAGATCTATCGTTCTCAACATCCATACGATTTCACATAATATCGAATCTAAAGTTTTGAAATCAACTTAAAATCGGCAAAACTATTCAACCCCCTTCTAGTTTTCCACTTGCTAGGATCTGCATAGGACTCTAAAATTTACATCTTGTGTTCTTCTTGTTTAAACCACGGGTATACTTAACCCAGATCAATCAACATATTGTAAATGGACAATTAACAAGTTAGAGTTCTTATTTCACGTTTCCTGTTGTTTATTAAATTTGCAGATACTTCAATGTGATTTGATCCAACCCAGATGGAATGTTAGGAGAAGCACCAAGATCTGAATTACGTGAACATGGAAGAATATCAGGTGCATGCTTTGATGCAGCTCGTGGAATCACTAATGGGCTCAAGGTGCGTTTCTTTTAATATAGTTTCGTTAGAAACCTCACTTGATGCAGTTTAGTATTGAACTTGTTGACTGATTAGTGATTGCTAGAAAAACACCTCTAATAACTTATTTAGAATAAAAAAAATTTACGTTTCTTCCGTCTGATGAAAATCACAATGTTTGACTTGCTACACACGACTAGTTCACAAAATTTGGATCAACTACAAAATGTCGTTTCACAAACAGAAAATATAAGATCATTTGGAGGGATATCTTATTGTACCTCATTTTTTGTTAATTGATCCCAAAATTTTCTTCTGCACAAACTTTGAACTGTTTCTAAATATCTTGAATCATGGTCACTTGTTTGATACAGGTTCGAAGAACATACTATCAAACAAAAAATGGAACATGCATCTGTGACTACATTGATGTCACTGATCTAGTCGATGCTCATGTAAAAGCCCTTGAGAAAGCACAACCCGGTGAAGTTGGAATATACAACGTGGGTACTGGAAGAGGTAGATCAGTTAACGAGTTTGTTAAAGCTTGTAAAAAGGCAACCGGTGCGAATATTAAAGTTGACTTTTTACCACGCCGCCCTAGGACTCTAAAATTTACTTCTCGGCTTATTTAACTTTATTATGACCTAATTAACTTACATAAGCCGAAAAGATTTAAAATAAGCCACAAAAGTAAGCTTATGAAGCATAAGCCCAAAACCAAATAAGTCATAAGCCGACTATATAAGGCGAAACAAACACCCCTAACATTGTAAGGCTAATAAAAACTAACCCTTTACCGAATAAACCTAAAGTTGCAATTTTTACAAAACTATAGCTATTATTTATGTTAAAAAGTTTTTAGGTACCTCAGAGATAATATGTAGGATACTAAGATCAGCATATTCCAACACAACCAATTGAGGGCTTATGATTTGTGGTTCTCTTTGTTGTTGTTGTTGAGGAACATATATGGTTGTTGAAAAGTGGCAGATATGGCGGGTGTATCCATTAATTAATGAGGAGGAATTATGAGGTGAATTTGAGGGTTTAAGGAGAAGAGATGAAATTAGTGGGAGTTTAAGTAGTGTGTTGTTTGCCATTGCTAAAGAGTAAACACGGGTTGCAAAGGGTTTCATATGTGTCATAGGTATGTAAACCTTAAACGGGTTATTAAAGTGACTAGTGTTGGTTATTTATCCTTTTTCTAGAGTAATAGTGTAAAGTGTTTTAAGTAAATAAAAGAATTTGTGTTCTCGAGTCACATTTTGAGAAGAAGATTAGGAGAGGATATTTTACATAACTTCATTATCTCTTTTGTTTTTTTCTCTCTAAAAAATCTCGAGAACATGATTATTTTTCAATGAGTTAGGATCAAATAAAAAGAATAATAAAAATAAGAAGGATAAGAAGTAATCATAACCACACATTCTAGATGCACCTACAAAAATTGATGCATTTTCATTCAAATTTTTCCTTCCAAATTAAAATGTGTGGCTAGAATTACTTCTTACCATTCTCATTTTAATTATTCTTTTTATTGGATCTCTTCCAATTTTTCAATTTCATGTCTACTTTTCTTCTTTTCCTTCCAAATAAAAACTTGAGAACAGAGTGTTAAGGAGGGGGAAGAAATGGTGTTTTAATTAGTTTTGAAGTAAACCCTTTCCACCAAACATTGGGCTGAAAATGTTTAATTTATATTTCTATATTTTTCCTTAATAAAAAACTTTAGAACTAAGCATTAATATTGTCTCGACAAATCATTTAAAAAATGGAAGAGTTTTACTTGATTATGTGTATGTGATGGTGTGCTCAGATCTTGTTGATTAATCGGGCGATAGGTTATATGGTTAAAAGAAATATATAGTTACAATTTTGAATGTGTAAGCGGAACTATGATGTATAATAATCTTTCCTAGCGATCTATAAATGCGCAAACACAAACTAGAAACAGTAATTGCACACGTTCTCTAGAAATTGTGCATACACTTTCAAAGTTGTAAGAATTGTTCATACAATTTAGTCAAACTATGTATGGATTCTTTTTCTTTTATCAATGGGTTTTGGTATTGTTGTCAATGAAAAAGTAACTTAACTCGAATAAAGGTTATTTAGGTCGGATAAATTAAGTTCTAAATGGAAAAGAATTACACTTACTTGACCCAATCATAACTAAAGGTAATTAGGGGGATGTTTACTTTTTCCTAAGCCCAAAATCTTTACAATCTCTTAATTGGATGACTCATTAAAACTATATTCTCCTTAATAAGTGGCTAATTAAGACACTTATATGTAACCACTTAATTTAGTAAAAAGTAGTAAAAAAGGTTTGTGATCATTATCAGAAAAATGTAGTAGGTCTTAAGTTCAAATAATGCTAGGTGTAAATATGTCACACCAATTTCATAAAGAGAAAGGTTAATTACTAGGTTTAATTATGTGTGTCCGATTAAGTTTTAGAGAAATTTATGTACATGGAAAAGAGTTAGGATAAATGAGGAAAATAATAAAAATCAGAATGATGAGAAAAACCACAATCACACATTTCAGATGCACATATTTATACTACATATAATATAAAAACAGTCAAACTTGAGAAAACTTAAAAACACAACAAAAACCTAAAAACACAACACACGAATACTCATTTCTTCATCAGATCTCAAAAAACACACACACCAACTCCTTCACCGACCTCGCCACCTAACGGCACCCCACCCGACGCCACCACCACCGGACTCTACGACCACTGAAACCAACGCATCACCGAAATCAACCCTCCACTGCACCTTCATCCCACCACCACAGCAGTGCTACCATCGGGAGGAACCCCCAAGGCCTACGACCATCAAAAGGGTTTTTCAAGTTTGAGGTATTTTTTCAAGTTTTTTTTTAACAGATCTATGAGCTTTAAAGGTTCTTTTATTGATCTATAGATTTTTTTTTTGTAGATCTATGCATATTAAAAGTTTTTGTATTTTTTTTGTTAGTGTCGCCGCTTGCCACGCCGGAAAAGTCGTCGCCGCCTCTGTCGGCGGAAAGTGTTGTTGCCGTCGAAACCCAACACCCAAGTATTGAGGAATAATTTGTTGATTTTTTTAATAGATCGGTATAATATATTTTATTTTTGGCTATTCTTTATTTATTTTATTTTAAATCAAATTATTTCGAACTTTTTTTTTTATAAAATCTGATTTTTGAGTAATTTTATAAATCATTTTTCTTCATAAGTTTGTTTATAGATCTTATGTATTTTTTTTTCATTTTTGTCGTTATCATTATTATATTTATATGTTTTGGATTTGATGTAGATATTAGTGTTTATAGTATTTTTTACAGCCGTTGTTGTCGCTGCTGCCGTCGTCGCTGTCTCGTCGGAAATACTCACTGCCGCTATTGTCTTGCTGGCGAGCCCACCACCACCACGACGAGCAACGCAAGTTTTGAAGAGTTCTTTTATAAATATATATATTCAACAAATTTTGATAGTTATTAATAGATCTTTACTTTTTTTTATAGTATATTTTTTGTTTGGTTCAGTGTGTGTGAATTTACATTAGTTTTGTTGTTTAGGTGATCAAGTTTTGTATGCATACATGTATCATGTATGTAATTTTTTTTTATTAGAATAGAAAATAGAAGAATGTTGTTATTGTAGTAGTTATTCTAATGCTTAATGTTGTGCGTAATTTTTTTTGTTCTTTTTTTGATGCAAGGATTTATCTAGGTAGGTGAACAAATTAGAAATTTTTAGTTTATGGTTAGTGAAATGACAGCTCATAAAATTCTAATTTCAGATTTTAATTT